>VWZW01007936.1:2741379-2836585 GCA_013397115.1 Edolisoma coerulescens | reverse complement strand
GAGGGAAGGAAGGAGGGATGTAAGGAAGAAAAAAGAAATTCAAAATCCCCAAACTTCCCGATCCCGGGGCCGCGGGGCAGAGCAGAAAGTTCAGCTGGTTCACGGTTGACATTTCCCGTCGTCCTGATTTTTCAAGTGAAGCAGCAGGGCAGAGCCCTGCCAGCGAGGAGACCACCGGGACCCGGCCACCTTCGCTCACCGTCAGCACAGTTCCCTCTGAGCGTAACTTTGCTTGGGAGGGCCTCAGCGATGCTCCACAGCATCCTCTTGCTCTCGGCAACTTCCACTGGGACTCTGGATGCCACGCAGGCACCTGCTATGTCCACAGGCAGGTGCAGCCTAGACACTGCAAGGTACGTGTCTAATTTAAGGCTAATTATGCCAGCTGAACCAGGCAAAGTTGTTAATAACAGATGAGAAAACATGTCATTTTTGTCAAAAGTGTTCAGGGTGAACAGATTCTCTTTACTGTTCAGACACTTCTTAATTTGGCCCCAGGATTTACGCAGCACAGAGGAAACAAAGCAAGAAAAGGCAAATGAGGTCTCAGGCAGCACAAGGGAAGTCAGGAAAGTTAAGGTTTTCAGAAGGATGAGAGCAATACAAAAGTGCAAATATTACTGAAACCATCACAGTCTGCACCAAAATAACAATTGTTCTGATCTTGTTACAAGTTCTGCTTCTGTACGTCAGACTTATTTCTGGTAATCAGGAGAAACGACAGCAGCCTCCGACCCATCCCAGGAGCGCATTGACTCAATGTAGGCAGAAAGGAGGCTCTTCTTGTGGGAGAACTGAAAACATTCCCTGGGAGGAGACAAGTTCAAAGGCACAATGTTTTGTTCTCAGCCCCAGCTTGTCTCCCAGGGGCCTTTCTCCTATAGAGCTGGAGTGACAGCACTGACTGCAGTGACAGCAGAAAGCCACCCAAGACGGCTCTGCAAGTGCCAGAATAAATTACCTGTTTTCTCAGCATTTTGAGACCTCGCGTTCTCAGCACAGACCAGACAAGATTCTGCATAGGAGAAGCTCCACGTGCAGTAAAGGAAGCTGAAGAACCCTGTCCTAAAGTTGGGCACTTGAAGGAAGAGTCCAACAAACTAAAAAAAAAACAAACAACCAAACCCCCCCTCTCCCAAAAAAAAAACAAAAACAAAAACAAACCCATCAGATGGGAATAAGGAGTCAGATAAAACAGCATCTTAACTGTGTGGTTTCAAAGGGCATGTTCACACTGGGGGCTGATGATAAGTCACTGCAATGATAACCGCTGAAGCTGCAAGGAGACTGAAAGGGCAGCTGGGGGAGCAGAGGGTTAATCCGAGCAGGGCAGAGAAGACCAGCCCCGCGCAAACATTAACCTTTAGCTATCTTGCGGCTGATCGAGCGAACAGCAACGAGCATGAAGTGTCATCCTATGTCATCTGTGCAAGGTACTCTGACATTTCAGCCGGTTGTCACAACCACACAGACGTGGAGCTTCACCAGAGCCTGGCTGGACAGTGCAGCCTGGCCCTACTAACAATAAAGGGTAGAACAGGTAGGCAGTGGTGTGCTGCCAGGGCACTGGAAAGGAGCATGGAGAGTCACCCCAAGCCACGGGATACTGAGGAGCAGAGTTGAAGCACGTATGTACAGTCAGAGCAGCAACCAAGGCTGATTATTTGCCTAGCAACATTTTGAATACATTTAGAGCTGGCTGATAGTGGAGGAAGAGAAACTCCACATAAACAAATTGTAGTTAACAGCGATCAGTTCCTGAAGATTTGTTGGGATGTGGGACACCTTTTCTCCCATCCTCATAGGGCACCATATCAGCTACCCTATCCCAGGGCAACAACAAAGTACAGGTTTAGCCATTGCTCCTGATGGAAAGGATGTCTCAGACAACAGCAGTGAGGCCATGACGGCAAAAGAAATGGTGGCTCTTTCCAAAATGTTCCTCCCTGCACCTTCCCTCTGTGCTGCAGGTGGCAGCTGAATGCTCGCAGACAAGGCACAAGTGTCAGAACAGACCAGACATAAGGGCAGCAGTGAGAGTGCTGAGCCTGATATGCCTTCCTTCCATGGAAAATATGGGTGCCTCAGCTGATGAAAGGGGCAGTGGCCTGGCCATATCCCCACCCACCTGTTGGTACCCAAACCCCACACGGGTATGACACACAGCAGAGTCCAAGAAGTCTTCCCTGCCCCCCAGCAAAAGCTCCTTCTGGGCAGGATACCTTCAGGAGCAGTTTCCCCATCCTCCCTGGTCATCTGAACAGTGAATCCATCCCTTTGCTGCCTTCTGGCATGGATACATCTCCACTCTCTTAATAAACCCAGCATTTTTCCCCCTGTGACAGCATAGGTCTTCCAGCACAGGAGGAAGGAGCTGCAAGGAGGGACTTGAGATGGGAGATGGAGAGCTCAGGGATAAGAAACACCCAAACCAACATTCAAATGATTTAAGAGACCGAGGGTTTGGGAGAGATGGTGCTCTTGCCTGTGCGCAAAGCAGCTTCTCCCTTGCAGCTACATGGCTGTCAGAGTTCCTCCTGCTGTCACAGCACTGAGGTGCTGAGAGCACAAGTCGAGTCCAGAGAGGATTTAAGCACAAGGGAGCAAACAAGAAAACTTCTCTTCTTTTTCCAAATGTTTTGTGAGCCTTCGAGCATGAGAATCTCAGCAAGAGGTTGAGCACTGCAAATGTTTCCATGGTCTGACGGTTTCCTGTGACAGTTCCCAGCTCCCTTGGCTCCATGTACCTAACGTGGCAGTTCAGCTCTTTTCTGAGCTGTTCTTGGGTTTCTGCAAGACCATCCCTGGAACTCTCATGAATGAAGAACAATCAGGTCAGCAGCACAGATTGCTCCAAAATCATCGGTAGATCACTTGAAGAAAGGGGAGGGAGGTTTTTGGAGAAATTCACTGACATGCAAAGAGGATGATAATGCTCTTTTGTGCTTTGGGAGAACACAAATTTATGTTTTTAGTTTGCAGTGGGTTCCATTATTGTTATTCCATTACAGCTGCTTCAAGTTACAGTCCCAACACTCTTAACTTCCCTTGCCAAGTGTCAGCTTCACTTGTTCAGTGCCTCAGTTTACCCACATGGAAAGAAAGTTGCCCAGTCTCATGAAACAGTGTGACAGAACTAGGAATAAGCTCACAAATGCCAGTCCCCAGCCCAGCACTCAGGGTTCACAGCACCTGGAGAACGACCCTCCCTGCCCAGGGAGGCTCTATCTGCCTGGCCCAGGGGTGACTGCTTTGCACGTGCTGTGGCACTGTCAGTTTTCATCCCAGCTGCTGCACTAACAAACCCATATCTCCCTTTGAACTCCTGCTCATCTCCAATTCTACATCTGTGAGTCTTCATGAATAATGACACTCTGATCTATCTGCCTCAGGCTCCCTGCTCACTTAGGATACAGACTCCTGGGCTTGGCTAATCCCCTTTGTTTCCCCACGTCCCCAGTCTCAAAACCACAGATTATGACAGGTTCTCTTTTTCCCAGACTCCCATCCTCAGGTGGGGGCAGAAATCATGCAACGTTTCCCAAAGTCTTCCCAAGCTACCCCCTCAGGCCATGGTGCGGCACAGCTCAGTAACAAAGCAAGTCACGAAATATGGTTGCATAACAAGAATCTAAAGTGATGCAGGAGATAATAATCTTGTCCATAAAATGATTAAGATGAGCTGCAGAGCTTGCTTGCTGCCACCATGGCTGTGGGGAGAGCACGGCAGCACTACCACCCTTGATGGTGGGGATCCAGGCTAAGGGGAGAGAGATTGGCAGAGGGAGAAGGAGCAGAGGGAGGATTTAACAGCAGAATAAAATGAAAACTTCTTTTGAATTCAGTTTGCTAGACATCCCCAGGTTTATCTTGAATATCCTGTGGCCAGCTAGGGAATATTTGTACAGGCAGTCGAAAACAGTCCTAGGATGACGAGACATGAAGTGGTGAGAAAAGTCAAAGGGGATCACACCGAGCTGTTGGACCAGGTCTGGCACTTGTAGATGCTCAGACCTTACCCCAGATGTTTTTCACCTTGAGCTCCCTAGCACAATGATAACCCAACACCATCAGGCTGATCTTCCAATAAGCAACCTCTGCCAAAGTCACTCTACCAAAGTGTGTTCACAGAGTTCAAGACCATGTCAGTCTTGACACACAAGCTGAATTTGGTCATAAGACACAGCCCTGGAGGTATGTGCAGCCCAAGCTGGTGGGATGCAAGCAAAAAGCTCTCCAGCCTCATTAGCTCAACATGGTGCTCTAGCTAATATGCCTGGCAACTTGGCAAGCATTGTGTTAGCACAGTTGCTGGGCTTCTCTCCTACCTAGGGATGGTGTATAAGGTCTTGGATCTTCCTCTGATTGTCCTTATGCTACTGGAGTGGCTCATCCTTCAGCTGCTGAAACATCATGGCAAAAGCTTGTAAAAGGATGCTTTATTCATTGTGGAGTCTCCTCTGTAGTTGCCCTGCTGGACTTGTGGTTTCAGAAGCACTGCTGGTCTCTCAAGTGGTCATTGATCGTCTTCTCTCTGATCTCAACTCTCTGTTCTCTCCCTCCTTGCAATTTAAATTGACACTATTGATTAGGCCATCTCGTACAAACATTTGACCTACAGAGGTTGTCTCCAGGAATAGCATTTTTTATATGATCTATTAAAACAAAGATTTTGTATTTTACTGCACCCATTCCTTCACGTCAGGGCTGTGCCAGCATTCCCACATTTCAGCTTTGCACTCAGCCATCTGGTCTCAAAGCAAACCCCATGTATTATTCCTTCTATGTGTGGGACACTTCTGGCTTGAGACCTTCTCCTCCTCACCTATCTAAGCCATTCCAGTTTTGGGGCTTTGTCAAAAATAATTCTCCAGTTCAATGAGGAATTTTTCACCTGCAAGCTGCACTGCTGGGTTCACCACTAAACCATGTCCCCAGGTGTCACATCTATGTGTTTTTTGTACACTTTAAGGTATGGTAATTCCACCACTTCCCTGGGCAGGCTGTTCCAATGCCTGGCCACCCTCTGAGTGAAGAAATTTTTCCTTATATTCAAACTAAACCTGGCCTGTACAACTTGAGGCCATTTCCTCTCATCCTGTCACTTATTACTTGAGAGAAGAGGCTGACCCCCAGCTTGCTACAGCCTCCTCTCAGGTAGTTTTAGAGAGAGACAAGGTCCTCTGAGCCTCCTCTTCTCCAGGCTAAACAACCCCAGCTCCCTCAGCCGCTTCTCAGCAGACTTGTGCTCCAGACCCTTCACCAGCTCTGTTCTCTGGACACACTCCAGTACCTCAATGTCTTTCTTGAAGTGAGGGACCCGAAAACTGAACACAGGATTTGAGATGTGGCTTCACCAGTGCTGAGAAGGGGACAATCATTGCCTTGGTCCTGCTGGCCACACTGTTTGATACAAGTCAAGAATATATGATCTTATGCATGTTCACATTCTCATCTTAACTGATTCTCCCCACCTCTTAGCTGCTTTCATTCTCCACCTTCTAACTGAACAGTTATTTTCCCTAAAGCACTGCAAGGCACCAGCACACTGCCAGGGTGTGACTCAGCTGATCCAACACAGATGCTTTCATAAGGACATAATCTAAACTCCCATTCTGGTCAATGGAGAAACCCAGGTACTTCAAGGCCACCTCATCCTAAAATACGTGGTGGAAAAAGTAGGTCAGGTGAATGAAGCTTTAAGACTACCTTTTGTCAGCTGCATGACTGGCTTTGGATGCAATATAGAGATAAAGCAATGACTGCAAGAAGGATAAAAATGGAAAAGCAATTTACAACTATTATAATGCTTGTCAGACTTACACCCATTCTATAAAGTACAAACTTTCTACTTCCAGAGCTTGTTACATGGGCCAGAGTTCCAGAGTTAGTGGTGGTGTATTAGAAAACAACTCCAAAGTGTTCAGCCACAATCCTCAGACGTAAACCAGGCAGCAGTGGTGGGTGTAGTGAAGATGAAATCCCTATGATTTCAGCATATGGGCCTGGGGAGACTGATGGAAGACATGGTACTGTTCGGGAAACCGTATGGGTAAACCGAAAAAAATGAGAAGGGGGTCATGGGAGATTGAGGACCAAAGGAAGCAACTTGCATTGGAAGTTTCTATTTGGTTAGAAAACAGAAGATTAAGAAACAGCTTGAAGACAGAGCACAAAATCTGTATTAAAACACCAGGTTGTAAAAAATCGTCATTCTTGCTGGGGAACAGATACAGGCTGATGGCTGGAATCTAGAAGCCTACAAATCTGGCAGGTTCAAATCAAGTGCAAATTGGAATCAGTCACCAGTGGTCACCCACGTGAGATCACTTACCTGCAGAAAGAAGCCATTCTTCCTTTAGAGGGCAGTGAGAAGTAAAATTTTACTTCAGATATTATCAGCATTTTAAGAACAATACTTCCTTCTTTTTTGGTCATCTCCCTGCATTCTAGCACAGCTTCTGTATCAGCAGTCCTCCCTTCCAGAACAATAGCCCTGATCAGACAATATCCTAAGACTAGCTTGCACTGTGTGAAGCAATACAAGAAGTCAATAGGCTTTTCAGTAACCATTTAATAGCCTACTGTATCACCCTGTACAGGCCACAGTCCAGTTCCCAGCTGTCCTGGCTGTACTTCAGCAGCCCTTGCAACATGTCCAAACAGACTGGTTGGCTCTCCTCCCGCACTCATCTGGACATCAATGTGTAGTCCCAGATAAGGTGGCTGTATTTTGGTTTTTCCCATCCCGTTCCACCCCAAGCAACCCCTTATTACACCGTACTCAAAAGCATACCCCAACCCCTCACTACAGCCTTGTATAAAGCCAGAACCTGATTTTCAGTGTTCCAGTTTTATTACAGATTCTCGCATTTAGTTCACAGCAAGGGCCTCCTTTGTACAAAACTGTGCCCCAGTCTGGTGTTATGGACACTACAGACTGAACACAACTTAGAGAAAAATGTTAGGCTCCTGAATGAAGCGCTTGACCTGTCAAATGAAGTGTTCATAGCTAACCTATCAGAAGCTTGATGAAAATACCCCCTAAACTGACATATTATACATATTGACAATTTACCACATCTTTAATAAGGAGAAATAAACCTGCTTCGACAGACAGTCCTTTATTCTGTCCAAATGTACCAGTTTTACTTCCTGTTGTGCTTACCAACACATTGCTTGGATTGCAGTAAAATCTGATCTCCTAGAATTGCAGTCCAGCAACACTTGTGTGCTAAAAGCTGATGTACATCATCACTATCCTAGATTAAATTCTCCAATGGGTCCATTTAAAGTTCATGTTGTTACTTCAAGCATGTATGTGAGGAAGAGATGAAAGGGGGGAAAAAACCCACCCCAAAATCTAGACACAAAGAGATTGCTTCAAAGAGGAGATATTTATTACAAAATTAAATTCCAAATTCTACCTCATTTTCCATTCTCACCTGTACAAAACGCATTTATAGCTCAAGGGAACATTCTCCCATCCACACCATATAGTACAGTAATTGCACTGTAGTTAGAAGAATTCAGTTCACGGACAGATGCACGCACGCACACACTGGCAGCATTAATAAGAAAGGTTCAGGATATAGGAACTACAGAATTACAAAAGAACTCCTCTCACTGTTGCTCCAAACTCTTGCTTAGCCAGGGGCAAATTCTTCAAGGATGGCTCTAAACAGTGCCTCTTATAAAACACAGTAAGTTCACTTGGCAAAGTTTTAGGATCAATTACAAATTCAGCAGGAGTGGTATCTATGCTAATAAGTCACTACCTCAGATATTATTTGTGATAACCATAGCCCTTGACATTCAAGTAAAGAGCATAAAAAAGTTTAAAAAGTGAAGCAACTTGCAATCAACCACACAAACAAGATCTTAGTACTTTAAAGAAGACAGAGAATTTTCAGTCCTGACTGCTTGCAGCCCACAGCCCCGCCCCAAAGCGAGTAAGCTACGGAGGTGGTGTTCTTATCCTCAGCCTTCCTTTCCCAGCAGGGAAGAGCCTTATGTTGTTCTAACAGTCCACACGTTTTTGCTTTCATGACACACTTGCCCATGTGTGGAGTCATGGGGTCACTTGCTGTAAAGGGGGAAAAAAAGAAATCTTACCTACATTCCCCAGCTGGCAGAGACACAGGGCACGGCTAAGGAGGTTTTCACATTGCCAGCAGGATCCTGAGAGGAGGAAACAGTGCTTGTGTACAGAGCGCCAACCCAGAGGGTCACTCAGTCACAGCACGGAAGGGAAGCTGTTCAGCGTGGCAACGGAGAATTTCAGGTAAATGCCTTGTGTTTCCATGTTAACAGTTGGTTTGCTCTCAAGTCCCTTAAAAACAATTCTCTGAGGGATTCAGGCGGGACAGGAGGGAACTATCAAGTAATACATTTGTTTACCTTTTTGTAACAAGGTTCTGGTTTTGCTCTCAGTACATGTGACAGGTATTCATCCACCCAGGCTACTACAAGATGTCCTGTCCTCCCCCTTGTTCAGGCACCTGTATGAAATGGATGCATAGCCCAAAAATTGGGGGAAGCAAAGACATGTCCTGTACTTGGGCATACTTCAAGAACCAGAACGAAGATATAAAAAAGTATATCCTGTCAATGTCCTTTGTGCATCAATCAGCCTTTCCAATCAAGATGCAAAAGAAAACCCTATACAGAGTAGAGAGTGGTGGTGGCTCCCAGGGCTGTGAACAATGATGGCAAACAGCGGTGACACAAAGTCCTCCACCTGGACCAAGGGCAACCTTGGCACAGAAATCTCCATTCAAATCCTCCTCACAGTCACATCTGTGTCTCATAGCATGAGTAGTCCAGTTCCTGGAAATAGGCCAGTCCCTGCTGCTGGAATAGATGTGTGCATATCGATGTCCTGAAGCGACTGTTAACAGAAACCTTTTAAGACGGATGGATTGCCTAGGACAAAGCTAGATGAGCCTAGAGGCCCTCTATCTATCCTTCAGAGACTCAAGAGTTGAAAATAGAGTTTACACACAAAAAAGAATTTGAAGCAGGGAACGTGGCAGCCTGCAGCTTTTTGTGGCTTGAATCCATGGATACAGTTTGATGAAATACTTTGTCAGTGATAAAAGGAGCCCTGTCAAGCAAGGTTCAAAGAGAGCAGCTGCTCCACAGAACAGCACCTTCTGGCCTCAGAAAGCACCGTCAGCTATTTTCTACATGACTGGAGAAGACGACTAATGAGCAGTTCTCAAAATGAACCTGAACTCATTCCACAAGCACAACTGGAAAAACTGAACCGAAGCAGCCCAAATTCCATCCCGAAAGTGAAGAGTGCCTTGCACCCATTGCCTCGTGTCTGTACCACTCAGAGATTTCAAGACAAAGTCAGGAAGGGAATCCAAATTATTGTATTTTATTGACCTCACAAAATATCAGTTACTATTATGTTTCAGCAATGGCCTGACAGGTTTTGTTTTAAGAAGCAAATACTTAAGGTCAAACTCTAACTAGAGTAATTTTTCAGTATTTTTCTCCTGAAAGAAGACAGAGCTACATCAATTTACACTTACCTGAAAACCCAACCCCTGGAGTCCAGCAGGTGCAGAGGAAATGTCTGCCTCTAGTCTTCAATGTAGACCTTCCAATCCTTCTAACTCCAGATGAAAAATAAAAATTCTGCTGGAAGTTGCTCCCCCTTGTGGAATAGCTAGATTTTCTTTCACTGTATGCCTCCACCCCCTTACCAGCACACAAGACCTAAGAAATACATTAGTCTCGATGTCAATCAAATGCTCTCAAGAGAATTTCTGAAGTGACAGTCCTAAAGAAAAATAAACCTTTTGTCTGTATTGAAACAGAAGCTGCACTTGTGCATAGGAAGGTAGGATGGGAGCATGACATTTGCCGCCTTCAGCACTGAGCTGCCAATCCACATCCAAAAGATTATTAATAGTAAAGGATGGAGGGACCCTTGCCAAGGAACAGACTGGTTCATCTTCCTCAGGCAACTCCTACAAAACTGACCCCTTCGTAATCACTGAAGAAACCAAGGTTATTGACTCAATTTTTGCATTTCCAAGGTTTAATCTCATTAATAAAGAGTATTAGAAACTGTAATTCCAAAACACTCACAAGTTTCTTAGATTTTTTTTTTTGTTATTAATGCTAAGGGGAAGTGTATAATTGTATGTGCTGGAAAAAACTCTGCACTTTAAATCATGGCTTTTGCCAGCTCTTCTGGCAAATCCTCCCCATGACAATGGGACTACCTTAGGAAAAGCTCACATTGAAGATAGTAATGTATTAAGTCAATAATCTCAGCAAGAGTAGAAGATGCTGGATCACATTGCTACAAGGCACCACTGCACTGTCTGCCTTCCACATTGCCAACAGTTAACAATTTGCTGCTGCTGTCAGATCCGGCAGGTTCTGAAGAAGTTTGCAGCCTTCCCCCACATCCTTCTTGCCTATGTATCACCTCTGTGAACCCCTGGCTCATGCAGGTAGGAGCACTTCCTGCAATAACAAGTGGAAAAGAATCATCAAACCCAGCAGCTAATTACTGCAATGACTTCCCACCATGTATAAGCAGCAGGTGATCAACTCAAAACCTTTAGAACGAAAAGCACAGGTCCATCCCATCTGAGCTAGTATCTACAGGAGTCAGCTTCTGGAGAGATGTGACATACCAAGCCAGAGCCTTACAAAAGCAAGCAGCTGCCTTACTGAACAATGCTATGTATCTCTACCAAAGAGGAATTAAAGCAAGTCTGACCAGAGTCCAGTCGTCTCCCCCCCTCCCCAAGAACAACTATGCTAATGCAGCCCTTCTGTGTGGTAGGAAATGTATTGGAATCCAAGATTTGGTAAGACAAATAAATGAACAGTCCATGTTTAAAGGCAGACACACCCACCTGCTGCTCTCCCTCTACCTGTAATTCTATGCAAGGCTGTGAAGCAAAGCAAGAACTCTGAAATGGAAGGCATGGATTCATTCAAACATACACAGAAGAGTTTTTCACATATTACTTCTTGAGACAGGAACACAGCTGGGATCGAAGTGTCGTTCACGTTGGATGCTACAAGGTAGTGACTTGAACTGTGACAAGAAATTGACACTGGATGAACAGCAGGAAATGGAATAAAAGGAACAACGACAAAAATAGACCTAACACGGGACAAAGGCACCTGATAAATCAAATTCTGCTTTCTTGGAAGGGGTGAATTCAACATCCAATGGCTCCCAACTCTTCACAGACAAAGAATTTTTGCCTGGCCTCACATTTCCTTGTAATTTGATGTTCAGCAGTCTAGAGAAGGAACTTGTTCAATATGGGAATACGCTGAGCAGATACTTTGGCACCAGCAGCCAGTTTTGCAGATGCCACATTCATTGAGATGAAGCCTTCCCTAAAAGCACAGGCACTGGCACTGAAATAGCTGGGAACAAAAGCTGAATGACAGCTGTCTGTAAGATTTCCAAGCTATCATTACAGTCTCTAGTACACCCCCATGCTGGTCTCCACAGCATACTGGGGCTGAAAATAAATCACCTGCCATTTCCACTGTAATTTCTTTGGCAGCTTCAGACAGAACTGGAAAGAAGCTACAAAGAGCTGAGCTGGAACAGTCTGGCTCTGGAAACAGGCCTGCTAGGTGAGTTATATAAATGATTAAAGGTGACCAGAAAGCAAGGCAGTATATAGGGATAAACAATTTCCATCTCTGCAGAGGGCCTGGGAGACAGGCAAGGCACGATGGCTCAGGAGATTTCAAACAGACCCTTTCAGTAAAATTTTTTAAAAATTCAGGGTTGGAACAAAAAAACCTTCAGACAGCCAAGGCAGGTAGAATGAAGGTCCCCAGATACTTACAGTAAGCTTTCAAAAACCTCACCATAAGAAAGGTTGTTGATCATGATAGAAGTCCTATAGTGCTTCAAACTGTAGTGGTGCTTAGATTACAAGAAGGAAGACACACACACACACGGAGTGTACATGCAACCGCAGACAGCCTCCAACTTGTACTGGTCGGGCTGCTGGAATGCCACTACTGTTTGACTGACATATCCTGCTTCAAAGAATTGGCATTTAGGCAGCCAGTTGTCCATGAATATAACCTAAGGATTCAGGATAGGAGTCTTTTAATTTAAGGGGACCTTCTCATCTTCTGCATCTTCCAATGCAGGCAGTGCAAACAAATGCCAAAGCTACAGGGTTACCATACCAAGAGTTCTCCAGAGAGGGCATTTTATAGTCACGTGTCTTCAAAGCACCAGAATCAGTCTGACATGCAGCAGATCTCATGTTTCTGATCCACTGTTCCCAGGCTTCCTTTGCTCTAGAACTCCCAGGAGTCCATCCACCGGAGCCCTGCCATGGGGCTGCTAGGGTCGGAGGCCATGGGTCCTATCATCCCATAGGACAGTGGATGGAAGAGGTAGAAGCTGTGGAAAGAAACCAAATGCCCATCAAACCCAGCACAGTTTTCTGTCTCAAGAAGTTCGCAGCCTATGGGACTTTTGTCCTTGGGCTGCCCTAAGCTCTACTGGGGACCTTCTAATCTCTGCTTAACCCAATATACACAGTTTTATCACACGTGGTATTTTCTCTTAGAATCTGATAAAACTCACAACAATGAAAAATTTGCCTGTATTTGAGGAATATGTTACTGTCATGGGGATTAGAACCACAAACCACTGAAGGGTGGATTTGGAGGAGAATAGAGCGTTCACACCATGTGCTGCAACAAAAGAAAGATTCCCTGCAATGGAAAGATGTTCTATAATACATTACTGGGACACAGATGCTGAATCTAATCAAATTTGAGGGTTTAGGATTGGGCTTGAGGGTGTCTGACAAATTCAGCACAGAAGAGAAAAGGGAACAAAGGCTAAGGATAATTAACAGGCAGCAAAGTTTCTATTGAGATGGCAACTGTCACACATTCCATTCATGGAAAGTTCAGCTTTTAGCACTCACCTGTACAGGATGAGCAGTACCAGTGCCAGGAACCCACCTCCATATACCTTTCTAGCTGTAGTGCTGGGTGACAAGAACCCAGCACAGAACTTCAGTAGTGCATCCCAGGTGATTCCTAGGAGAAGGAAGAGGTAGAATTCAGAAGAACAGAGCTGCTGTGGTCAGAGATCGGGCTGACGAAACTCTGTTAACACCAGAGGACCATGTCAATTTTTAAATTCATTTACCTTGGTAACCTTCAGAACCATAGAGATGGTTTTGTATCAGCAAAGGTTCTTTTTGTCCTACCTTTCCATTTGAATAAATGCAAAAGAGATCTGGGCCCCAGATGCTAATGAAGTTGGTACAAAATCACAGGAAAAACTACCAAAGCCAAATTATAAACAGACATGACAGAAAAGTGGGGGCAGCAAACAAAGAGGGAAGTAGCTTACGTACAAGAATATATAAGAACAGTGAAATAGCAGAGACTAGGAATCCCATCTCTAACTTTAAATGCCCTAAGCACTAGACACGACTGCCTCTTCAGAGTGATAACAAAAACCCAACAAAAACAAACTAACAAATAACAAACAAAACCACCAAAACCAAACAAACAAAAATTGGGACTGCAAGCTGCTTTGTGAAAAACATTCTGAGTAAGTCAATGCTTTCAAGCACTTTGCACAAGCAAACATAAAGCCTATAAAAATAATAAACTTTTTAGTCAGAAAAACATTCCATTTAACAGAATATCACCTTTTTTCCATACCTTGTCTTCTCTAAGACTCTAGTATTTACCTGTCAACATGCTGGAAAAAAGCATGGCAGGAAAGTAGTGGTGGAAATAGAGAACTCGTCCCATCATAAAAAAAGGGAGGTAATGAAGGAGCCAGCCCAGTGTGATCTGCCCTCCACCACGCAGCACAACTCTGGACAGTTCTGGAACACAAATAAACAGACTTCAGCAGAGAAAAACTCAGCTACAGTTCCTATTTGCAAACCTTAACACACTAAGTAAACTCAACAGGAATGATCTTTGCAGGAAGTCATGTATTGGTCTGGAACTGCTCCAAGCCTCTGCAACATCCTAGCTGCATTCTTTATAAATACACAAGCACTCTTCAGGAGGACAGTTATCAGAAAAGATATACAAAGACCTAAGTCTCAAGGCATGGCAGGAGGGTGACCATGCTCCATGTTGAGACCAAATGGGCAGTTTCTCAGGATGTGCATCAGACTAACCAGGTGATTCTGGTTTCTGATGGTTTTCATTGTCTCTGCAATAAGAGCCATCCAGATGATCACTTTGTCAGCCCTTCCTGGAAAGAAGTGGTGCCTAGCTTTCAGAGCCTGGGGAAGGGACTAAGAGCTCTGGTGTCTGTATACAGCTTAGGCAATAGCTTATTGTATAATTGAGAAGTTTCCCATCACATTTTAGAATTGACTGCCCATGAGGAGATCCACAAAATGAAGCAACCACTAATGTAAACTGGAATGGTCAGAGTATGACTAACTAGGGCTTGTGAAAAGCTCCGTAACCTTGGCAATGGACATAATAAAGGATCATTTTATCTCTTGCATTTGTCATTTGCTTTGCATAAATACCAGAAAACATTTCTTGTCTTAAAACACTGTGCATACTACAGAGTACAGAGCAAATGCAGAGCTTGATAGCAGGACATTGATTAATTGGCCTGTATCCCTTGCAGCCAATGTAGGTAGCCGTGCACTATTTTTGTAGAAGATCTGTGGTGTTCACTATTAAACTACATGAAGTTCCCACTCTTTCCCTGTGGACACTGCTTGATAATCCAAGCTCAGTGGTTTCCCACCCTTGACACAAGAAGTCCTGCCATCCACACACTTTTAAGGTGCCTGCAAAAGGTATTCATGAAAAGGAAGACTGACCTCACCTTTGAGTTCAGATGTCAGTTGGACACCTCTCTTCAGAGCCACTGCAGTGCAAACTGTTATCAGAAGATATAACCCAATAGTGACCAGATTTAGCCACCAAATCACCTGCACAAGAGAAAAAGAAAGATTTGGGACTTTATGCTGGACATGTGCATGTGACATGCAAACATTAAGAGTAAAATAAGACAGACAGTCCAAAAGGAGGAGAAGGAAAAGAAACACTGTCACTGGCAGAAGCAAGGCTAAGCTAAAATTTGCTAGACATTGCTTGGAACCTCCCACTCCCACTTACCGGATTTCCAAGCAAATAAACCCGATAATCCGTCTCATTGACACCAGAAAAACGCAGTCCCTGAGGAAAGAGATCAGAAGGGAGAAAAACAGATATTCATTAGTCCAGTTTGTATTTTGCACAGTGTCTAAGGTGAGACAAATTCCCATCCATGCATCTCAGGTGCTACAAAAGAAAGCTGACAGCATCTTCAATGCAATTACAAGGTGTTGTGCCTCAAAAGGCACTGCAAAAGCACTTGAAAGCAGAAAGGAAGATGGATTGATCAATATACCTGGTAGTTGATGGGCCAGTGCCAAGGTTTGGATGTAACTTCGTTGTCCTTTGGTTTGAGGCCGCTGTTTCCCTACAGATAAGTCAACATAAAATTTAAATAAGCAGACAGTTATGCTGCAATGTCTGCCCAGAAACGTCTGTGTACACAAACATACACCAATACTCTTCCTGAGTGAAAGTTCTTTTTTGACCTACATAAGCACATCATCTTCCACAATGGTCACAATTAAGACTGTGAATGTTTTAATACTACTGTGCAAATGAAAATGGTTTTTGGGTAGCATAAGAGGCAGTACTCTCTCATTTCTCTTCTCTAGCTTTTCTGTCACTGAGGATACATGCTGCATAAGCAAGACTGCTCCTCATTAAGAGACTAGTGTGACAGGTTTCCCTCCACTATGAAAAAAAAGCCTCAAAGATTATTCCCATGGAAACTCATGCAGGTGCTTCCCTACCTGAGACAGGATTATCGCAGACTGCCATGGAAACGCTTTACAATAACACTTTACAAATACTAACAATAATGTGCTTGACTACTTTTTTTCTCTCTAAAATCTGAGAAGAGCTTCACAAACAGTAGCAAAGAAAACCGTAGACTCCCTTTCTCAGAATAGTAACTTCTCATTCTTCAGATGAAGGATTGAGGAGCTGGAAGCAGAAGAGCTGTGGCCAAGAGTACAAAGAATAATCATGGGAAAAGACTGCAAGAGCAGTCCACCTTGCAAATATTAAATCTGCTCTTTTTTAAAAAATAGATATTCAGAGATAAAAAGGAAACCAGAAATCACAGCTCCTTGATGAACTTGAAAAAAATCAGAAGTTTTCCATTTTCAATCCAAACACTTACTGTTCTTCTAAGTGTCTGTTTAGCTGATTTTCCTGATTTTGACCACAGTAATATCCTCCTGCCTCACAAATACTAATTTTACTTTAAAGCCTTACAGGAAGGTAGGGAAAACATTACATAACTAGGCTGTAGCTAGATCACACCAACAGCAGAGCCAGGCATTAAGCCTAAGGCTTCCAAACTTGGACTTGGAAGATTTAGCTCCAAGACCATCCTTTTTTCTAAGTATAAATTCAAGTAGGTT
The DNA here is from genome assembly GCA_013397115.1 of Edolisoma coerulescens. Lineage (NCBI taxonomy): Eukaryota > Metazoa > Chordata > Aves > Passeriformes > Campephagidae > Edolisoma > Edolisoma coerulescens. The sequence continues at coordinate 2,820,077 of VWZW01007936.1, read as the reverse complement.
GCTTGGGCATGTAAATTCTGCCCTAGCTTGCAGCCATCACCCAGATCTCTCAGAAAGTGCTATTTCTTTTTGAACGCAAGAGCGAGGAGGAAGAAAATTATAATTTAGAATCAATGATATCCTACCCGGATCATAACCATGTGGGATTCTAGCAGAATTTCTGCAAAAGAAGGCTTCAAAACATCCAGGCTGATATTGGGCACTTCAAAAAAAAAAAAGAGAGAAAAATAGATTAGAAGTTTGTATGGTTTACTTTTATTTGCCTTTTTCATAGTAAACTAAACTTTCTCCTCCTACAACAAATCTGCTTCCAGAACCTCTTTTAATTCTCTATGCAATTTATTCATATTCTAAACACAGTGGCTTGCAGTCAAAAGTCTCCCCCAGTGAATTTTACAACTGTTGTACTCCTAAATTTCCTCCTTTACTTCTAGGAGCAATACAAAATAGATAGAAGTCCATGAAATAAATAGATTTGTATTTCTGGCTGAAATTACAGACCTACTCTTCATAGGCTGCTGTTTATCTGTAAATGAGCCATAAGTGTGGGAACATAAAATGCATTACAACAGAAGAGGAAATTATACCAAGTCAACAGCCCAGGATTTCTCTCCTTTGGTTTGCATACAGTTGCTTTCACAGGAGGAAGAACAGTAAATGTTTTAATAACTCAGAACTCAGCCCAAGTCACCTGAAATTCATGGGATGAAAATTTGTTAAATAACCTGGGCCAGATGAGCCTGTGAAACATATGTAACTCCTAAACGAGGCTGCAAGGCCCACCTGTCATTACTGGCAAACACTGTCACACACTATTCATTTCTTCATGGTACTGCAAAGTCATTATTTAGCACACCCCCAGTAAGAGAAGGAAAAAAATACACCAGAACAGAGTGGATCCTAGCTTTTTAAAAAAATCATTGAAATATATATGACATATCAATGACAACAATTCCCAATTAAACAATGTTAGAAATAACAGCCTGTACTGGAGTGCTTCACACTTTTGTAACACATTAAAATCTCAAAATCCTTAAAAAATTCTTTATACTTCCACTACACTTCAAGCATTATCGCCAGCTTCCAGTACAAACAGTGAAACAGAAAAGGCCTCTACATCCCTGCACAGGCTCAAGTTCAGCAAGTTTGCACTTAAGCTGGGAAAGAACACATACATTTCAAATGCAGAATGCCAATTACTGCTATCTGATTGCTCATCCCTTCCTTTAACAGCAAGCCAAGATGCACCCTCAAAGGAAAAGGAAATTAATTACTTACATTTAGGGTTAATATGATCTTCAAAGTTCCAGAGGGAATTGGGTGTCTCCTTCAGGTATGGTGTGCAGGTAACTTCCACTTGTTCCCAGCCCCTGAGGATCAGCAGAACAGTTCACCACCACCCCACAGGAACATTCAATATTTCCATCTCATGTCTAGTTTTTGCCCATTTAGCTTTAAACTTCTCCATAACGCTTCAGCAGTTGCATTCTTACATGCTATAAGAACCATGCAGAAATCAAAACAGATCTGCAAGGCAGTTGACATCAAAATTCCATGGAATAGTTGAACCACATTTCTCACTTTCTCACCTAAAAAACCCTAGGTCTATATATAAACAGAAGGATTTCTGAAAATTATGCACCTTGCCAGCTAGAAACTACTTCCAATTCAACCCTTATAATCCTTCCAAAGAAAATCACCATCATCAATTTAAGTCAATCCATACCTACAACAACTGTATTACAGAAACAAAACAATTACTTAGAGGATACAAATAACTGTTCTTTAGTCTGTCACCCTATGTCTAGTAGGTCACATCAAAGACTTTAGGAGAAAGTGGATCAAATCTGGCAGTAATATGACAGATTAATAAGGAATTTTTTATCAATCACCACTTAGCACATTTCACTAATTAAGTAATGCATTAAATAATTACCATTAAATTCTCTGAAGGACAGTGATTACTACCCTTTAAATATAAAAAATATAAAAAACCAATATACTCTAACCATCCTTATTTGCAGTTAACAAGTATTTTTTCCCCTCAGCTCTTACTACCATCAATATTTCGTGGCAATAACTTCCATTCACATAGTAAGTTGTTAGTGGGGAAAAAAAACCCAATTCACAACCTTTTTTGAATGCTCTTGATGGAAACTGGCTTTTTTTTTTTTTTAACCCATTATTTACCACGAGCCCAGTTTTATGGTGACATCTAAGTGGCACTTGCACTCCTGACCAGGCAGTTGCCAGAGGTACCTGCCTGCTCTCACTCTGATTCAGCATCCACAGGATTCCTTAGAATGTGGTTTTACCACAACACAGTGAAGGGAAACCTAGAGCAGCAGAAAGGGAGGCAGCTCTCGAAACAGAAGCAACATGACATGAGTGCACAGCCTCTGCTTCAGGATCCATGTCAGCATCCCACACGGTGCAGCTTTACAGACAGGGCAGCTTGCTTGGCATCAGCCTGGATGTCTCTGCATACACCTCATTTTAATGATGAAGATATACAATTCAAGGACATATAAAACCCCGACCCCTGCTAACAGCAGCTTGCAACCACTGCCTCGCTTCAGATGTTGCATGCAAAAATGGCAGAAGGTATTCTAATCACAAGGTATATTAATACCAACAGAAAGCAATTTTGAAGATTATGTTACAGAACAGCATGAACTGCCCCAGTTTCCAGTGATTTTTGAGAACCCCAAGGATAAAATGGGACTTAAAGAACATGTCTGTCATCCCCTCCTGGCCTTACCAGATGACAAGATCTATGTCCATGCCACTCTTAGATCTCTCAGTAAGGGATATTATTTTTCAGAGCCGTATACCTTCACTGTAACAGACTGCATAACCCTGACCCAGATCTTCCCCTCTGGGCATATTTTTAGCACCTGCTAGTTACATTTTTATTCTTTTAAAGAAATGGAGGAAATGTGGTTATTGCTTAGTCTAAAAGTACCATTGAGTAAAGGAACATGTCAGCTCAAGGCCTTGCATCCCCTTGGATGGGGATTACCAACTATTTACCATTTTGGCAGAGTCTTTCCAGAAGAGCCCAATATACACCCTGTGGCCACATGGGTTAGCCGGACCTGACTCCGCAGGACTTTGATGAGCTTCCCAGTCTTTCTGCCAACCACTTCAATCCGCCAGAAGTCATTGGAGTCTCCTGTTCCATTCTATCATGCAAACATACAATTGGAGAAAAAAAAATAACAAAAATAGAAAAAAAGAAAGAAAAGAATGCCCAACTAGAAGACATACAGAACCGAAGCACTGCAAACAGGAAATTCTGAAACTCTAATAGGGGCAAAGCTAAACAAACTAGCCCAGACCACCCTCACTCACACCTCACAGGAGAGATTCCCCTTCAGGAAGACATCATTCTAGACATCACTCGCAAACACATCTCTATCTTGCCAACCTTAATTTTGTTTGCTTTCAATTCATTCTTGACTGTAGCTCAGAGATACAGCATAAATAGGGGTAACCTGGCTGCTTCACAAAAGGGGTTTAGGCAACAGATCTTTGCGTTTAGAAATTCAGCCCTCAAAGCAGATTTCATCTTCGTGATTCAAAATTCTGTCATCATTCTGTCAAAAAAACACTTGTCTATGTGACAAGGCCAAATACATAAAATAATACTTGTCAGAGCAACTTCAAGGTTGCTCAGTCTGTCATTTCTGGAGTTGAATGCTGCCAAAACTAGACTGACAGTAAAAGTTTAAATTATTTTTTATCTGTGTTCACATTAAATAGACCTTAAATATGAGATAAGGCATTTCATACTACATCAGTTTTTCCTTCAGGATGGCAGATGTCCATCTATCATCCTGGCTAACAAACTAAAAAAAGCAACAATAAATCCCCTTGGCATGACATGATCTCTCCCCAAAAGAAGGAGCTTTTGTTTTTTCTTGCCTTCACTTACTATTCCATAGCCAGTGACCTGAAAATGCTTCCTTGTCAGGGGAGCCTCATGCTGGTGACTGTGCAGATTTCTAGAAGTTCTGAAATGAAATTAAATGTCAAGCCTTTGAACCTTGTCAATTTGTGATAAGATTGGTTTGAGCCATTCAGAGATCTCCCAGTACTCTAACCACCGAATTCCAGCTGACGGCACAGCAGGATGCAGTCTTAACATGACGGGGGACATGGAGTGAAACTGTCACTTCCCAGCATGTGACTCTGAGCTTATGCCACACTGGGCAGTGACAGAAAAGGATGACAGCATGAATAAATCCAACCCTCAAACTACAATCTACCACCTCGAAAAGGAAAAGAGATTTGTTTCGGTTTGCTCTGGGTTTTTCTTTTTTTCTTTTTTTTAATTAACAGTAAAAGTGTGACAAAGAGACCTGTCTTGTAAGAAGAAAAGCAAGATCCTGACATTTTGTGATTATCAGTTTTGCTTTCGAGGGGAAAGACTGGGCCATTTAGGGGGAAATCAGTGGCCATCATTTAGCACCAGCACAGTGCAGACGAAGAACCTCCCACCCTGGCAGGGTCTGTCAACTGAGGCAACCAGAGAAACCTGGCCATTGCCCGTCAGTCCTCGCCAAAGCCGCTGGGCCGGTGCGCTGGCCGCATCCGCACGGACAGCTCTGTCCCGCGGGAAGCGCCGCAGCCCGGCCCCGCGCGCCACCTGCCGGTCCTTCCCAGCACCGCCGGTTCACTCCCATGCCGGAGACCTCACCACGACTCAACCCATTTTGCCTAATCAAGATTTTATCATCCTCATCACCATATATTTGATAGTAAACTCCCAAATTCAAAATATAAAAAAATAGTCTTATAATTATTTTGGAAACCTGAGCAATGATTTGTGCATATGTCATACTGAATACGGTACAGCATGATTTCCTGGCTCAGGCGTTCAGAGGTTCCGTTAAGAAACCAAAGCTGTGAAAGCACAGAGCATTTTGGCACAGTGACATTAGACTAGACAAAAACTAAATATCAAGTCACTAGGGTTCCCCTGCTTCCTCTTAAGGTATTCCCTGCAGAAAGGGAAGGGACCAGCTTCCATGTTCATTCAAAGTGCTATGATCTCAGTGCTCTTGAGAACTTCAGGGGGTGGGTACTGCCTATGAACATAGGAAAAGGATACTTGCAGTACACTGACAAAAAAACCCCATACTCTATTTGCCTAGAAAATTCAATATGGAGACAGGCAACAGAATGAGGGTTTCGAAATTGCTTCTCTGGAAGAGTTATCCTGATTATCACACCTCACACAACTGAACAAATCTCTGTGCTGCTTAGGTAGGTATTTCTAATAAAGTTGTGTGGTTCTCTTAATAGACACTTTTCAAAACATAAACCATAGGAAAAAACTCTACAAACCTCACACTGGAAATTCAGATATACAGATACCTCTGTCACACAGCCTGCTTGTGCTCGTCTAACCACAGTCTCCAGCAGGACAAGTCTCCCACCAATTCTATTCAATCACACAATCTCTTTGAATCCCAGAAATCATCCTTACTCTTTATGTTCCAGACGAATAATATCTCCGTGCCTCACAAACTCCACAGGGCTTGAGGGGTCAGACAGATCTGCTGAAGGAAGACGAACTGATCATAGCAATGCACTGACAAACTTGCCAGGGTCTTAGAAAGTTTCTTGCTGATGCTCGTGCCTCAAGCAGATAATAAAGCAAAAATAAAGTATTGTGTTGACTCTAAGCCTGGTGTAAAACATTGCTCTAGACTCTAACCCTGAGAGCTACTCCAAAGAATGTGAACTATAAATGACTCTTGCAATGCTGATTATAATTTTTCTTACATATCTATGTTATTTACATTTTTTGCTGTTTAGACAATTCTTGTTAAGTTTTATAAACACATGTGGCAGGTAAAAAAACTGGAAACCGCCAGACCAAGCATGCCTCAGCTACACACACTACATAATCTAAACCAACAGCTTTCTATACAAACCACAGATCATCACATTCAGTACTCTTATCTTGTCCCAAGCAATCATCCACAAAAATATGTCAAACAAAATGTACCAGACTGTAACAGAACCCAACTTCCCCAAGACTCTCAGCCACAATAACAGATTGCAAAAAATATTAAGTCAGTTCACACTAATTTTCTCTCTGCTGTTATTGTCAGCCCTACACAGCTGAAAAATTGTCAATGCAACCTTCAGCTAAAGAAAAGCTTATTTACTTCAGCTGTACAATCTGGAGAAGAACCAAAACACAGCAGACACACACAATGTAAATCAAGATGTAGACAGCAGCCTCTTGTTCTTCCTCTTCTGCCCCTCATATTCATGAAGGATACTCTGCCCTGGAAAGAACTCAGAATGTTTATGTGAAAAACAGAAGCAGCGGTTATAAAAGGCACTTTACTGGTATTTGTTACCTGTATCTGAATCATGTTTCTTTATAATCCACAGGTTATTCAAATCTTTATGTAAGTAGGCAGTGACCTGAAATGACAGGATTAACTATTTTACCTAACAAGAAAAAAGTTGTTGATAGGAGTCACACATTCACCAGCAAATCAAAGCCCCAAATGAATGCACCAACAACACAGAAATCCTGGGATTACTTTTCTGACAGTGCCCCCTAGGAAATCAGTTATGGGCCACTCCTTAACCCAGATGACACATCGCAGCCAGCGTATAGCCCATACTCAGAAGCACTACACTTCATGGCAGTTCACATGCACCATGGGGAACAGCCTCCAAACACAGTCTGACCTCCTCTCACCCTATTTCAGACGCTCCTTCTACAAGAACAGGATATCCAGACCACAACTCTTGAATAATCACTGACCACTATCTGAATATGGAGATGGAAGCAGCACTGGCTTTACAGAGAGTAGAGATTTATGACTGTGACTGTGACAACAGGCTGACTGTGACAACCATAATATCTGCCAAAAGATCCAGGCAAGGTAAGGATTCAGGGATCACCCATTACAGCCACTCATGCTACACAGCTAACCCTTGCCAGTCTGTTCAGCCTCACACAGAGTAACTACATCTACTGCTACCATGGACACGGGAGATCATCTTATTCCAGGGTGCTGCTCCCCAGAGCACGTGGAACTGTACTCCCTTCACCCACCCTACTCTTACAGAGCAGCAAGCCCTGCTCTGTGGGACCCTAGCCCAGTGCCACACCTGTGCCTCCCACTCAGGCGGGAGCAGATGGCCCAGTGGGTGGGTGAGAGGCAGAACACACAGGAGTGTCTGAGGGTAGGGGAAAAGGGAGAGCTGGAGATAGAACCTCAGACCTTGAGGTCAAGCCATCAGTAGAGGAGGGAAAAGTAGAAGCAGAGAAATCACTTTTTCCTCTCTAAACCTCCTCCAAGTTCTAAATTCCATTTGCCTCTCCAGAGCCCTGAAACTACCCTAGAACCCTACTGTTGTCCTACCACCAGGGCAGGGAGCACAGGGGGTAGATCTCCACCCTTTCCCACTCTCCACAAGGAACTCCCATTAGCGTCCTCTCCAAATTGCCTTTCCCTGCTTTTAGTGTCATAAAGCATGATCTGCACTCAAATTTCGCCTGTGCTTGAGCCAGTTTGGCACGACATCTCCATATACTGTAATAAACATTAATGTCATGCTAGAGTATTAGAAATTCTGATTGTGACAAGCAGCAGGAAAAAAGATCGAGACAAAGTTTTGACTTCTGAAAACTTCCTTCTCACCACAGAGACAGCAGGGAGTTAAAAACCAAGCACTTGTGTTTCTGTGGCAACTTTCTTTCAAGAAGCTCAGAACAATTTTTAGACACTAATAATCAAGCTGCAGAATACGTCTTGATAAAAGTGCAGAAGTGGCAAAGATTTATGAAGCTGGATGATGATGGACAAAAATAAGAAATCCACTTAATGTTTGTACTTCTTAATTAGAGATAGTTACATGATTTCTGATTTCTACTTTCATTTATTGCTTAATAATTTAATGAGAAGCCCTTAGTTCAGATGGTTTCCATATGGCTACACTAGCTTACAAATGTACAGTATCTAATTTAATGAGCAAAGCATTACAAATTCTTTGGTGACAGATGAAGGAAGCAAGGCACAAAGGAGAGGAATTCATGTAAGGTCACAGAGGCCAGTGGCTGGAGTAAAAACAATACACAGCAGTTCTATTCCCTTGCTTTTAATCTACAGCCAGAAAACCTGTAAGATAATGTACTTGTTTTAAACAAAGTTTTACAGCCTTCCTTGAGGTAACTTTCATTATGGAAGACTATTCTGAAGTCCTCTTGGACCCCATTTACGGACAATGGTCTTGCTATTACAGCAAAGCCTTGTTACTGTAAGTCACCCCTCTGGTGCAATGTGGTAGGCTCTCTTCAGGCCTCCTTTTTAGTCAGAGTTCCAAGCCAAGTGCACAGCTGTGGCACTGAGAGGGTAACAGATGCTGAGTAAACACACAGCTCCTATCACATCACCCCTAATGCTAAATGCAAAGGGAGTCAGTCAGTGGTTGTAGTCACAGGCCATACTACCACAGCACACCAACCTGCTGCTGGCGAGCCCCAATGCCCTCCGGGTACAGGTGCCAGTGGGAGTGAAGGTATCCCCCTGCCATCCGAAGGTTCTTCATTGTGACCACAGACCCATAAGCCAAATCTGCACAAGATGGAGGAAAAAAGACATAAGGCAGCTCTCCTATATCTCCCCCAGCTAGTCTACAGTGCTCGATTAGGCATGCATTCTTCATTGTTTTGATGCAAGTTTGTTTCCTGTTTGACGTATTACTCCACAGGGCTCACTGCAAGCTTATCTCCCATCCCTAACCTGGATTCAGTCTAACTGTTACATAACATTTGGCTGAAACACTTAAAACTCTCCCACTGAGTTTTAACATAAACAGAAGTGCTAAGGCATTCTTTGGTATATAATTTCACAATGAGAGTTTTGAGATAGCTTTCCCTAAGAGTATACAGTCAATTAAAACACTGCTGACCCCTACAGCAATACAAGAGGGAAGGGAGGCAAGCTCAGCTACTGGATAGCAGAGCTGACACCCTGGCTTAAGACATCTTCCCTCCCAGCCCCCCAACACAAGTGGGAGAACTCAGCCTTGGAGAACAGACCTGATGCTCTTCCAGTGGCAGCTCTGGAGCAGGGAACAGCCAGAAAAAAGCTGAATTAATCATAAAGCTAAACCATAGTAAAGGCTTAGTAGTCCCTAGCCAACCTGAGGATTAGGGAACAACCACAGAGCCTTCTTTTTGCTAAATTCAGATCCATTCTGAACATAACACAGCTGGACCAGTGGCACACTGTGTCACACAAGTTGATAGTTTCCATTTACACATATTTTGGAAACAAATTCCACATCTGAACACCTACAAATCTAAGGTGAACAGGACAAACATCTTTTTGTTGTCTCAAGCAATATAGAACTAAAGAATAACAAAATGCGTGCACACAAGTCAAATCCCTCAAAATGGCATCTTTCTCTCTAGATGGAATATGATGAAACAGCTAGTGACCATGCACTGAACACAGTGGTATTTTCAGCTTTTTTCTTTCTCTCAATACATAAAGCTGCACAGAGGAACAGCAGGGATCTGACCTCGACCAAGGAAGGCATAATCCACACTGCCCTGCACTGAGTCATGGGAGACACCATTTTTATTTAAGATCTCATGTACACTGACAACATTCAGAGTGCTTTATTCATTTGGACACTCACGCTCTGGAATGGAGACATTATGAAGATTGTTCCCAATCAGCTGTGACTGAAATGCTGAACTGAAGAAACCATCCCCAGGACCACTGCAAAAAGAGAGCAAAGAATGTGACAATTCAAAGTCCCACTGAACATGCATACGAACCTCTGTCATGCATTACCAAGCTGTTTTTACAGAAGAAAAATTATAAAACCAGACTGGGCATCAGAAGAGTGGGTGCAGTTCCCTTAGAGGCACACTTCTCTAATGTATATAATCACAGCAGATAGAGACAGTCTTGCAGGAAATTGTCCAGAGCTACAAGGGCTTGAGGTCACAAAAATGTATATGCTGGCACTGCACAAAGCACCAGAACTGCCTTTGGAGGTGTTCTTACAACAAATAAACTGACCCACTGTCAGGACAGATATAACAAAGCCTTTCTCTGTGGCTCCTGTAGTCTTATTTCTGCTAAGAGGTTAGTGGTAAGATCAGTTGACTTTAACTGAAAAATAACAGATTTAATTTTCTGTTCTTTTTCTACAGAGAAATTCTTATTCACCTCATTTTTTAATGCTGGCATATGAAAAACATTACTTGGCCATTTTACTAGCTCTTTCCTTGTAAAATGCATCCCTTGCTTGCAGACATTCAGGAAAGAGCTTCCCTTCAGGCACACTCAGACTTTTTTAATCACAGCCATTTTTCAGGAATGCAATGACATTTTTTTAATTACAAAAAGACAAAGAATGGAGTTGAGACATTTTCAGGTCCCGGAAAGAAAGGAGGAAAAAGAATGAGACAAAAAGTTTGGTTAGGTTACTTGCTTGGCATTTCAGAAAGTTTCAAGCTCAAATTCAATTTCACTGCCAGCTTGGCCAGAAACTTGGGGAAGGGAATTAAACAAACACAGCTTGTGGCTGTGCTTCTGACACTGTAAGTGGAGGACTATATAACCAATAGCCTTTAATTCAAAGCAAAGAAAATTAATTCTTCTTCTGGAGAAAACATTGTGAAATACCTTCTATTTAACACTGCAAAATGAACAGCAAACACAGCCGTGTAGAGGGCAAGCGGGAGCACGATGAGGCAGAGTACACGAGCCAGTAAATGCTTCCCAAACATGACCTGCAACAAACACAGCCTGGATCAAACAGCGCAGCTGCAGGAACAACTTCACTCCTTACTTCACAAGACTCTGAGCAGCAGTCCTACGGCTGGAGCTTGCTGTGCAAGAAAGCTCACCAGGCTGCACAATTACCTCAGCAAGGCCCAGAGTGAGGTAAAAGCTGAGGCAGACCTTGCTGTGTACCTCCAAAAGCTGGAGCTATGGTACCTTGGAATTTTAGGGTCATGGGAAAAAGGACAAAAACAGGCAATAGGAGAGGTGAGCGTTCCGAAGGGCTGAGCATCCCTTCCCTAACTTTGGCAAAGGAGGTTGGGCAGCTCCCATTGAAAACACTCTGAGACCTTAACTTGTTTATCAGTGGTACACATCTTGACCCAAAATCCCAGCAAAAAGATGGCTTCCAAAATAGTGACTACCAAAGCTAAGCAAGAGGGCAAATGAAAATTTGCTCCCCCAATAAGTCTATGCAAATATGAATGTAACCATGACTTCTTGGGGACCTAGATATGTTTCACTCACAGAAATCACCTTGCTTAGCAAGAATGCTCTCACACTGCAACTTCTAGTGCTGCTCAGCCAGAAGCTACAGAAAAGTCAGCAGCAAAACCTGTTCTTCAGTTGTCTCAACAGGAAAGTAAAATATTTTATTTCAACCAATTGAAAACATGGTTTGCAAACAGATGCCCAAGAAGCTATTACATTTTCACATCCTACTGACACTGCTGGTAGTAGAATAAATAATGTAAAATAGAGATAATAAATAGCTGTGGAAGAAGAAAAATATTAAATAGCAAAAATCGTATGCTAAATGCCCACACTAACTTCAAAGTAGATGAAAGCAGATGCACTTGCTATTCTCCATATTTTTTTAACATGATACCTATCATATAATCATTAAGCTAATCATTCTCCATCCCTTAGTACCAGAATCAATTAATTCAGAAGTAATGGAAAAAGCTGAACACACTGCAAAACGCATTGAAGTCAACAAAGGAAAGAGCTGTTCAGCTCAAGTATTTCAGCAGAACACTTAATAACCACTGGCCACTTGGAACAATGCTGACTGATGGTACCTAACCAAATATAGGCAGTGGAGAGGCACGTGAACTTAACTCCAGTTCTCTACTTAAAAAGGCCTCAATATGCTTCAATTTTCATGCCAAGGTTTTCTTTAACTAAAGACTTCAATGCAAAGTCAAAAAAAAAAAGGGCATGTGAAAGACAGCAGTGAGCAAACCAGAACAGTGGACCAACACAAGCTGAGAATTCCAGCAATCAAGTTAGTCCCCCAAAAATTGCATGTAAATAATCATAAGTAGCTTCCTAACAAATGCAGAGCTAAGTTATTCAGGCTTTCAGGAGATTAATCCTCACCTTTTTTTTTCCCTCTCCTCAAGCACCAAGGTTGCCAAACAGCTATTCAGAAAGCATCTACCTTCTGGATTAAATTTCTTTACATATTCTAACACTCGGGTTTGCTGCCTTTGCTGCCAGCAGCACAAATGAAATCACTGTGCGGCTGTCTGCTGGCAGAAAGCTTAGACATGATGGATTTGTTCTATTTCAAATGCAGTTAACTGACTTTGCTCAAGAAGTGTTTCTCTGGAGTTGGAACATTGAATCTTTGCAGCCCATATTGATTCATAATAATCAAAGAAAACAAATCACACAGCAGGAATAGAAAAAGTCCCCCCATACCCCCACTGTTTATAAGACAAACGAGACAAAAACAGTAAGTGAAAGGAAGAATTTTCAAGCTTCAGAAGAGGCTGAGACAAGAGGAGAACTGAACACCTTTTAAAAGATGTGACTGAAGAATTTGTCTTCCTGCTGGATGCACGACAGCAAATGGTACATCAAGGTATTTCTCCAAATAGCAGATTTCACCATCCACAACCATAAAATGCAATATATTAGACCAGGACACTCAAACCCACTAGTAAATTGTTTAGGGCTTAGAAGAACTAAATGTGTTTGAAATCAAGCAGGCTATGGCTGCCTTCTTCCTCTGGACTGCCTATGGACACTGCAAGTTGCAGAGCATTTCTATGACTCGTGATGCTCTGCATGTGCCTGCTATGCAGCCCATGCCCCCTTACTCTCACGAAGCAGAGCCTGAGCTCACGCTGCTTTTGCAAACTAAGTCCTGCAAGACATGCCTGTCTGCCAGGTAGCACATACTCCTTGGAAGGTCATGTAACAGTGCTGGACAACATCTTGCTTTGGGCCACCGTAAAGCCATTCCCAATGAGCATTTTTAGCTTAGACTGAAAATTCGTCCAACTGGAATGGTAACAGCTTCTCTCAGGAAAAAGTAACAATCTTTCTGCTGTGCTGGTATACCATTATGTCCTGCAAATATAAGTGTGTTTGGTTTTTGTGAAAAGTCTGGCAATAGTTTTTTCACTATAATCTTAATCTCTGATTAGATCTGATTACATCAGATGCCCCTCTTTGCTGCAAAGAGGGTATCTCTGGGTACCTGTAGGTTGTCAAAGACTAGGAGAATTACAAAGCAAAAAAACCAAAGAAACCATTAAAGTAAAGAAAACTCACCAGTGACAGGCTCAGGTTCCCCAGCAAGTCCCACAGGTCATAGATTGTGTTCAGGCCAACCAAGAGGACTACAAAAAGGCCAACAAATTTTACCCCCATTGCTCCAGCAAGGTTCATACCAGTCAGACTCAGCCAGAACCACCAGGAAACAGAAAATGGCCTGCAGGACCAGTAGAGCAAGTCAGTAAATAAAATGATGGCTACGTGAATGGGCAGCCTGCAGTCACAAAAATAAATAATGAATCAGTTACCCCACAGAATTACAGTCCATCTTCTCAGGAGCCCATGAGGAGTGGAAAAACAAGTTTTTCATTCAGTTTAGAATCATGCAAGGATACTGGTTTCAGATACAGGCTTGTGAAGCCTTGATACAGGCTTCAGGTACACTTAAGCTGGGGCAACCCTAGATCTCCCATTCAAGGATGGAAACAGAGACACCGGGTATAAGCTAAAATACTAGTATGAAGAAAGTCTGACTACATGGAAGTTCTGAGAACAGAAACAAGAATTTTGCTCCATAAAGTGCAAACTTACTTCTCTCAGAAAGTTAGGGACACGGGGAAGAACAAGAGACAAAGAGCAGCCACCCCTACTAAAGCAAGAAAGCTTTAGTGGAAAACATCTATCCAAAACACAAACAAAAGCTGCAGCAAAAAGCAAACAAATTATAAACTGACATAAAATTGAACCACAGAAGAGAGATGAGAAAAAATGACAGCAGAATTTAAAATTCCTACTGATTCCTAATGCCTTGACACTTTAATTTTGACTAGACAAAATCCGCATGACCTGCTAAGCAACACAATAGCTGGAGTTGGCTTTTAATTTGCAAAATATCAACTACTTTGACAACAGGATTAGTTCTAAGATATGAACAATAAATTCAAGTCAAGGCACACAGAGCTGATCAAGCACTGCCCTGTAATTTAGTGCTTGCACTCCCTGGGGAATGTACTGTAGATAAGGATGGCCTTGGATAGCAGTACATGATGCTGCAGGCTGCATTTCAGCCACGTGAACTGTAGACACAGTAAGATTGATATGATCAGCTCTTGAATGTTTCATGAAATAAAAGCTGCTCATATGTAACACAGAATTTCCAGTTTTTGTCTTTGAATTCGGGATGCATTTCAAGGAAACTACTCTGTGCAGCCCAGCCACAAAGAAGCCTTTTGACATATCCCAATACCTATACATTACCACCCTCTCTGGATGGGTCTATAGCAAATATCCTTAGCAACTTGACTACTTTATTCAGGATCAACCTGGCTATATTTCCCTCTAAGTTTTTGTAGCAATTTCTCTAAATCAAACAAATTACACTATTTACCTCAGACAGCAGGATTTTTATAGGTGCTTACAGTCACAGATAAGTTGTTTTTCCAGCCTGGAAACAAAGTAACTGGTTCAAGATAACAATAATTTTGCCATTAAGGACCAAGGCCTTGAATATGCTACAACCGTCCTTCATTCCTCCTTCTCTGACCCACAATGTCCTTTATTAGCTTTCTTCCCTGTCAAGTTTTGAAAAGCTTTAATGTTCTTGTTCCAGATTTGCAGTTCCATAAACTGCAGAAACTATTTCTGCTGACATTTCCTTTCATGCTAAAGTAATCTATTTAATACTCTCTCTTGGTGTATCCCAGTCACAATATTTTCTCCCCAACTACACAAACCCTCATAGTAAAAATTTCTCTCCCCTACCAACAATCATTTTCACTTTCCAATTTCCTGAAATAATCTCATTTCAGCCATTCACACATCACCAATGGCAGACATTCCTTTACCTGTATGAAAGTTGAATACCTATAGTTTAAGAAAATTATCATCCGTATCTTACCTGTCTGCACAGTTGTTACATTTCACCATACTCAGAACAGCTCCCATGAGAAAGAACATTAGAATGGGATCCAGCAGAATATATTGGGACAAAGTAATACAGCCCGTATCTGCAAAGAGACACACAGCAATGTCAAAAAGACTTGCAGTTCCAGAGTGAATCTAAGATTGTGGGAATTCAGTCTCCAGTGTAGTCAAGACAAGAAGAAAGAGGGAAATTTTAGAAACAGGAGATCACAACATTTCAACTTCTACCTGGGTAACAAAGAAAAAAAAACAACAAACAAATAAAAACCAGGCAGTACAGCACTATCTGTGAAACACCACTTGGAAAGTGCTGGCAACATATTCAGATGGAGAGGATTACAGCCAGCAATGATCTACCTATGGCACCACCATGGCGCCAGAGGATGCCAGAGGAGAAATCATCTTTCAGATGGTACCTCTAAAAATTAATATGGCTTTGATATTTTAAGTCTCCATGCCTCAATACCTGTGTGTCCTCACAAAATCCCTATTTGGGTAACTCCATTTGCAAGGTCAATTTCTCCACTTGGCTCAATTCAACAAGGAACTTTATTAATTTCTTATTGTAAACTCTTCTAAAGTAATGCAGTGGCTGTTAAACATCTCTATAATTCATATGGGAAACACCAATATTTCACTAGTGGGCAAAATCATTCCTGACCATCCACTTCATAAAAATTTTAAAAACTAAGGTGAAATCTAATCCAATACTGCGGTTATGCAAATAACAGAAGTACCTGTGAACTAAACAAGACTGTAAAGTTCTCAAGGGTACTGCCAATTAAAAAGCCNCTGCACGGCGCCGGGCGCGGCGCATCCTGGGCACGGAGCGCGGGGCGGAGCGCGGGGCACGCCGGGGGATGCAGTCCCACGGGTGCGGTGCCGGGCAGCCGCCGAGCCCTGAGCGGAGGCCGGGACGACAATGAGCGCTGCCGCCGCCAAGGTACGCGGCGCTGGCTGCGCGCTCTCNTGCAGTGGCTGTTAAACATCTCTATAATTCATATGGGAAACACCAATATTTCACTAGTGGGCAAAATCATTCCTGACCATCCACTTCATAAAAATTTTAAAAACTAAGGTGAAATCTAATCCAATACTGCGGTTATGCAAATAACAGAAGTACCTGTGAACTAAACAAGACTGTAAAGTTCTCAAGGGTACTGCCAATTAAAAAGCCTCATACACACACATATATATATAAAAAAGTGGAATTGCTTTGCTTTTCCGAAAGTCTCTCATTAACCCAAATATCCCTTGGTTAGGTAACACATGATAATCCAGAAATAAAATTATCTGAATAGTTAAGATACTCAATTTTGCTGTAGCAGGAACACCTACCAAAAATAAGGATGAAAGCTGTGAGTAAGGCTGCTGGCAGTGACTTTGACAATTCCAACACTGTGAGGTAGGCAAAGGGAACCAGGCAGGAGCCAAGGAATGCACAAAACTGCAGGAAAAGATTATGGGAGAAGTTATAACCCTACCCATGGCGAACAAGAGCTCACACCCTTTCCTTTCCTTCATCTTCCATACCTACAACAACAGGAGGTGTTGCAGCAGCTGAAGTGAGTCACAAAGAACATTGGACAAAAGCCAACTGAACAAAGACACTGTTCAGAGGACAGAGGCTTACTCTGTTCGCAGAGGTGTCAGTCGCAAGTCAGTCACACTCTTGCTAGACTACACCAGATATTCATAATAGGATGTGTCAAGTAGATGCACTACACATCCACTACACACAACATTTTTATAACAAGATACTAGATTATGAAATCTAAGAACAAAATACACCTGCTCCTTCTATCTTCAGCAGACCAGATTCCCCTCTCCTACATAAATAAGACCAAGGATAGCTGGAGGAGAAAGAGCAAAAATCAAAACTCAAGAAAGCAAGACCACAGTAGAATTTATTCTCTTTAATGTCTGGTTCCAGCACCTCTCCCACCTTTGGCTCAAGGAAATCTAAAACCATGAACCTCTGGAAACTAAGAAAACACGCCTTCCCAGTTTTCAGTTTTCTTTCTAGGTAGTAGCAATTGGCCACTGTTTCTCCTTTTGACTTATGTGCTGTCAGTTATATGGCTCTTGGTCTTCCTAAATAGCAGCACATCCAGGGTTTCAGATAGAATACAACGCTGAATTCTGCCCTGCTGTCCCAGGCTCCATCAGCATGCTCAGCTCAGTGTCACTGGTGGTGGCAAACTGCAGGTGCCAGTGGATGATCCTGGCTTTTTGATATCCTTGGCTCCCCGTAGATTAGTCAAGCACAATGGAGTGAGAGAAGCTCAAACTCAGCAACGTTTGCTTTGCAGAACAGGCAAGATATCTATCCCATGCAGCAGTGTAGTCTCACTAATTAGCAGGAAGAGTTGGCCTCAATTTTCAGCTTAATTTCTTACCTGGCCTCTCACAGCCAGACATTAAGACTTATTCACAATAGAACCACTTAAACTTTTCAGAGGAGCTTAATGACAAGGCACAAGGCTAAACAGACCTCTGACCTGATCAAGAAGAGCTGTTCTTAAGATGTGACACTCTGTATTGAAAGGCAGAGGAAAGCTAACCAGCTTGACACTAGCCTGCAGAGCCTTACCCCTCTCATCCCTACGTAGTTGTGCTGCTCGTATCGATCCCCCGGCTTTTGGAAAGGAAATGTACCATCATATCCACTAAGGTAGCCAGCAAGTCCAATCAGCATCTGAAAAGGAAAGGTGAAAAAAACTGGTCAGGAAAATCACACTGGAGGAAAAAGTATCCAAGCTAGCAGCACATAAGATTTTTATAGAAGCCACATTGATCCAGAGGACAAATAATTCAGACACATCATCCAAAAAAAGAGTTTATTTACAGGAATCATATGCATACATATGGCCCATTGCCTAAAGGCGACATCAGAATTATTTTGGCTACAGTCTATAAGGATGACTGCAAGCTCAAGAAAAATACCAGGTGCAGAACTGAGCAGAGAATTCTGTAGAGTCTCCCATAGCTCCCTGTCCCTTTGGTTTCCAGAGACTCCGTCTGAAAGGAAGATAACCTTGCCGAGGCAGGAGGATGCACCTTCACCCACACTACACACTGTTGCTAAAACAACTTCATTTACAGAACAGGAAATCAGTGCTCTCAGGGTCCTTTGTGGTAGGCATCTCATCTGCTCACAAGTTATCAGGAACTGTTTGCTTCCTTTAAAATGTAGGCTTCTATTACATATGCCCTCCAAGTGTCACATTGATTTTTTCATGTCAAGCCTTTCAAAAACCCAACATGTGATATTGTTCGGTTTTCTTATATTAGAAGCATTTTTGTGAAGACAAAACGGCGCAAGTTCAGGCTCTGGACACGGAATACACATTGCTATGATGTCAACAACAGTTAGGGAAGACTTTGTTGCTCACATCCTTTGGCCAGAAGGCAGACTTCTATTGGCCCACTCCTGTGGCTTCTAAAACATGTAACAGAAAAGCAGTTTACCTTCCCCAAAGGAGGATGGACATCGAAGAAGAAGGTCCGATTAATGTAGTAACTTCCCATCTTCCCAAAATGAGTTTCATCCCAACTGCAAAAAACACACCAACAAAACACAAACCACAATAGCCAATCTGCTATAATGCTGAAGACAGTAAAAGAAAAAAGAAATCCAGGAATGTGTTTTTACTTTGCTTTTTATAATATAGCGGGTTACTGCCATACATTCTGTATGAGACAATGCGTTATACTCAGTGAGAAAACATGGAGAGCATTTCAGCCATTCTAGGAAAGGTCCTTTTTAAAAAGACTTTGATAGTATCACTCCAAAACCTCTGGTTTGCCGTTTTGATTCCGAATTGACCTTAGCGAGGTTAAAAAGTCAGCCTGCTGCACACAGATCCCCAAAACCGCCTCCCGGGGACCCGGTGCGCTCTCTGCAGCACGTCCCGAGAGCAGCGGGGAGCGGCGCAGGGCCCGGGCCGGGCCGGCCTGAGAGCGCAGCGCATCCTTGTGGTCCTCACTGCCATGGTCCCGTCCCTCCACCTGCCTGGGATAAACAGGGATCCCTCCCACGCCGGGCAAGGCTGGGGCCGGGAAGGGGCGCGGGCCGGGAGTCAGGGCGCAGTCCCGGCCGCTGTGGCCGGGAGGAGGCGGACACGCACCACCCGCACCCTGGGGCTCGGGCAGTGCCCGGCCGGAGGGGCGCACGCCCCGGCCCGGCCCGTACCAGACGTGCGGCGGCTCCCGCAGGCGGTGGAAGCGGGAGGCGAAGCTGAGGAGGGTGACGAGGGCCAGCGCGGCCGGGCGTGTGGCGGCGGGACGCGCCGGCCCCCCCGGCCCCCGGCGGGGCTCCCGCTGGCGCGGCGNGTTCGGCCCTGTCGCCGGCCGTGGCGGCTGACAGGGATCGCGGCCACGATCGGCCTCTGGTGCCCCGGCACCCGGGAAGGCCGGGATGGCGGTTCCCGGGAGGACTGCACCCCCGCGCACAGCGCCTCTGCTGCTCCGGCCTGCACCCGTGTCTCTGTCACAGTGGAAAGCAAGTAATTAAACCTCATGCTAAATAAAATGCTTTACTGTGCTAATGCTTTTAGCGGTGGTGCTTACTAACCATATTTTATTCACGTGCACTGTTCACACCAAGTCCTGCTGCAGAGATACTGAGAATTTAGGAGCAAATCTGTTATTTCTGCTTTGCATTTGAACCCAGCAGAGTCCAAGCAGTGCCTTTCAGACACCGAGGTGTCCCCTACGCCAGCCCCCAAGGAGCAGTGTATGTGTGCAGGCTGCTGGGCTTGATGGCTCTCAGGAAAGGTGAGAGATTTGGCCTTTCCAAGTGCATTCCATATATTGCCTGGAAAGAGGTGGTATCCAGAGGAGACCATACTGAAGAAGACAGGAAACCTGAGAGGTCAACACACAAAGTTTGAGGTGTTTCTTCCCTCTTTCACAACAGTGAAATGCATTTCCCAAATTTTTACTCTGGACTGGTATTTAAGCCAAACTTCCCTCACTGTTTGCCAGAAATGAAAACAGAACCAAACCAGAAATCTCAATAGACATCAAGCGAATGCTGCCCTCCTGCTATCATCCAAGCTCCAGCCAGTCTAAACTGCAGGTTTTGGGGATTTTATCCCACAGGCTTGTAAATGCAGGAAGTTCTTTCCTGCTACTTGCCTGGCCCATGCTCAGCATTTCCTCTGAGGAAGATACAGTGTCACTCTGGGACCTGCCTACTGAGGACAAAACATTTCTGCTGTCTCTAGTCTTTACTTAGCTGATTATTTTTGCCTGTGATCTGCCCTGCTGCTGGGAGCAAAACAGCGTGAACTCAAGAGATCACTCCAGGCCCTCAGCCTCTGGAGACAGTTCCCAGCTGAATGATTGGTTGATTTCCATGTTCTTTTTGGTGAAATCCCCCAGGACCCTGAAATAATAGAGCAAGGCAATTAGCTTAGCACAGTTTATTCCGAATGATAGCGCAGGCTGTAAAACCAAAAAAGAACTGCAGAGAGGATCAGAAGAAATGTCTCTGCCAGCTGAGAGGCCAGAGTCCAAAACAGATGTGGTGAAGGACATGAATTTCTGAGCCAAAAAATCATTAGCAAGATCCTCAGGAAAAGCAGTAAAATCAGTATCTCGTGAATGCTCTATGTTTCTCTTTTGAAGCCATAGTTTCTGTTTCTTTCTCTGCAACTCAGCAGGCTAGACATTTGAAAAATGAACACAGCTGATATTTCTAATGCCCTGATCCCAGGAGCAGAGAATTTAACAAAATCAGTAAATACTTTGTCTACTAAAGTGTTACCAGTACTGCCATCACTTTCCTCTCACTTGTAAGTCATTTTCCAGTAAGTCTGAGTAATTTAGTCCGACAAACCTCATTTAAAGTTATTTGAACCAATCTAAACTGTAACAGAAGCATCAAGTTTACAAAGAGGACTGGAGCACAGAGATCCTCAGTGTCTCTCTGGTTTTCTGTTGACAGACTATCATTCGGCATATCCCTGCTTTCTTTAGTCTTGCTGCCAGTGTCTGGAAAAATTTTTATGGATTTTGGGAGGGTAGAGACACAGAGAGATCCACGGCATGCCATGGGATCTGTGTAAGCAAGGAGAGACATGATTACAGGTTTATTTAGAGACATACGTGAGTACCAATCTCCTGTGTGGAAAGAAAAGACTGTGACACAAAAAAAAAGCAATCTTTTTATTTTGCACAAAGTTAGTCTGGGAGCAGAGTAGCAGCTTCTCCCACATCTGCAATGTAGAAAATCCCCTGCACTGGCCAGTACTGGTGGGAGTAGGGCTACAGGAGCCCACTAAGGAATCTCCCTGCAAAGGCAGCCCATTGCAGGAGCCAGCAGTCATTCCCTAGTGAAACAGAAATTCTGCATGCAGCTTTGGTTTTGTTGTTTTGTTCTCCAGGGTTAGATTTCTGCATTGGCAACTGGTGACAGCCTGGGAGGCTCCCTAGTTATCTTACTTGTTTCTGGATGAAAAGCTGCAGAAATAAGAATGGTTCCCCAAAGTGCTTCCAAGCTTGAATCTCATTAATGGTTTTGACATCAGGGCTGGGAGCGGGTGACTGCAGTGACTCAGGATTGAATCTAACTGGCTGGCTTTTGTGTCCTGGGCAAATACTGGGGGGCATAGTCCTTTCCTGATTGGTTTCAGGAGAGAAGCCTTCCCCCATTCCAGCTGAGTTAAAAGGGAAAACACCGGTGGTTTTTATTTCGTGGAGACGACTGCACACACTTACCATGGCATCTGGAAAGGTGAGAGTTTGGACAGGGTGGAAGCGTCTGGGAAAGCTGCCTCAGTGTTATAGTTCAGGTAGAGATGAATTGTCTGTCTTCGTGGCTTTCGTCTCAAACAGCAGAAGCTCTTCTTATTTGGAAAGAGATCTGGCTTTTCCCTGCATGGCTGGAAAAGCTATTTCATGCCATGCAAATACCCAGTGCAGGTGCTTGGCACAATCAGTGCAGAAATTGTTTCAGAAATGTAAGATGGGATAGAAGTTAGCAATATCGGATAGGGACAAAGAAGGAAGCTTTATAGGGAATAATTTCAAGGTCAGTTGTGCACTGCTGGAAACATCAGGTGCAACTGAATAACCAGAAGGCTATTATGAGAGTGATGCTACCTGTATGCCCAAATCAGGAACAGTGACTTTCAGAAAGGAGCCCTCTCTCCTCCAAACATTCCTCTCCCCTGTCTTCGAGTTCCTGAAATGCCATCTGTCCATGCATTCTTCTCCTTACATACAATACTCTGGTGCTCCCAGCATATAACGTTTTCATCTTTCTCTTCTCAGCCGATACTTTACAGCTATTTCCGAAGTTCCTGTTCTTGGAGAGTGCGAATCGGTAAGATTCAGTGTTGATCTCCCTTTTTTTCTCTCAGCATTGCAGTATCCTGCCCTTCACTAACCAAATTAATCAATCACTTATTAACAGAGAGGTCAGCAAACATGAACCTGGAATAGTGAGGCATCTCCCCACGAGGAGGGAGGGGAACACTGCAGCTTACCCAGGGCAGGTGGAATAGAGGGGAACAGATAAGAGGGTTTCATGATACTGCCTCAGACTCTGGCCCGCCCAGGTCTTGAGAGCTAAGCAGGGCTGGGAATGGTCCCTACTTGTTCTGAGACAGAAAGGTTTTACAGGTGAGCACATGGCCCCCTGCCCTATATAGGCTGAATCAGGAAGGCCTGTGCTGCAAAGAGCTGCAAAGCTTATTTTGAAAAATGTGGTGGTTTTGCCAGGACTGATCTTTAGTACTTTGGTCCTTCATTTGCCAGGGCACTGTCTTCTCAGTGGATTTAGGCCACCCTCCTTGAGGGATAGGGTCTTTTTTCCAGTGTAGATGCTAACATTTCCCTGAGCCCATTACCAATGAAACTGGTCCCAGTGTACCTGTCTGAAGCTGTACACTCTGCTCTCCCTAGCACTGGCTCTGAAAGGAATTTCCTATGACCTGGTCCCAGTGAACCTCATTAAGGATGGAGGACAGCAGGTAAGGATAAAGATACCACTGCTCTCTCCAGGGGTACTGAACTTGGGGATCATTAGGAGACTTGGGATTAGCACTAGAAAGTTCACAGGCACAGTTACTGAATTCCTCACCACTTCTCTGTACTTAATAGTTGCTTTCAGCCAGTATTCCCTGGCATGTGAGACAGAAGGAGAATGTGACTGCAGGAGACTAGAGGCTTTTTCCTCCCTCAAACATTTGTGACTGACTCCGTAAGGCTGAAGATCTTTTGCTCTTGCTTACCATGATACAACTGAATATGTCTGGAGCACAGACTTCAGAGAAGCTGCACTGTACTTTAAACAGGCTCAACCTCGTTCAATTAGCACCAGAAAGTGCACGGAGGCAGGGGTAGGGGGTGTCCCAAGGATGCTAAATGCTATTGCAGAGGGCTGCAAACGGCCTGGCAAAAGGAAGAGGTGGGTTGCCAAAAGAGATCTTCACTGAGACCTTACTTGGGGGTCCATAGGAGGGAGCTGTGCAACTCATAGTAGCACCAGCTCAAGGGGCTGGTATGGAGCTGGAGAGAACCAGGACAGTAATGGTGGCACGGATGCAGTACCACCCATTCTGGGCATTGCAGTGATGCTTTGTGAAGAGGTAAGGCAGTCTGGCCCTGGATGCAGTGATCCCTGAGCCCCAGTGCGAGCTTGCTGTAGGCTAATAGTACAGCATAATTTACTGCAAAGATTAGTATTAAGGCAGAGAGAAAAAAAGAGGTAGAAAAAAAAAATTGGTAACAGGGTTCTGGGAGAAGAAAACAAGGAAGAAGAATTTCTTATTGCTGTAGAGTAATCTCAGGTTTGTTTCCACAGTTTTCTGCTGAATTCAAGGCACTGAATCCAATGCAGCAAGTTCCAGCCTTGAAAATTGATGGCATCACCCTTTCTCAGTCGGTGAGTTATCAGCCACATCCCTGTTAACCTTTCACTCCAGCCTGCTGCCAATCTGGACAGGATGGCTTTGTCCCAGCTTTTTCCCCAGAGCTCTCATCTATACATTGGAAAAGAGATGGCATTTATGATCCCACTTGGGAACAGAAATAGCACATAGTCCCTGACAGGAAACTGCTGTCAAGGATTTAAGTTCAATTCTGCTTTGGTTCATAACTCCACCTTTCACTGAGCAGTTTGTAGTCTGACTTTGATGGCTGTTTCATGGTTTGCCAGAAATTACAGCTGGACCAAATGACAGCAAGGTCACAGGCAGATGTCAGAGGGGCTATTCTGTTCCTTGGATTGGTAACAAACTGCATTCAAAAGCTGTTGTATTCTCTTGGATCAGCTCCCCTTTCCCAGGTGTCTAGGATGTGAAGTTTTCCTTGGCTCTCCAATAACCTCCCATTACCTCTTTGTTCATTACAGCTAGCTATAATTAATTACCTAGAAGAGACACATCCTAACCCCAGGCTCCTGCCCCAAGATCCAAAGAAGAGAGCTCAAGTCAGAATGATTGCTGATCACATTGCCTCTGGCATTCAACCACTCCAGGTACTGCCTTGTCAGATCCATGCAAATGAGAAAATCAGAAAGGATTTCTGTCTCTGAAATGCTCAGTCTCTTTAAATTGTTGCCAGCCAACTGGGTGGCAGAACTTCAGACCGGTATGCTAGCAGATAAAATCTGCTTAACCTCTGCCTCATCTCCCAGTGGCAACAATACAGTATTTCCAACACAGGAAATCATATAGCACCCCAGGGTTCTTTCCAGAAAGAGCTGAATCCATATGGTTTTACTGCTGGGTCTAGGACATTTTAGGAAGAAGAGGATTGAGCAACCCAAAGGGAAGAGGCAAAGGGATACCCTGGCAACTGTTACAGAACGGTAGTGCCAGGAGAAAGATACAGCAGGGTGCATGATTCGGTGAAGGTGAGGTCAGGGCTGACCCAACCAACTGAACTCAGGCCAGGGATTCAGCCTTGGCAACTCCTTATCTCCCCTCTCCTTCACTGGATGACACAGTGGGCAAGATCCAGCCAGCAGTAGTCATCTAACCTGGAGATTGCTTTGCCTTCACAGAACCTGGCTGTCCTGAATAAAATGGGAGAGAAAAAAATGGAATGGGCTCAGAACTGTATCACATCTGGCTTTCAAGGTACATCCCACATCCAAAATGATCAGTATTTTGGCTGACCTTAAAAAATGCTGCACCACTGGCATTCTACTTGCCTTTTCAAGTAGAACCACTGATCTTCCTAGGCTGCTGTGCTGGGATCCTGCCTTGCTGGCAGAGACAGTGCTCTTCTTGCCCAGAGTCCCTTGTCCAGGACTGGTAGCTCCCCAGGATCTCAGAGGAAAGATGTCCACAGAACACTTCCACTGCTGCACATGGAAGAGGGGAAGCCTGGGGCCATCCTGCACACTGCAGCAGTTGTTTCATTTTGAAGCATAAGGGCTCACAGCACTTCTAAAGTTCTACCTATATATGTTTTTGTAATCTGACATCTAATGGCAAACTCCCACAGAGTCTAGCAAGCAGCAGAGTATTTCTTTGCCTCTTTGAGAGAAATAGTGCTTTTTGTTTTCTCAAAACCCTTTCCCCCATGTGCTGCAATGACAGGCCCACCTTCACTTCTGACAGACACAAACTGACTGAACCTTGGCATTTTTCCCATCCCCAATCACATATTTCTACATTATCCTTGTAGTATTTCAGGTGCATTGTCTGAAGCAGCTGAAATTACCCCGGGTCCAAAAAAGCTGAAGGACTTTTTCAGTACTAAAAGACTCCCATAATTATACTAAGATTTCTGTTTCTTCTAGTTTCTGTCCCAAATTGTTCCTTTTTCATACTCTGCTCAGGGTTAAGATGTCCTTGCTCATAATTCCCAATCTAGAGTGTCCCTTTCAAGTGAGTTTCCAATGCCTCACTCCAGTGTACCTCCTCTCTTGACAGCACTGGAGCAGATTCTGCAGCACACTGCTGGACGCTATTGTGTGGGGGATGAAGTAAGTATCTGAGGGAGCCCTATGTGCCATTGCAGAACTGAAAAGTCCAGTATCTTCCCCTAAAAAAGGAAAGAAAATTAGCTGAGAAGACAAGAGCAACCCCATCCAGTGTCTAGAGTTACATGCAGTGCCTTCACAAAAAAACAGCTGCATGGATCCTACTTAGGCCATTAATGACTGGCAGAGAGTTACAGAGATGTTTATTTGTCCCTTCCTATAACCTGCTGATGGCCAGATTATGCAGCTGTATCTAGGATCTGGCTGGTACTAGATGTTGTGGAAAAAGATGATATATCATTTCATCTTTATGGGATTTGGACTTCAGAGTGCCCTGTCATAGGGGCAAAGCTTGGCTCAAGAAACATGGGTTCAGTTCTTAGCTCTGTTCTATGGAACCTCTAACCAACTTGTATTTTTCTGCTCTGATCATCCAGTTTTAATACAGACAGATTTCACAGAGCTCACATAAAACTTGTTCTAACCCTTACCAAACTAGATGCAGCTCAGGCCTCTTCCATTTATTAGCTCTGCTGCCAGGCAAAAGATCTTTCCTATAAAAGCCTCAGAACAAAGGAAGGCTCCTGTAAAATCCTCAGATGCAGAGGATTGTCTAGTAGCAGCCTTATGGAGCCCTTAGTAGGCAAAGGCTACTTACAAGATCTAACGTTGGAGAATAACATGTGCTCTGAGAGGCACCCAAGGGCTCTGTGACCGTGGGAGCAGGGGAGGGCAGCTGCCTCTGTCTGTGCAAACAGGCAGCCAGCAGCACTGTCCTTGAGTCTTCCTTTCAGACTGCAAGTCTCTGAGCCTGTGTGCAGACGCCCTATCACATATCAAGTCTTGACATTGGCAGGACCTGCTCGATACTCCTGCAGTGCAAACAAGCAAAATTTACTTATCTTTTCCCAGCCATGCAAACACCCCCTCTCCCCTCCATCTCCTCCCTCTGCAGCTTGCCAGCAGACCTGTTTGCTCAGAGGCAGTTGCCATAGAAGCACAGTGTCCTTGAGGTCATAATGATCATCTGGTAAATATTATGCTCCCTAAAAGCTGATGGCTTGTACTAGGGACTGCTATGAAGTTCTTTTACTTGTACTGTTGCTATATTATTAATGCTGAGTTATAGAATCAGATCATCATGAGAACTCCTCTGTACTGGCTGATAAAATAATTTCTGTCCTGCTCTCAAAGCCTGCCACCACTGGGAAGTGTGATGGAACAGGCTTTGAGTTACTCCAACACCTTTTCTCTGCTACATTTGCAGGTTTCCATGGCTGATCTGTGTTTAGTGCCTCAAGTTGCCAATGCTGAACGGTAATAAGGGCTAAGCTTGAGGTGTTCTTCAACACACCTACTTATGCTGGGCTGTCAGAGCTTACCTTCTGCTGCTCCTTGTGCCTGTTAGAAAGTATCCCTTCTGCCTGCCCTATCTACTTCCGTTTCTTCTCTCCATGAATTTTCCTATTTCATAAATACTGTCTCTTTCGGAAATAAGGAGCTGTGGTCTCCTCTTGGAGGCCCCTGGGGAAACCTGATCTATGTCCTTAGAAAAGCTGAGATTGCCCACACCCCATATTCTCTGTCCCTGTTTGCTCTTACACAGCACATAGGAGGAAAAGATTAATCAGACTTTATCTGTTTAAAGCCTTAAATCTATACAAGTCTTGGCTGCATGATTCCCAGGAAAAGCAGTGTCTTCTTACCTTGTGCTGCACATTATGTAAAAGCCTGGTGAAGATCACACAATCAAAGAATCATTGGGGTTGGAAGGGAATTCTGGAGGGCATCCAGTCCAATTTCCCTGCTAGAGGAAGTGGCACAGGATTGCATCCAGCTGGGTTTTGAGTATCTCTAGGGAAGGAGACTTTACAACCTCTCCAGACACTGATTAATCTTTCTAGCATTTGTTTTTAAACCTACAAGGATGAACCTTTTCTGTTAGTGTAAATGCCTGTGAGATTCTCCCACACTAGGCAGGCCTATCACACTGCTCTGCACTTCTGCTCACTGCTGCACTGGCTCTTGAACTCACAGTCCTTCACAAATTCTTTTCCTTTTGCAGATACAAAGTGGACATGGGTCCATATCCCACAATAACCAGAATAAATAAAGCTCTCTTGGAGTTAGAGGCCTTCAAAATAAGTCACCCTTCCCGGCAGCCAGATACTCCTGCAGAGCTGCGAGCTTGAAACCTTTCTACTCATTAAATCTAGAATCTGGTGTGATAAAGAAGACGGCACCTACAGTTTGAGTAGGACTTCAGTGCCAGTAGGAATCCCTAGTACTATTGTCTCCCTTTCATCTGGATGGAAAGAAGGACAGAGGACCTGGAAATAGTATGGATGACTTACAGGAGCTATGCCTGTGCTGGAACACCTGCAGCTACTAGTTTTTTATATCTAGTCTATCTCCATGAAGCAGATTAAAGCAGAAGTATCCATAATGATCAGAAGTTTCCTCTGTATGTCTTTGGGCTGGGGAATGTGGCCACAAACAACTGTGAGGCATTGAGCCAATTTTGTATTCCCCACAGGGGCTACTTCTTTCTACCGTCTACAGGAAGAGCATCAGGGAATCAGTGTACACAGTGTTCTCATCCTTGTAGCTGCCTCAGAGCCACAGCAGAGTCATCAGTTCCATGGATATAAACAATGAGATCTAGTCTCTGATGGAAGATAGCCTAACCCTTGTTGGGGTCGTGAAGGAGCCAAGTCAGCGACTCTGTCACCCCTTGCAATAACAAGAGCAGTCGCGTGGAATTTATAAAAGGTCTGCCTAGAGCAAAGCTAGGTGATTGTGCCATAGACAGCAAGGCACAACCAGCTCTGTCCCCTACACTGAAAATTATGTTCTCTTCTTTTTCCCATCCTCAGATACTGCTCTATGTGTTTTCCTAGTCCTCAGCTGCAGACTGTTGTCCAGGGGAATTCCACCCCAGATTACC
Source organism: Edolisoma coerulescens (assembly GCA_013397115.1). NCBI lineage: Eukaryota > Metazoa > Chordata > Aves > Passeriformes > Campephagidae > Edolisoma > Edolisoma coerulescens. The sequence continues at coordinate 2,790,973 of VWZW01007936.1, read as the reverse complement.
TCCAAAACAGAATCATGCCTGTACTTTTACTGTGAGAACTTTCCAAATAGCAGGAGTGGATCCCATTCCACTCGTCCCAAATGGAACCAGATATATGAATCACCTTCAAAGCTGAAAGCACCCTGGGAATTCCAGGGCAAGAAGGGCAAGAAGGGAACCCATAACCTTGTGTCTGTGTTCTTGTGCAAACTCAGCTCAGATCCCACTGAATGTTTTGGCACCTGAGCCCAGATACTGTATATCAGGTACCCTAAGAGAACAGTACCCATGGCCTTCAGACTTTACAAACCCACAGTCTCTTGTACCAAGGTGGCATTCACCTACATACAGATACCTGGACTGCCACGTTGCTTGGACTCATTTATTGCCATCTCTCTCTGTATTTAGGCTGGTGAAGAGCCTTGCTGTTCAGGCTCATTCTGAATATCATGCATTATCCTAGGTCTAGCTGGATCTTAACTGTGCTGTTATAAAAGGTCCCAGCACAGTTGGAGCCCCCAAAGACCAACACCGTGTGTAGGTTCTGCTCCTCTTTGTTCTCCTTGTCCATCTCCATCAAGTGGGCAGGGGTGAGGTCAAGCAATGTGTGGCCAGCTCGGGGAACAGCGCAGAGGTCGTGGTGGATCACTGTGCTCCATGAGAGAGTATCTGAAATAGAAAGGGGCTATCAATACTGACAAGCCCATTCCTAGTGCAAGGGATGAGACAAATGGACTAGACTAGGTGTTCAGAAACACCACTGTAGCCCCAGAGTCACCTTCAGCTATCAAAACAGGGCAGGAGAGTCACTCACCTAGGTGGAAAACAAAGGCATCATGCAAGGCTCCTTTGGCATTGCAGCCTCCACTGATCAGAACCTTCTGGTCCGACACAGCCAGAGCTGCATGAAAGCTGTGACCAAAGCAAAGTCAGATGGTGACTTAAAACAAAACCTGCTGGGATGGCCTCAGTCAGCAATGGGCAGGGATGGGCAGACTTCATCTGGAGGCTGGGGGCTTAAGCTGCAGGAAGAAAGCTGACTTCTGCTTCTCTCTGCCCTGACTTGCAGAATAACCCTAAAAGAGATGTTTGTCTGCCTCTGCAGATCAGGCCATGATCAGGCCTGAAGAGCAACTCATTATCTCAGAAGGAGCTATCAAAACTCCTGTGCTTTGTTCTGTGGGGTGAGACAGCAGGGTAGCTGGGTTCTGCACTGATTTAGATTGTTGTTCTAGTGAGCAATTCTGTCCCTTTAGGAACAGCATCGTTCTGGTACAGGAGTTTCTTCCTCTGTGTGGCACAGTACCTCTCCAGGCACTGTGAAGACCAAACAGCAGGCAATACAGTTTACTAGCACACGGCAGAAAACTTACCCTAGCCTGAAAGGCAGATTTCCAGGGAGACTAAGGAATATCCCCCCACACCATACAGGCACCAACAAGGACAGCACAGGAATTGCTGGCCCCACAGCAAAGATCCACTGTATTTTGACCAGTGGGACAGAGATATGCAGCTGGGTCTGATCACAAGCACTGTTTAAACATGGCTTCAAAGAGAAATGACAGAAGAAGATAGCTTCTGGGTCTGCAACAGAATCTTACCAACGTGCAGAAGGCTGTCCTGCAAGGAGAGGGACTGGTGCGTACTCCATGAAACCTGACAGCCAGAGAAAAGGCAGGTGAAATGTCCAAAAACTTCAGCCTCAGAACTAGACAAAAACTTACATACTCTGCTGCATCAACAACTTGCCTTCTCTATTACCCAACTTCTTCCCAAAAAAGCCATTGTTTTTTCTTCATCCCCTCCCCTTATTGCCCCAGAAAGGGTTTTTTTTTTAACCCACAGTTTTCCATCTCTATTGCCTGGTCAGGCGTTTGTATAATGTTACTGCTATTTTCCCATTGAGCACACCTCACTCCCAAGTCCCTGTCTTGGAACAGACCTTCCCAAGGCAGCCAAATGGCACAGACTTTCTTACCCAGATCCAGAATGTGCATGTCACTGAGGTAGAGAGAAGTCCTCCGACCCCCAAAAATCAGCAGCTTGTTTTTCAGTAGAGTAGCTGAATGCCTGGGCAGAGAGAAAGCAAATGAATAAAATATCTTCAGCAAGTTCCCAAAACTTCCATTTTAGCCTTGGCCTCTTCTACTGGGCTGCCACAGCTTCAGTCTGCACCTGCCTCTACCCACAGCCACTGCAGCCCAGGGACAGAATCCCATCAGGATTCATAACAGGAGGTACTGAGTCACATTGCTCTAAATACACCCCTATCTGAAGGAGTAAATGGTGGAGAACAATCACCTAATATTTAGGAAATCACACTGGTGTGGGAGGGAAGGTGAGCAGAGGTTTCCTGCACTACTTTGGATAGCTGGAATTAAGAGTACTCTCACCCAAGCCTAGGCAGGGGCTTCTCCCCTTCTGAAATGGGCTGATACCAAATTTCATGCTCTGGATTGAAGACATAGAGCACATTGCTGCAGGGTGCAACTGCCAGCGATGCTTTTCTGGGGAAAGTTCCTCCAAAAACAAAGAGCTCCTTGTGGTAGATAGTTGCACTGTGGTAGGTGAGCACTGGTATCCTCCCTTTAGCCTAGAAAAAGTTCAATGTATAATTGTTACAAGAAGTGCATTATTTGCTGCATGAGCCATAGGAAAGGGGCCCACATCATGCAGTGAGTCTGAAGTCTCAATTTTCACTTTATTGGCTTCCCCAGCCAGATCTTTGCTGCACAGCAGACAGTCTATTCTTTGCATGCTCTACACCACCAGAATGCTCTGATAAGAAAAGGAAGTCAGCCTCCCACACCTTCCTCAGAAGATGTCAGGGAACAGAAAGATCTCATCCAGGCTTACTCTGTAAAAGCCATTCTGTGCTTTAGCCAGGAAGGAGACAGATAGTCCCATGCTGACAGGGCTCAGAATTCTGCTGTACTCAGAGCAGTCCCTGATTTGAGAAGACCAGCTCTTCACCTCAGCATCTGCTGCTGCTCTCAATGGCACCATATAAAATGAGAAGCCATTTCCCTCTGCTGCTTGTAGAGTACCTCCCACCCTTGGGCTTGGTCAGACACAGCCCTCTGCAGCAACCATTTTTCCACATTGCTTCATTCACTGTAGGCGCAGCATGTGGCTTCTCAACACAGCCTCCTAATACCTGTCAAACCCAACTATGCATCTCAGACAACCTGCAGCAACAGTGGACCAAGACTACTGGACTAAGGACATGGGCACATTGACTGCCACATTTAGGCAGAACCTGCCACCCCTCCTGCACTTTTGTCTTGGAAGAGATGCAGTACTCACAGCCACAAGGAGCCATTTCCAGGTGACTGTGTCCAGAATGTACATGCTGCTGTAGTCTTTGTCCTCCCTTATGCCCCCAAAGATGTAGATACGCTTGGTGTCAGGGTCATAGGTAGCTGTGTGACCATGCAAGCACGATGGCATGGCATTTTGTAGCTGGAAACCCACTGGAAGCCATAAATCATTGTCTGTGGGAGCAACATCGGACACATGGTGTGGGAGTTCAAAAATGCTCTTGATTTCTCTAGAGTTAAAGACTATGCCATAAAATCTTTACTCAAAACCTTGCTCCCTTTGTCTCCTCCTCTCCTTTGATTCAGGGCTAGAGGGAGCTCATACAAAATTGTTTCTGTAAGGAATGAAGGGGAATAGCACAGTGAAAGAGAAGACCAGTGAGGTGCAGAAAGACACAAGGCACTGGAATTGTACCTCACACCTCCCCAGTCACCACACACAGACTGCACTGTTGCTTTTACCCCTTAAAATTCCCCCAACTCTTTCCAGAACTTATACCTTAGCTCCTAGAGGGCTCTCAAGTACAATCCCAGAGCCTCGCAAGGCACTCTATGCTGTCAGCTCAGCCTGGTGACATGCTAGTTGTGACGCCTTTGCTGTCCCCTCCACATGCGCAGATGCCCAAGTACCCCCTCCCATCTGCATGAGCTATCCTTAAACCCCACTGTCCCCATTGCCTTTGACAGCCCTAAAGTCCCCACCAATTTCCAGCTTCCAGAGAGCATCCCTGCAGGACTGTTGATTGACACCTTCTCCACCAATGAGAACAGCTGTCCCCAGGTCACTGAGGCACATGGCATGGCACCACCGAGGGCTGGGACTGCCTGGGGAGGGAAGAGCACAGGCCTGTGAGCACTCAGACAAGACACCCTCAGCTCCATTCCCTGCTGGGAAGAACAAGCCACCTGAATGCTCAGAGAGGGGAAATGGTAAGGCAAGGGCCCCTCGTCCCTTCCCTCTGCAGGGGAAAAAGATTTACCTTCCTGAGGAATATTTTCAGTTGGCTCAGGGGAATAACTGCTGTATTTAAAGAGACCTCAGGAGCAAGGAGCAGCTGGATGTAGGATGCATTCAGGCTGCCACTTCAGACAGGCTTGAATGTCCCCCATTTACTACCCCATCTCCAGAAGTGATTTCCCAGTTGTGCTACCCGCCCCACGCTACTCCTTGTGAGGGAGGGCTACCCAGGGACAGCTTGTCAGTGCCTAAGATAGAACAATCACAATCCTGGAGCTGTTTCCAGAAGTATTCCTTGTGGTGCTCTGTTCTTCCTCGTTTCCCCTCCCAGGCCCCTGCAGTTGGCCAAGCAAGCTAAAAAATACTTTTTAATCAAAGTCTATTTCATATCTTACCTTTTTTCCTCAAAGAGCTATGTACCCAGAGGTGTGCCTGAGATTCAGAAGGGCTAAAGAAACATATTTGAGAGCCTGACAGTACTGGAAGCACGTGTACTGATGGCAACTGCATGAAGAGGAACAGTAGATACACACAACCTACTTGTTATTCTTGATCACTGGGGAGATACAGGGTGAAGCATGAGAGGCTTCTGACGTTGAAGGGAAGGAATATCATCACTGAGTGACTGAAAAGACAAACCAGGGTCTAGGAACCAAATCCTCACCTTGCAACTCCTTCACTGCCAGATCTGCAGAGGGAACACAGAGATGGCCCCATAAAGCAGCCAGCACACATACTGTGGAAAGTGCTCAGCTCCACTGTTTAAGACCCCTTTGACCTTCCTTCCTCCAACCTCCAGCACAAAGCTACCTCACTGCAACAAACAAGGTGCAAGACCAAGAATCATGAACTAAGTCTCATCAGAAGAAATGCAGAAGATAGGCAAGAGCAGGGCACACTTCCTTTGACTGCCAAATGCTGTCACTATTGCATTTTACCCCTCTGGTGGAAGTATGTTTCCCCCCTTCTCACACTGCCTGCAACAGAAACAACTGTATGATGAAGATATATTTGCCTTTATGACAAGCAAGCTGAGTCCCAATAAGTCATTTCTTATGGGGACCACTAAGTTATTGCCAAACTTTCACACATAAACTTCGTCACACTCTGGAGCTGACTTGGAATTCCCACTCCAGAAGCCTAAGGTTTTGTTTCCAAACCCCTTGGCAGTTACCTTCTCACTATCAAAGGTCAGTACAGTTATATTAATTACATATGTATATTCCTTTTCATATTCTCTAAACTGTAATAATAACCAATGTCTTCTATGGACCAAGTGGTATGCTGTTAGTAGGGGTGCAAACAGACTAATGCAGAGGTTACAAAACATCACAGTAGGTAACTTTCTTGTGCCTCAATTTACTCTTTTCTAAAACAAGGTTAACGATATTTGCCATCATTTATAGAACACTTTTACTTGTATGAAAAGAGAGGCATTATGTCACAGTACAAAGCGTTGGCACTAAGAATATCCCATGTTCTATTTCTGGCCTTTTCCCAACAGGCAAAAACTCATCAAGCAGCTGATCCAGGAATAAAGAGCATTTTCAGTTTTTCAAAGCCAAGCATACAGGCCCGTCATGCCTTGGAAGTATATAGAGAAATGGACTGGGAAGGTGCAGCCCAGCAGCCTTGACAGATCATTCAGACAAGACCTGTAAAATAAAACTGGAAGCTACCAGAGTTACCTTCCTCATCGAGATCTCTCTCAGATGCTGTGGGTTCAAATAAAACTTTCCTGGGCTTTTTGGAGTAGACTCTTGGTGGTCCTTGGTCAGGGCTCTTCCTCCAAGCCTCACTGGATTCCACCTTGCGAGCTGGTGACTTCAGGGCACAGGGTACCATCAGATTCCTCAGTGGTGGCTGGATGTCCTTCTTCACAGGCCTGAGTGCTCTGGCAGCCACCTCTGAGCTCTGACTCTTAACCTGTGACATGGGTCCCAGTCAAATCAGCCCAGAAGAAAGATAGCTGAGGCTACTGTGAATTGCATCTCACTGATGAGAGATGTGGTAACTGTTTTCAGGCTTATCCTCCTATTGAGTTTTAAGGGCCAACATGCCAACAGTGTGAGCTGCCAAACAGATGCTGAGCAATGCAGCTGTCTGCTGCTGTGTGCCGTGGTCGGCTTTCAGACTGCTGGCTGCTGGGCACAGCTAGAACAGCCTTTTTGCCCTTCCCTATCTGTACTAGGAATGAACAGGCTGGTTGACCATCCCACCAAGGACTACTAAATTCAATCTTTCAAAAGGCATTTCAAGGGAGACTGTATCTTTCTTCAGCACAAGAGAAACTTTGGCTCCAGAACTTGCTTAGCCATATCTCCACTGAAAAAATGGCAGCAAATGTTTCAGCTAGACTTGAACTGAATGGCTACTGGTGAGGGAGAAGATACTAAGAATAAGGTGAAATAACAAGAAGGCAGCTCCAAAATACACATACCCCAGTAGGATCCTCCAGGTCCTGGCCAAGGGGCCTATCATCTGCTGGGAGCACTGGTGACTGGGTGGTCTCTGGTACAAGGAAGGGATGAGCAGGCGTACTGCTGGAGACACCTCTGAGCAGCTGCAGCAGGACAGTGACAGAATAAAAGGACATGAGTGTGCTAGCCTCCATCCACAGAAAAGATGAGCAAAAACACGTCTTGCAAGGGACAGATTCCCTGCAATGGAATAACCTGCCTTTCATCCCACACACCAACAAAACAAACAAGGAAAAGGAAAATCCATTGGCTTCAGCTCAAGGTAAAACAACTATGTAAGTACCAAAGACTCAGGAGAGAGTGGAACTAGAAGTGAAGACCTGTCTGCTGCCCATCTCCTGCGACACACAAGGTGTTCTGGCAAAACTGTGTTCAGAGGATAAGCCTGGAGCATCACAGAGGTTTCAGGCTCAGCACAGACATGCATTAACAGATCCATGTTTGTCAGCTCTACCTTGGAGTAGCAGAGAAGGAAAAGGAGAGCAGGGAGAAGAGGTTCTAGGGCTCAGAACTGACAACATTTGGGACCCTGGGCAGGAAGAGAGGAGAGTGTCAATTCTTTTACCTGTCCACTGACAGTCAGGACAAGCCTCACAGGGTTGCCTTTGTCCATCTCTTTCAACGAGGCCATGAAAATATCTGTTCTCCAGTCATCTTCCCACACCAGAGATCTGCACAAGGGACCATGGCTTTTCAGCCCACAAGTAACAATGACCAGGGCAAAATTCCTGCTCCCATAGTAGATGATAACAGCCCAAAGCCAAAAAAAGACCCAACCCTGAAAGCAGCCAAAAGGAAGCTAGAATCATCACTAGACAGAAACACCATGGTGGAGGACCAGCAGGCCTGAGCAGCTTTTGGATAAGACCAGCAGAATCAGGTAGCACCAGAGATCAGAAAGCTTTTCCAGGGTGCCCCTCCTGACACCCTGGAAGCTCCTGCTGTAACCTGCGGGTGGGCTCCAGCGTGCCGACCCGCTGTGGTGCGACGCCTGGGGACACCAGCACATCCACTGCGATGCTCGTGTCCGGAGAGTAACAGCTCCAGTCTCCCAGCCCGAACACCACCAGCTGCTTTGGCAATGGCAGGGGCAGCCAAGCCTGGAAACCCATCTGGCTGGGCTGGCTGCAAGGGGAGGGAAGGAAAACGAAAGATAGTAATCAAAGAGTAAAATAAAAGGTGAAAAAATATATGAAAACACCTAAAAACACGTTTATGCCTGGGAAGGGCAAAAGGAGAGGGCTTATGTCGTTTAAAGATGAGACCATGCAAGGATGCAGTGAAGGAAATAACCTTCACTGGGAAGGGAAGCGCCGGCAGGGGCTGGGGCAGCACAGCAAGGCGTGCAGCGGCATTTCCAGACGAGGGCCGAGGCACAGCGTGCAGCCGCCCGGCCTGCGGGGGAGCCCGACCCTGACGGGGAGCGGCCGCGTTCGCGGAGCCNGTACCAGCCTTGCCTTCGTACCAAATTAGCTTCTATAGAATTACAGAATCAATTAGGTTGGAAAAGACCTCTGAGATCATCGGGAACAGCCTGAGACCGAACTCCAACCTGTCAACTAGACATGGGCACTACACATTCAGTCTTTCCTTAAACACCTCCAGGGATGGTGACTCCACCACCTCCCCTGGCAGTCCATTCCAGTATCTAATCACCCTTTCTGTGAAGAAATTCCGTCTAATGTCCAACCTAAACCTGCACTGGCACAGCTTGAGACTATGTCCTCTTGTCTTGTCACTGGCTGCCTGGGAGAAAAGGCCAATTCCCACCCGGCTACGATCTCAGGTAGTTGTAGAGAGTAATAAGGTCTCCCCTGAGCCTCCTTTTGTCCAGCCTAAGCAACCCCAGCTCCCTTAGTCACTCCTCGAACCTGTGCTCCAGACATTCACCATTTCTAGAACCCAAGCCACATGACCCTTTCCAGAGAGGGATAATTTGCTTGCCAATTCCTAAATGCTGGTATCTGTACACATTTCTTGTAGCCTTCATGAAAAAGAGCAGGTGTGAACCCTGCTTCTCTTACTCTGCAGTCGGGGCTTGTATCAAAGGAAGGCAGGATGGTGGCAGATACTCCTTAATAATTACATGTGTGTATATGTGTGTTACTACAGAGGCTCCACCGGGTAACTGATACCACCTGTATTACAATGAGCAGCTCTGCTAAGCTTAAAGGCTATTCACCTGAAACAGGGAAGAGCCACTTCCCTGGCAGAGGCAACAAAGCCCGCTGCAAGGCCTTCACAGAGCGCCTCATGATCAGAGTGTTTCTGCTGCAGCCCATCCACAACAGTTACAGCACGGGGAAAGGGAGTGGCAGAGTGGGGGTGGATGGGAAGAACTAATGTGAAATTTTGCATCTCTTTCCTGCATTCCCACTGTTTTCCTTAGTTTTCCTCTTGGCCATATGCCTGAGCCAAGCACAAGGATGCATATTGAGTGCATGGTAATTAAGTAGCTGTTTCTCTTTGGTGTTCTTAAAATGCAGTGAAACATCTTTAACTTGGCAGAATCATCTGTCCTTGGGATCAACTTGGTTTATGATTGCTCCTGCCCATCAATTAGTTTATGAAAGTGCTCTAAGGGAACATTGGACTAGAACAGAGACTTGAACCTCTGCAGCACTTGTCCTGCCAAACTTAAAATGAGATAGGTGAGAAAGGATGACTCCAGCTGCAGGCATCATTCCTCATTTTGACCAGCAAGTGCTTCTTTCAGGACATGTAAATAGAGCCTTTGTAGTATGATAAAGCTGATGGTCAAAGCAGCTGTGAGGAGCTGTGAAGGGCAAACACTTTTCTATAGACAATTTAATGAGTATCTGGTAACTGAAGAGATGTTTTTTAATCCTCCACATTGAAAACTGAAGTAACAAAGGAGCTAGGGATCTCTGCAAATGGAGGTGACAAGTACCAGTATGAAGAACTGGAGGGTAAAGTATTCAAACTCTACCTATGTCCATTATATGAGCTTGGCTACTTGCTTGTTCCTCTCCAATTCCTCAAGCATTCAGTACAATCTCAAGAAAAATATTCCAGCAAGTCATTTTAACAGACAAAAAATGTCCTGGCTGGAACCCTCATCACAAGCTGACAACAGAGCATTTTCCTATCCATTTGCAATCAGAATCTCCTATACACTATGAAGTACATTTTGAGTATGTGCCTCTTCTTTGCTCCTAAAACTAACTGCATTCTTTTGTTGGAAGGTCTGTGTTTGAATTTTTAATATCAAGATATTCACTTGTTTTAAACAGAAGACAAAGTTCTTGGTTGCATAGTGAAAAGTTTATTTAAAGGGAATAAATTCCAATATATTATTACAAATCAACCACAACACATCAAATATAAACAATACAAACCAATTGTAGAAGGAATGCAAGCACACCAAAAATATAGCCTTCATACGTGCCCTTCAGAAAGAGTCCAGTGCCACATTTTGTTAAAATATCCTCTTCTCTGTTTAAAACTCACCTCTTGGTGAGCCCATGAAAAGCAAACAGTTGGTGCTGAGAACTCAATTTTGAAATCACAGGACATCAAAAATATTCACATCACATAGATAAGGACTGACAAACAACCATCACAGTTCACAAGAACAAAGGTCAGAAAAAGGTATGAGCAGCTACAAAGTGCTCCCCATCGAAAGCCTGTGCTAATGGCTTGGAGCTGTGAGTGGAAAGGAATCTGCTTCCCTCTGAGGAGAGCAGTCCCCAAGGCATCCTGGAGGTTGCAGGGAGACCATCTCCAGCAATTTATCATTTTCAAACACACCTCCTAAACGTCAAGGTCATTACTTGGCAAGGTCTCCTTAGCTCTGAGCTCTGTGGCTGGCATCCTGCTTCTTGCCCAAGGGACTTGACTCACCAGTCCAGATGAGTTTAAAACAGATAACCCTCAGTGATGGATCAGAAAATTCTTCCTCTCTCCCTTCCCAATAAAGGCTACATTTAATGTATGATGATTCTGAGAAAGCAACATGTTAAATCCAGAATGGAACCTAGAAAAGCCGAGGGGACTCAGATTCACCATCCACCTGGCCTGATGCACCTTCAGCTGCAACAGCACCACAGTTTCAGAATAAGTAGCCAGAGATTCTCTCCAGACAAATGTGGAATATCCCCACAGAAAACTCTCCTCATTGCAATATACATTTGATCTCTGCTGTTTTATGTACCTTCTAAAACTTTATTTAATTGGTATGTAATCAACTTCTTTAGATAAATGTCTTAGCACTTTGACTCCTGCTAAACTCCTGGCTTCTTTCACAGTCTAATTAGCAATGTATTTAACACAATCAGTTCCCAGTTTTTCATTCTGCCAGTTGTGAAGTTCTCATTCATCTACATGACATTGTCACATCCAATATTTTCCCAGATATGAGAAAAGGAGAAATAGTATTTTCTTTTACACTTGTAGAAATTAAAAAAAACCCAAACAAAAAACTTTGTTGCTTTGGTCTCTCATCCAGCCTCAATATGCATAAGCACACACCACTCACAACTCTGGATTTCTACGCTCTTTTTAGAGAAAATTATGAATGGCCATAAGAAACACTCTTCTATATCTACCTAGTGTTCCTCTGGTCCTTGGGTTTAGTGTCAGCATATCAAAAGGAGTAGTCCTCGGGTGTTCCTAGACATCTGACAGCAGCATATGAAGGCAAAGAACATATGGCACCAGGAAACTCAAATACCATTGTACTACTCATCTTAAAGCAACAAGGCAGTCTGTGAACAGATTAGATCTCCAGGAACAGCCTAGAGGGGCTCTCCATGCCTGACCTTAGCAAGTACCACCACCTACCCAAATAAGAAGAAATCTCAAATAAGAAGAAATCCACCCAAATAAGAGAAATAAGAAGAAATCTCTTGTATTAATGATACCTATGGTTCTTATTTCAGGCATGCTCTTTGTTCCTAAGGCACCTTGTGATAAATCCTCTGTAGAGTGGCTGTAGTAGGGGTAGTGAGACAAGAAGGAAGAGTATAAGCAGTGGGGATGAAAGTGAACTCATTTAGGGATTCATTCTCTACCCTAATTCCCCACAAGAACGACAAAATCTTTCAGCAACCAGACCTGTAATAAGGTTTATCTCAAACCCACCTCACCAGGTCCAGCACCACAATAACTGACTCACTGCAGGCCATAGATGGAGGTTACATGCACACACATGTACAAGGAGACAAGCTGACAGGGTAGAGCCACAAAGAAAGGCATGTGGCTGCCTTCTAGACTCAGTGCATAGTAACTCGACTTTCTTAGCACCTGAAGTCAGGCAACGAAGCTCTTCCTCTTAACACATTCTCATCTTACCTGTTCATGCATATTAAATGGGTCCCAAGCATTAATTTGCTACAAGCCTGTGTCTGACCCCAGTAACCTTTCCTGAGAACATGTATTACAGGCCTCCAAAGAGTCTGAGTAAATGTAATCAGTACCAGTAGTGGTCCTTGATTTAAGCAATTTTAATTCACTGTTCTCAGTAAAACACATACATTTTAAACTCCTGCTGCTACGTTACACCTAAAGCAAAAAAGAGAAAACAATGGAGATTTTATTACCTTCTTTGACATAAAAACTGTCCAACAGATTAGTACCAAATGTACAAATGATTAGTATTATTATAACTAAACACTTATACAAGTCCTTTGCTACAGGATATATCTGTCTGAATATGTAAATTTTATTTAGATCTAAATTATATTCAAAACAAAATGGAAAACAATTTTGTGCTTTCACAAAAGCAAACCCAAAATGCAAAAGAAGCTTCTTCCGTGATTTAGCTTTCTGAATTTCTAGACACAATTTAGAGGGAAAAGAAACACATGCTAAAAACCTATTTGAAATCTTCCTTCCACAGAAACAAAGAAGAAATTTTCTTTTCCTGAGGATTAATTTCCCTTTCTGAAGTGCAACTGCATTTTAAATTTATATTTCTTTCTTGATCCAAGGTCTAATTTCAAAGATCTCTATTTAAATAAGAAGGGTTTCCATAACTGCCTAAGCCAGCTAGCAGGATTAAATACAAATCCAGGAAATACACCAAACTGAAAAAATTACACATGCAAAGTAAGATTATTTCTTTGAAACAGCCATGGCCTTGATATTGAATGGGAATGGCTGCTGTTAATCACTAGCCACACAGCCAAGCTATTGGATTTATCAGAAAATTAATAAAAACTGTGTATCCTTCCAAAAAGAAGTTGTCATTTGGATAATGAATGCTATTTGAATACCTGAGAAACAACATACTTACATAATGTGGAAATATAAGAAAATAAACCAAAAGGGGAATTATCCTGTGCAACTGTGAAGCTTTCCTGCAAATTAAATGTTCCTAAAACTATCTTGTGTTCATAACAGATATCAGATATTTCTGGGAAACTTAAGCAGTGGAACAACACACACCAAATGCTTTCAGTTCCACTGCAGCATGTCTGTTTGTGGGCAGGCTGCATTTGCAGACTGGGCATATACTCATTGGGATGGCATTCCACATTTTAGTGCTGCTTTTGGGCTTAAGTCAATGAGACCAGGTAGATGAGCACAGTTCCAAAAGAGTGACCTGAGCCTTATTAAATATTGGTCCACACTTCAGAAAGCAAGAACTGAACAATAGATTTGCCATCTACAGTGCAATTTATCTTAACAAAAACCATTAACTAATGGCTTGAAAACTGGCACATACTATTTATGTGTCAGCAAGTGATCAAAACTGGTTGTAAGGCAGGCCTTATTAATTTTTTAAAACATGACAAAATGTATTTCAAACCTTATTATGAGCAACAGACAGAAGGGGGAAGTAGCTGCAAGCTAGCAACAAGGAGGCCACAGTATAGAGTTTTAAATGGAGATAACCCACTAGCCTGCAACAAGCTGTGCAGCTGAGGCTCAATAATTCTGGAATATCTCATGTACATACAAGTCAGAGTTCCCTTCAACATAAATAAAAACTAATTAGAGAATGGAGTAGGTGCCAAATAGTGCATCATATGTTAACCAGCACATACACACAGGGTTCTGCAGATCTCACAGCCAAGGACCAACAGCAACCATTGAGTGAGGCAATGCTGACACCGTGGTCAGAGCGAAGGGTCTATTCCATCTTCTGTTTAGTGCCTAGGGTGACAGAATGCTCTCCCCTCTCTCTTCTGCTTGAGCAATAGCCAGCCACCAGTGGTGGTCGGGAGGACTGTATCTGGCTTAAGTTGGACTCTGAGAAGACAGATAAGAACACAATACTTAAGGGCCGTAAGTCTTGCTCAACAGTTAAGGGCCAGTTGGGCACAAGGAAACCCAAAATACAGCCTGTATGGAAATATGACTGTAAGTCAATCATCTTACTCTAAATAGTGGACAGCCCAGGGCCTGTTACTCTCTCCTGCATGGCAGCAGGCTGTGCACCAGGATCTCCACTCAACTAGGGATACCTCTTAGGGTTAACTTCTTGAGGCTGAGAAATTCCTTGCTAAGGAATTCTCACTAAGTGCTTAATATCATGCAAAACTTTGAAATCTTAGCTAAGTGAGATACACGATTGACAGTGCACAATATCCTTTAGATGCTAGCCAAGTGTGGGACTAAGTCTGGATCCAGCCACACATAAATTCCCCTCAAGAAAGGAGTTTAAAAAATAAGGGGGTCCTTTCTGAACTTCATGACTCAGCAGAGGGTCTCCTTAACAGTTTTGTCTGACCCTGTTCTCTATGCAATAAACAATTAAGTATACCTTGCCATCAAATCTTGTTAAACTATTGTCACATTTACTCATGGAGTGGTTTGGATTGGAAGAGGACCTTGAATATCATCTAGTTCCAACTGCTCTCCCATGGGCAGGGACACCTTCAACTAGATCAGGTTGCTGTACCTGCAGGGCTGTGTGGGAGACAGGTTACACATGCTGGGGTGCTGTACCTGTGGGGCTGTGTGTGCAGGAAACGGGTTACATCTGGTTCACAGCACTGACCTGAGTGCAGGATACCTGGTGAGGAGGGAGAGGGGATGGGTCTGGAAGCCATGAGAACAGCCTTTAGAACATCTGGGGAGAACTGGGCATGTTCCAGCTACTGCTGCATGTAGTGCTTCATGAGGCACCAGAGGAGTCGCACATTGCAGCCATGTCACAGTCACTTCTGATGTTCCTGGCACAGCCCTGCCTTAACAGTCCTTGTCTGTCCAAGCATTTTGTACCGTATGTGCGTGAGCTGACTGACATGACTGATGCCTGCTGTCTGAATGATGCTTCATGAATCTCTTTGTCACATTTTTAATCAGTAACTTTCATTGTTCACAAACCAATACTTTAAAACAGGTGGGGGACTAAAATCCCCAAACATATTTGCTTGTGATTTGCTTTTCTAACTCAACTGTCCTTTAAACCAGACGCTGTTATGAAAGGATACTGCCAATTGCAGAATGTGATGGGTAACTCACGTGGTCTGAGCTGCAGAATTGCCCTCATAACACTCAACTGCTACTGCTGGGTTTGGTTATCACCTTGTTAAGGAATTATTTTACTATATTGGTATGAATAGTTGTGCAAAATATAATGAACCTGTTACTGTGTTTCTCGAGTGTTTATAGAGGTTTCAGTAATTCAGATTTTATTAGCAATGACAGTTTCAATAAACTTTTAATGAAATGTTTATTTCTTCTATAAAACAGCCCATGAAAAAAAATCTCATTTCTTAAAACCACTTATTAAACACTTTTCTCAGTCTAAAGGCCTAAAGAGCCTGGGGTTTTTTGGGAATTTTTGAAATTTCTGTCTGAATGTGAATTATTGCACTTCCTTAGATTTGCCTGCTTCACATCAGCTGTTACAGTGTGTATCTGATGGATAGAGATCATAATTTGTAAGAATGCAGACCTTTTCCTCTCTTTCTCATAAGACTCACTGAAGCTGAAAAAGAAGTATAGTCCCATCTCCTGACAATTTGGGACAGTTAATTCCAGCACTGACATTATTTTCAGAGACTGGCTTGTGTTGTTAAAGCATTTACTAAATAAACTTGCCATTTTCCTGTCGTTGGTATCTTTTACTTCCTACATCATCTGTTTGAAGAACATTATTAGTCTAATCCTCTGCTGTAAGATTCTACCTGATGCAGTCTTTTAGGTAGTGGAACTAAGTGAAATTCCATAGACTTGTGACAGTGGAGTTCACAGACTGACTTAAGCTTGTACCCACTTTTACAAAAACACTTCCATGACAAGCACTGAGTGAGAAACAAAGGTATTTTTTCCAAATTAACAAAATAAATAATGTAAGGAACAACCTAGTGAAACCTCTAAGAAAAATGTAATTGCTCTTTTTTATTTCCTCTAACAGTCCTGCAGAGCTTCACCACTGAGTTTCAACACCACCAAGTTTTCCCAGAGCCTGCAGAACAGATTGAAGAACGCTGGCAGTATGGACCACACCTGTATGTGGCTGATCTTATTGCTCTGGGACATGACCAACTGCTGTATTTTATGTGCAACCTCTCTTCTGGCATTGGTCCATAGTGTTTTCTGTGTGATCATGAATAGTTTTAAGGTGTTTTCCAGTGACTCGGTACAAAAGGTTCATAGAATCATAGAGTATGTTGGGTTGGAAGGGACCCATCACGATCACCGAGTCCTGTCTCAGGACACCCCAACAATCAGAGTATGTGCCTGAGAGTGTTGTCTAAACACTCCTTGAACTCTGGCTTGGTGCTGTGACCATTTCCCTGGGGAGCCTGTTCCAGTGCTCAGCCACCATCTGGATGAAAAACTTTTTCTTTATACCCAACCTAAACCTCCCCTGACTCAGCTTCATGCCATTTCCTCAAGTCCTGTCACTCGTCACAAGACTGAAGAGATCAGTGCCTGCCCCTCATGAGGAAGTTGTAGACTGCAGTGAGGTCTCCCCTCAGTCTTCTCTTCTCCAGGCTGAACAGACCAAGTGACCTCAGCCGCTCCTCACATGGCTTCCCCTCCAGACCCTTCACCATCCTTGTGGCCCTACTTTGGATGGTCTTTAATGGCTTAATGTCTTTTTTATATTGTGGTGCCCAAAACCGCACACAGGACTTGAGGTGTACGGGAAGAGACGGGATAGAGTTGGGCTGCAGGCTGTGAGACCTGCCTGCAGGAGCACATGGCAGCATAAAGGCTTGTCTCTGCCTGACCTTGGGGAGAGGAAATGCCACACGGCAGAGCCCTACGGAGAGGAGCCTGCTGGAAGCTGACAGAGGGGTGAACAGTGTGTGATCACCCTATAGAAGGACATTCAGAAAGTGCATTGCTGATGTGGCAATGTGTGATAGGTCGCTTAATGAAAATTGCCATGTAAGAAAATACTGTGTCCTGAAGAAGTGTATAAAACCAACTTGTTTCCTTTGAATAAACGATCCAGATTCCCCACGCGGCCAAGTCTGTGTTTCAACCGCCGACAGAGCTGAGGCCGCCCCAGTGCAGAGTAGAGCAGGACCATCCCCTCCCTTGCCTGGCTGGCGATGATGCCCTCCAGGACAGGGCTGTCCCTCCCGGCTGCCAGGGCACTGCTGGCTCAGATTCAACTCGCCATCAACCAGGACCCCCAGATCCCTTTCTGCAGTGCTGCTCTCCAGCCCCTCATTCCATAGTCTATACACAACACACCAACTATGAAATGTTGTTAAATTGATGTTTTATGTCAGCAAATACACTACTACTTCTTTGTTAGAAGTGAAGTGTGTCACTCCATCAGCAATATCTAGGAACTTGATACACAAAGGATGAAAAATACCAAACACCCTACCTAAATTGCTCAGGCCTGATTCAAGTGCTGTAGAAAGGCCACAGGATGGTTCTTCATTTCATCCAAGAGAGGTTAAAGGAAGGAACAGACCTTTCCAAGCTGCTGAATGAACGAGCATCTTGCCCTGACAGATACCAAGCCCTACTGTTCTGTCTCCCTGGGCTTGACCTGCTTGAATAAGGCAGCTTTGCAGTTCCCCCCCAACCTGGTGCACCCACTCTCTCTTTTGAGGAAGGTGACTGTTTTCTCCCCATCTCAGGGCCCAAAGCAGCAACAACTCTGCTCTGTGCCCACTCTCCCAGAAAGCCACTGTGCTCCAAGCAGCACTCTTGCAATTTCCACTCCTCCTGCTCCCAGCTTGGGCTGCTCTGCTGTACTGACTGCTCCCTCTCTTACCATTTTGACTTACTATGTGTTCTGGGGCAGTGAATCAGTAAGCAGAGATAGTTAAAAGTAAGAGCTTAAATAAGAGCTTGAATATGGAGCAAAATGCACAGCATTACAATATACCCTTAAGAGGAAATATGCAGCCCTCCTACGAGAGCAAAATCTTTGGCTTTAACTACCCCAAATAATTTTGTCCATCATTTCCTCTCAATAGAAGGAATGGACCAAGTAGAGGTGCTTTACCTGGACGATTTAAAAATAAAACTCAGAACTCTTCTAGTATTACCATGGAAAGTCATTTTGTGTCTCTGCAGAGAGGTATCAAAATGTAAATACAGCAGTATTCTTAGAAAAGAGAACGATTTCAAGTTAAAAGTATTAAAATAAACAACAGTTACAAATAAACATGTTTTAAAATTCATCTCTGATGGATTAACTTCTCCTTGTTCAACTCAGCCACTATTTAAGCAGAAGGTGATAACTAATACCATCACTAGTCACCAAAACATGCGAGGGAACTTCCTAACAATACCTTTGCAACAGCAATAGCAGCTGACAAACTGCATTTCTCTGGGAGCCTTTTCCTTGCTACATATGGTTGCAATACCAGTGAACCAACATGCTGCTACTAAGAAACATTTCCTGTATATTTACCGGTTGTATTCCAACCGTTTTGTATTCATTCAGCATGGCAGTAAGTAATGTTTTCTGCTTCACATCTGGATTACAGAAAAAACTTGTGGTAATCACTGAGGTTTTAATCATCTACATATGCCTACAATCAACAGATATAACATCCAATTCTTAGTCTGTAGGAAAGCCTTCTTATGGACTACGAGGTGTGCACCCTGCTCCCACCCCCTGTTCAAACATGAGCTGTGACTGCTATTTGGGGCCCACCTGTTGTAGCACTGCCAAGCCACTGCAGCACGGGCTGCTGCTGGCCAGCTGCACTCCCACCCACTCGCATGAGTGAAGGAAGCACCAACTGCTGGTGCCTGTAGTGATGGTAGGTGATGGGGTTACCCTGGCTAAGTGACAAGCCAGCTGTGCTCCTGGCTCACTGAAGCTAGCAGCTGCCCTCTAGTGATGCAGATGCAGCAAGAGAGTTGGAAAAGTTATTCACAAAATAGTAACAGATTATTTTCACTTCACTTTGTACCAGCACAACAGATCAGAACCACAACCACCTGAACCTGGCTTCTGGGCAATTGCCAGCTGTGATGTGAAGGCCCAGCCTAATGCCTGCATGGAGCAGACCTCCCGAAGTTTTGAGAAAGAGCAGCTGCCTGGGAACAACCAGGCAGTCACAACTACCTTTCTCCCCCGGGACAGTGGGGAAGAAAGGTGTGGGGAGAAACCAGTTCATGTCCGAAGAAGAGCTGGCAGAATTGCGCCTTGGTTCTGTCACGCAGCAGTGCCTGTCAGGCAGTACTGGGGCTGGGTGGCAGCCTGCTACACTCACCATCACCCGCCTGCCATCCTTGCCCCGTCCCTCTTCTTCAGCTGGTGTAGTAGACGTGAAAGAACAGAGTCTTATTGCGGAGCAGAGAGTACGAGTTATCAAATTTCAGCAGGTAGATGCCCTCGCCTGGGTACTCATGGCTGCCTGCCTGTACCTCCCGATGGCTGTTCCTGCGGTACACAGGCATGATCTCTCCATAGCGGTTCCGCAGATAGCTTTTGGAACCCCGCTCCACATCACCTGCAGGGGACAGTCCTGAATGGGAGAGAGCAGACAAGTAAATAGGCCAGAACCAGTTAAGCCACTACATAATCCAGAAAAAGACTAACGAGACCAGAATGCAACACCTATGTGCAGCTATATAGAAGGCTAACTGTGATAGCATTACCCAGAGCATCTCCTTTGACCTTTCTGCAAGTAATTCCCACAAAGTCCAGTCTTCCTTATCATAACACAGGTCATACCAAGAACCAGTTCTTTTGGGAATACTGATGGGACAGTACTTACTAGACTGCCAGCCCAGTCTCCTCTCTTAGCTTTTAGACACCTCACTGCTTTTATACACACAACAGCAGTCCGGTGATATAGACTTGAAGCAAAGAGAGGCAGGAAAGCTCTTAGCTGTTACCTCACAGTGTCTATGTCCTCAATTCACTTCTCCAAGAGGATTCCTCATACAGGAACCTACCCCTGTTAACAGGGCCTGCAAAACTCAGACACCAGCCTCCCAGCTACACTGGTCACACATACACTGAAGCCACAGAACAGGCAACGTTGCCGTGTGCTTCCCAAGTACAGTGACACAGGTATCAAACATTTCAAATACAGTCAGAAGGAGATACTGATGTACTGGGGAAAACAAGAAAAAAACAAAAAACAAGCAAAAAAAACCCCCCAAAACAAACAACAACCAAAAAACCCCACCAATCCCAAAACAATAACAAAAACCAAAACCAAACAAAACCCCCAAAACAAAATCTTTTTGCCTCCACTCACCACCAGAAATTTCTCAGTCAAAGAGTCTAGAAAAACACTTAGGTTAAAATTTCAGACTTTAATCTTTTTATCAGCTAGAAGTTGACTGAGTGAATTCTGATTTTATTTTTCAATGTGTTCAATTTTAAGAATGCTCTTGGAGAGGACAGCCATTGACATATGCTGAAGCAGGAAGGACCAAATGCTTTTTTATCACTCTAACCAAGAACCCAAAAGGCTGCAGAGATAGCAAATGGGCTGCCTAAACAAAGTAGATGGAAATTATACCATCTGACAGATACTCTCAGCAGCATGGCAACAAGCACCACAAATTAACGTTTATAAGATCTGCACTAACCTTCAATTTCCTCGTCTTCTTCTTCATCCTCCTCATCACTGGATTCACTGACCTGAACAGTAATGGCAGTGCTAGTAACTGTGGTCCAGTCAAAATAGACTCCAAACCCAATGTCGTAGTCATCCGTAGCAAACTCCCAGCAAATGCATTTCCCATCAGGATGGGTTGGCACATGGACTGTCACCACCTCGCCTCGCTTCACCACCATCCGGCCATTCTTCTCCTTTCCCATCTTGGCTTTGAATTCCTTCATCTTCTCAGTGGTCCACATGGTGGGTGCAGCCAGAGGGGGAGGCTGAGCTGAGACAAAGGAGACGATCACAGGCTTACATGACTTTTCACTACCGACAAACTGTTACCTGAAAACAGTGAAGCTATTTCTGATAAGGGGCCTGCTCCTAGAAGCCCCAGATGTGAAGTTTTTCCACTCACTCGGCAGGAGCCCAAATTTCCAGCAGGGATTAGAAGTGTCTCCAGGACAGTCTCTGCTCTTCTAGCCAGGGCAGGCACTTAAAAAATTACCCAGAGTTCTGCCTTCAGGACTCACCTTTCCTCTGCTCCCCAAGGAGGTCTGCAGTTTCCAGCTCAGCTGAAAGGATATCCACAGCACCAGTGTGATCGGACTGAATCATGACTATATCCCCTACTCCCTGAGGTACATGGTAGTTGGTTAACCGAACAGCTTCCTGCACAAAGCACATAAGAAATATTGTCACAAAGACCATCCTGGTTAAAAAGTCTCTGCCTGGATTTGAAACAACTCATTAATAATTCAGGCGTCTTTATGAAACCAAGTCAGACCTGCAGAAACTTCTATCATTAGTGTAGGCTAGCTCTGAGACACCTCTGAGACACCCCCACTGCACCAAAGTCATGAACTTTGAAGTCAAATGCTGCATTAGTGTCACAAATTACACTCCCTCTGGCCTCCCCAGGAGTCCCTGAGCAGGCACATTTTTGCACTTGCATCAGAGTTAACTGTCACCCCTCAACAAAGCAACAGCCTTATAGATTTAGCTGACTATTCTTGGAAAGAATTTCCAACACACAATCTCTCTAGAGAGAGCCTTTCAGCTCTGTGTGCATCTAGACTACAGCCACAATCAAACTGTCATTGCTGCATCCTAATTAGAAGTCCATCTGGGTCACTAGGGCCTCTCTCCTCATATCTGCAAACTCACAGGTCCTGAACTGGGTATCACTTGCACAGGTTTTCCTGACCATCTGTAAGGCAAAGAAATTGGCTGCTCACAAGAAGAAACAAGGGACTTTCAGTTCCTTCTTCCATGTCTACAAGAACGGAATTTCCAGAAGCACCAGATAAGAGCAGAAGGTGAGAATTACCTTGAAGCCTCAGCGAGCAAGGAAGCAAGGACTAGCCAAGGACACAAGAGGGACTTTGCAAATTAGACTGATACCATTTATCTCCCACTAATGTAGAGGAGAAAATGTAACTGAATCTATGTTAATACTACTTTCATCTTAACACAACCCTTAGAGCCTCAGTCCCATAGTGGTAAGCACAGTAGTAGGGTGGGAGAACTGTTGCTGCACTTCTTCGTTCTCAGACATAAGAAACATCCATCTACCTTTTTGAGAGATTGGATTTGGTCAGGCAGCTTCTCTTCTAGTTCAGCCACTTTCTGGTCCTCCAGAGTGCCAGCTTCTTCCTTCGAATGCTCTGTTGTGCCTGCACTCAGGTGCGCCCCAATCTGTGACCTTTCAGAGGAAGAGAGCAGTACAATTCAGCACTTGCACCCAGGGCACAGCCAGCACAGGGATCACTGCTCTGGAACTCAAATTCAAATGAACTGAAGGAACAAGCTTCTGTGGTCAGCACCTGCCAACTGGACAAAGAAGTCCTGCCCACCCCAGTCCTGCCATCTCTTCGTGACTACCTTCCACGTGAGCCAGGGGGAGCAACCTCAGAGAGATACTCCCTATTTACCGTCCTTTAGATTGCAGAAATTCACCGCACTCAGCCCACAGCAACGATCCTGGCTCACCAACACTATACTAAGGACAGAAATTAGTAGCAACTTTTCTGCCCAAGAAAGGACAACTTCTTTTATGCCAGCTACTGCATGGCATCTGCATACTCCATCAGAGGTCAACTGGATCAGTGAAAGAATTCAGAACAATTTTGACAGCCATCCTGAGAATGCCATCTGTTTAAGTGGCCCATTATGCCTTTCCTACTAGCAATCCCAACAGATACAGAGAGCACCCAGGTGTCCCTCTGCCATAGTCAAATACAGTCCACAGATAAGCAAGCAGTAAGACATACAATGGGCAGCACAGTAACTTAAGCAAAGAGGTCCAAGTACTGCACTGTAACAAAATGGACATGCTAAAACAATAAGAATGGTACGTAGCAGGAAAAGAATGGGCAAGAAAGGAAACGTCCTTGGCATTTATTCTCTGTTGAGGGTTTTCTTCTAAATTATATTGAAAAAAAATTGCTGCATGTTGTCTGTAGCTGGACTCATCATCCCAAATGAACTCAGATGCCAGAAGAGTGTCCTCTGTAATGCTCTCATTGTGTATGTGAAACTTCTATGGGAAGCAACCTAGTATTAAAAAGGAATAGAAACATTTGTGCTTTTGAAAATCAAAACCTTCTCACAGCACTATAAAACCAATGTCAACTGCCTTGCTCTAAAGCATCAGAAACATGAGAACACAGCATGAATGGAAAAAACATGCATTTCTTCAAATGTCTCCTTTCAGAAATGAGAAATATTCTCATTAGCAAGGAAGTAGACCATCAGTATAGTTTGGAATAATTAAAAATAAAATAAAATATACACAGCTCAATTAAGACACATTCTGCATCCACAGAGAAGACTTGAACAGGGCAAATGTGGCTTTTGTTTTCAAATCGTTACTCCTATGGCACTACAGAATCTATCCAGAAACAAAGCCATTTTTTACTTTCATTCTCTCAACAGTGATTTCCTTTCCTAGAATTGGCACAATAGACCAGAAGGTCTGTAAGAACAACTCAAACGAGATGAATAGCAGGTTCACAAAATGGCAGCAGATGGACAAGATAAGAAGGGACACTTGGTGGGAACAATTTTTTAAAGGAAGAATTCTTGGACTTCCATGCTATTGTTTTCCAGCCCATTTGCATTTTAATTTAGCAGTTGCATGAACACACCTAGATGGGCTATTTGGTCATTTGCTACCATAGGTGCACACATCTGCTCAAAAAGCTCTCCATCAACACAGGAGCTTACAGCTTGGGAATTTTTTCCTCTAGATACCACTGATACCCAAGAGTCTCACTGAAAGATTAGGAAGAGCTACACAAGCTTTACAAGTAGACTTACAAAGATAGAGTTCAGCTGATTCCTCCTCACACAAACCTTTTGGACCATCTCCATCCCTTTCAAAGAAGATCTAAATTAAGACAAATTTAATAGGTAATGTCCACAAGTATCCATCATCTATTTTGGCCATTTTCCTCATGGTCTGTATTAATCTCTTTAAAGAAAATTAGGAAATACAATAAAAAGATGGAAGAACTCATTTATAGTCAGGAAGGCTGATAAGATGTCAGCAGCATCAAACCAAGATGGCATCAAACTGCTGTTTTAGTAAGGGCAGTCTGATGTGGGTTTTTTTTTCCTGGATTTTTGTGTATTTTTGATGAAGTTGTGGTTTACCTACCGTAACTAACTTACACATTTCTGAAATTGTATCCTTTGCAACAAACGTATAAAGGCAAATGAAACTTCACTCCAGTATTAGTGCTTCTAACCAATGAAATTACTTGGCTACAAACACCACATGCCCAGCGGGTACCAACAAGCCAAACATCTGATAACAGGGTTGATCAGCAGCATTGATGGAGAGACACAGAAAAGAAATGATGAAGAAAAAAGCCAAAACATTGTCAAGAAAATAGTAAAAGGTATTTTCTTGTACAGCTTCCACCAGATTTATAGCCAGTGGGCATGCTTAACTACTGAAGTATCCCTCAGACAGGATATAGAAAATTTTCCCCTGAGAATGTACCAGCTCTTATAATGGATTATAAAACCTTGCAGCGTTCCTTTCAAACTGAATGACTCTGTGATTTGAATAGCTGAGCCGTGAAGTACGCTTCACAAGCTTTAAAACAACCTTAAAGCCTGTAAGAACAGGCCCTCCCGTACTGATTCCGGTATATACTGTCCCAAAGCAGACAATCCAGTCTCCAGCCCCTTCTTTTACCTGCACAGAACAAACTGCCACACGGAAGAGGTCACAGGAGTGAAACAGACTGTCATGCATGTGGGCCACAACACACAATAAGGTTTTCCTACCCGCTCTGCGAAGTACTGGACTCCAAAGAATCAACTAGCTGATCTGCAGGCTCTGTCTTTTGGGCTGAGTCTTCATTTTCTAACAACAAACAGAATATACGAAGAGAAGGTGAAATAAATGTTGGTGTTTATAATACACTGACAGGAAGAAAAACTGCAGCCAGCACTCAAACGTTGACAAGGTCACACGGCTGTGGAACAAAGAGCTGTTCCAACCAGTTTTCCATGTTATGAGCTGTACCTAGAACCTTGCAGAACAAAGATTTTTAATGGCCTCAACCCTAGGAAAGGGAGAACAAAAACCTATGCATGTTTTTGGTGTAAAGCCATTCTCAGAAGCAGGGTTCATTCAGGAACTACTAGCCCTAGCTTTAGAAGGACAGAACAAGGCCAAATTTCATCATGTAAAGCTGAGCTGACGAAGCCCTGGAAAAAGCAATCATGCAGCAGTTCACAAAAGGCACTGATGAGATGGAAACTCCTAGGTCAGTGCTAAAAGGACTGTCTATGAAGATGGCTCCTGGTCTTCCCCGAGTCTGCTGAACTCAGGGAAAGCTCTGTCCCCATACGACTGCGGTACGCGCTCCACAGCGCTGCTCTCCGATCGCATTAAGGCAGGGAACAGGGCACGGACAAGTTCCGGCTCTTGCAGGTCGCTGATGCCCCTTGGAGCCGCTGGCCATTCCCAAGAGTCGGAGCGGGAAGGAGGCAGCTCCAGCCGAAGGGCAGCCCACGGCACAGTCCAGCTCCCGGCTAGACGGGGCCTCTCTCACCGGAGAAAGCACAAACCTCCATCGATCCTCGCTCTTCCCACCGCACCGGGAGGAACTCTTGCTGCAGCTCCAGGCGCCCGAGCGGCCGAGTCGCGCAGAGCCCACGACCCGCCCCTCTCCGCACAGCCCCGGCACAGCCGGCACCGCGAGCGGCACCCGAGGCGCTGCTCTCCGCAGCGGGCACCGCACTGCCACCGAAGGGAGCTGCCACCGCGGAAACACGGCTTCTCCGGCAGAAACGAGCAAATCCATCACGTAAAGGAAACTCTTCCCGTAAGGCCAAGGCTAAACTCGCGCCCCCAGGCTGCCCCCTGCCCTGCCCGTACCTGCGGGGCCCCGGGGCGCGGTGTCGTCGCCCGGGGGCTCGGAGCGGGAGCCGGCGGCGGCGGAGAGCGCGTCCGACATGGGCACGGTTCGGCGGGCGGCCGGAAACAGCCGAGCGCGGCCGGAAACAGCCGAGCGGGGGGGACGGAAACACCCGAGCGAATGCCTGTGAGCCGGGCCGCAGGGAGATGGTTGCGTCTCGGTTCTCATCCCTCAGCCTCCCCCCTCGACAACGCAGCCAATCAACATTTAGTTCTGCAGAGCCGCGGGGCGCGGGCGGCGTTGCAGGCTGACAGCAGGGAGGGAGAACGGGGCGTACATCCAGGAAGTGATGGTTGCCAAGGCAACGGGGTTCCGGAAAGACGCGTTGCCGTGGTGGCCTGGGGATGGAGCCAGTGGAGCCGCGCCCCGGTCCCGCGGGGCCTGGGGTGGCTGAAGGGCCGCAGCCTGAGCCCGAGGGCGCGGAGGGACCGGAGCCCGTCTGCCCCTTCCTGACCTGGAGCGCCGACGAGGTGGCTGAGTGGGTGGTGCAGCTCGGCTTCCCCCAGTACGAGGTGCGGGGCTGCCGGCCCGGGCGAGAAACCCCCGCCCTCGGTGTCGCCTGGACCGGTGGCCCTGAACTCAGTGTGCGTGTGAGCCGCGTGCGTGTGTGAGCGCAGGGAGGGCGGTAGTGGCAGAGGGCGACCCGCCTTTCCCTCCGCTTCCCTGCCCAGGAATGCTTCAGGGCCAACTACATCACCGGCCGCCGCCTCATCTTCGCGAACTGCTCCAACCTGCCCGCCATGGGCGTCACCGACTTCGGCCACATGCAGGTGCGCCCGGCTGCGGCTCCCGGAGCTCCCTCCTGAGCCCCTCGGCGCCCAGCACTGGCCCTGCATGCTGGCAGGCGGGCTGGGCTGTGGCCTGTCTGCCCGGGCAGAGCGCTGATTCACGGAGTGACCCTGGAACTGGACAACCGAATTTATACAAACAGTTACGCTTTTAGAGCGTAGGTCTATTCAGGTATAGGTCTTTAGCTGGCTGCAGATCTAGGGCTTCTTCTCTGGGGCACCATAAGTGCTTAGCCTTTTTTTAAGTTATGCTGCCCCTCTGGCCCCATAAAATTGCTTAGCAAGATGCACACACCCTCAGAATTTTTTTAAAAGTAATTTTCCACTCACTGATTTGTAGAACTTCTGAAAATCTAGTTAGATTTAACCTGCAGCAATTGAGCCACTGATCTCAAGCAGCAAAAGGGCTACTCGTTATTTCCTTGTTTTACGCTTTGCTGGACACAAACAGGAGCTCTGTCTCTTCCTCATTTTATGAACATGTAATTGGTCTTTTTCCTTTCAAACCTACATATTTTCTTTAGCAAACACTGATAGTTAAGGCTGAATTTCAGGGCTACAGTCTGGCCCTCCAAAGCTTCCTAAAAGTTCAGAAAATCAACAAGTTGATTTAAATTTCATTACCCTCTTTCCCTTCCCTAGTGGAAACCACAGAGGGGCTCGGGGCTGCACTTACAGAGCCAAATCATATTTTGCATCACAATTTGAAGTCGCTTTTACCAGAAGACACAGGTAGAAGTGCAAGCCAGGAAGAGAGAAGAAGCTTTATGCTCCAGTGACTTGAGTATAAACACTGTTTTATTCTACCATACCAAAATGCAATTTCACCACAGTTCTGTCTGGTTGCACAATCTTAACTGTTTGTTTGAAACAAAATATGCCACCAAAAACATTAACTAGTGCCATGACTTTGCCTGTTGTTTTGTGAGAAAGGCATCAATTTACACTAAGTTTTTCAGACAGCAACCCTTCATGAATATTTCTGGTACAAGCAGATAGAGACTCTATAGTCATCTGTGCTTTCCAAAAGTGGCAAGAATTTTATAGGCTTTGTAAGCCTCACCCTCATATTGGGATATAGGGATTATGTATGGTGTTAGTTCAACTGCTGAGTAATAGTAGGCCATGGGTTAGAGATATCAACTGTAACCCATTCTTCCTCTTGTAGGAACTGAAATTCCTTTAGATAAGCAATAGACAGCCGGGACACTGCCGCAAGCTTGGAAACGAGACTGTCTCAGTAATGTTTTCCAAAGCTTGCAAGTAAATTGGGGACATCTCACGGACTTCAGTGGAACCTAGATGTTCTCAAAGGTCATGCCCTATCCTGCCAGTTATTTGTATTTTAAAGAACTTTAATCTGATAGAATCAAAGCATGCAGAGCTCTGCAGGATGTGGCCCTTTGGGTCTTTCAGGAAGTGTGTACTAGAGCAGGTGAAAAGTTAAAGCCGCAATTTCCCAACAAGGAATATAAATGAAAGGCTGTGAGCAGTCGAAACTGATAGTTACTATAGAAATAAGAGCGATAGCATCAGCCCAGTGAGACGGAAACTGTTTGCATTTTAGGGGAAATGGCAGTTTGGTTAAGAACTGCACAGCTAATTATGTGGAAATTATGCAGCATGGACAAGTGACGTTACTGATGGTTTTAATCCCACTGTCCTGGTATTTTAAATATCAAAACCACTCAAGATACAAGTCTGGTGCTCTTTTGCTATAACAAAAAGTAGGGTACTACTCTTCAGAGTCAAGCTAAAGTTGGGGGAAGGTTTTGAGCAAATACTGTGAAGGATCAGTAAAACCTTGCAAATTGTATTTTGAAGCTTCAGTCAAATTAGATGGTTAAATTCTCAGAAGTTGCTTCAAAAACAGTGACAAGGCACTGCTCACTCACAGTTCCAGGTCCAGCTGGCTCAGACAACCATACACTCATCATTTTCTAAATGAACAATATGACTTTTTGCTAATTTTTTTACACCTTTGTGTAGATTGTCATTCACACTATAATTTAACAAACAGCCATGATTTTGCATTAAGCAGAGACTGCAGTTCATTCACCGATAACTTGTTTGTCCTTGAAGTGCAAGGAGGAAAGCAGAGCTATATTTATGCCACTAAGAGACCAGATATGATGCCATCCCTGATAGTAAATCTGGAGAGAAAGCGATCTGCACTGCTTTTACACTGTCACGTGGGGCTTATGGGTTCAGATCCCCCATGTGTTGCAAATTCAAGCATGAAACTGTACCAAAATTCAGAATATCACTTCTTTTTCCTGCTGCTCTGAAATGGAATGGATGGTTTTAGCTGTTGCCCTGTTGTCTTGGTTGGAGAAATTAGAATTTCTGGTGTTTTGTCTTGTATTTCAGGAAATTTCACGACATGTGCGAGAGCTGCTGGGGATTGAGGAGCCTCTCTTCAGCAGATCCATCACCCTCCCGTACAGAGACAATATGGGGCTCTTCCTAGAGAGAAAGGCACCGACAGGAAAGAAAGCAGATGCCCTCACTTTCTCACAGTTTATCCAAAAAGCAGGACTGGAGCCCTATACTACAGTTCCTTCTTTGCAAGGATCCCAGACCATGGTGGGAGTGGATGCTCTCCCTGTATCGCAGGACATGCAGAGGCAGAATTAGAGACTCGTGCTGCATTTTTGCCTTTGTAAGAAGCCCAGCAGCCACAGCAGACTGTACCCTCATTACCTTGCAGATGATGTTCAAGGAGGTACAGTTCCACCTTTTCACAATTACAAAAAATTGTGCACTGCACTGCCACTGCAGCTCTTAGACATTTGATTACACCAAACCCATTCCCACATTGTCTCTTTTCTGCAATTCTTCATTTGCTTACAGGAACTAAGTGAAGTGGAGGTTGTAGAACAGACTGTAGCATTGTCTGTCTTTCACTTCTGCTTCACAGTTGATTTAAAGAGACCAAAAAACAATCACAGACATATTTTAAGCACAAGCAATTGATAAGAACTTCCCAGATGCTCAAGTGAATAGATTTCTCCCAGGTTTCAGTGTCTGCAGACTGGGCTTGCTCTGAAGCCCAAATGTAAGATAAATGGCATATACAATAACTGGTGTACAGGTGTGGTGACAGCTGCTGTCAGCAATCATAATTAAGCAAGGGGTCTAGGTGTCACACGCATAACTAATCCTTGGCCTCACCACACAAATTATTTCCTGTGAGGCAAAACCAGGCAGACAGTGTTTTATCATGGTAAGCAGTACTGAAACACATGATAGATGGTGGCAAAAAGTATGAAAGAATACTGAACTATAGAATTTAGGGAATAAGAATTGCTTTGTCCCAGGTGGATTTGGACAGAGTATCCAGTTACCGCCTATTTCCTTGAAGGACATATCATATAGTCTGTGGTGGTGAGGGTGGGATGCATTATCACCAGCAAGGAAGTAGAAGTGCTGATGAAAGCCTGGCTCAACAGAAGGAGCACACCTGACTAAATCATTAGTATGTTGTCAGGATTCAATGGCTTTCTTGAGATCCCCCATGGGGAATAAAAAAATACAACAAAAAAAGACTGGGCCTGATCCTGTTCAGTTTGTTACACTGAAGCTGTAGCCACTACAAAATATCTGTAATTTGGTTTTGTAGGTCAGTTTTGTATTGAAGTTGCAATAGAAACACTGTAAAACTGAAGCAGTTCATAGGCCAAGCAGACTATGTAATAAGCAAATTCAGACCAAAAAAAAAAAATATATAGAAAAGCTCAGGCAACCAGGGATAAGCAAGTTTGCTGAGCAGTGTAGAGAGTGAAACTTGTAGAAGAAAATGTGCACATAGGGTTATTGGCTGGAATAGTTTAAAGAGTCTGAGAGTTAACAGTGCTGGGTTTTGCTCCACTTAGTCCCATGAGGGATGAGATCTCAGCAAAGCATTCCTCGTGGACTTCATTATGGTTTATGAGAATTTAGAATCATACTCAGCAGTTTCCTCTGGAATTTCTGAGAAACTGTTGGAAGCAGCTGTGGAGAATGGAGGCTTGTCATCAAATATCACACTAGGTTCCACTACAGCTGAAGTGAGAGGTGTCTTGGTGCTGACCAGCCTACATGGCTTTGTAGGCCAGTCTCCAGAGGGTGCCTGGTACAGTAGAGCACCAGGCATCAGATGGCACCAGACGAGCTCTCTCTTTTCTAGCAGCTGACTAAAGAGAGACTTTCTCAGTGGCACAGCTGTCAGGTCAAACCAGTGGAAGGTTCTGGGAAGGGAAAACTAGTGGAAACATTTATGGGCAACAACAGTTCAAAGCAGCTTGCTAATAATGTAACAAATACTGGTTTTCTTCAGTGTCTGACTACAAGACTCTTTCTTGGGCCTTTGAGAAACAATCAGACTCAGAGACTTGAATTTAAAATGTTCCAGGCATCATTCTGCCAAGTGAAGTATAACTGAGACTAATGGCTCTAGAACAGTCCTGCAAAAACAGGAATCCTTTCCCTCAAGCAGTGTTCCCTTGACTTAACATCCTCAATAGTCTAGTTCATGTCATAAGATCATTACCCCTAAGAACTGTCCTCTCTAGATATTCCCATTGGAATTTTTTTTTCTTTTTTTTTTTTTGCATCCTATGCCCTAGTATTGATCAGTGGCTTCAGACAAGCCTGATAAGCAACCAAACAGGAACTAGGGACAAAATAACTCAGTCCAGGCCTTCTATTGCTAATACATCATGTAAGGCAATTCCCCTGGCAGAGATGTGGTCCTAAGGACAACATAGAGCTCAGCACCTTCCAACCCAACAAGGCAGCCCATGTTTCATGTGAGATGAGGCAAGTTGCAGAGCAAAGAGACAAGCAGTACCTCAGCGTTCAACCGTCTACTTTCTCCTCTTGAGTAACTGAAGAGGCAAAATCTTTGCTCACAAAACTCTTGCACACAAACCTGGGCAGGAAGGTTTTTGCTCTGCACAGATGAGGCAGCATTCAGGAAAGCTGAGGTCATTGTGTAGTTTCAGTGCCTTCTGGTGAGGCAAATTCTGCCACATGGTGCTGTTCAGGCCTGCATAAAAAATGACCACCAGCTATTCATGGGATTTTATTTTCCTTGCAGGATGAACAAAATCAAATTATCAATTACCAGTGTGCACACAGATGTGAAGAGATATTCTCATCTCACACTGCTGTGAGGAATCACACTGACAATCAGACCTATTTGGTTTGAAACCTCTGACCAAGGACCATTTTAGGTGAGGGATGCTAAAATTAATAGTAACAAGTCTAATATAGCTTGTATTTTATGTAGCTCATTCTACTGAGTAAACAGAAGTCCTTTACAGGCTGCATATAAAGTCACATAACCATTTTGACCATGATGGCACGGTGAGCACCATGGGTGCTTCAAGCACACTCAGCAACACAGTAATTACAGGGTGGTTGTTCCAATGTTTCGGGTCCCCTTTTGTAGAAACAATGGGTTTGAGTCCCATCCAGTGGTAAAACCCAGACATTGCAGGTTTGAGTCCTGCAGTAAATCCTGTAGTGAAACTGTTTGGTGAAAGGTACACTGTGAAGTTTTTTTAGGCCACATGTAAGTTAGTAAGTTAGCAGCTTTTATGGTGGAATTTGATCAGATGCTTTGAGTTCTTTTAGCTCTATGGGAGGCATCAATGCAGTATGTAAAAAAATTGTGTGTGTGTGTTAAGAAGAATGAATTGTGTGTTGATTTGAGTCTGCCAGCATAAAAAAAAAATGACACAGGGACACTCATGACATAAAGCTTGTTTGCTCAAAGATTGTTTTCTATAAATGTAAAAATACATGAAAAGTCTTGTACAGGACATGTGCAACTGGAATGATTTTCACTGCACATCCTGGCCTGAATAAAGTAATGCAACTCACTGACATCTCACAGATAGTGTCAGAGAGTTTAATTTCTTCCCAAGTTTGGTGACAGTTCCAGGCTCTGAAATGACATGGTCCATTTTTCTTGAGGGGAGGGAGGGAGGTGTTAAGGCTGTACACAGGGACAGGACAAAAGACAGCAGACAGCCAGCATGTGTGACAGGAAGCAGCAGAGGAACACAATGTCCTGCTAGGCCAGCAGCTGAGCATTGTTTTAAAAGCATATAAAGCTCTGCTTCTGCAGGGCTACTGCATTAAGCAACGAGAAAGGGACTCAAAAGCCCAGAGAGACAGCAGAGGTGACCAACCAGCATCTCTGGGCACTGGAACACAATTACCTGTGCTCTGCCACATGCAGGTGAAACACAAACCACTGCTACCAGACTAGTAGCACTGTCTGCCTGCCCAAAGTGGCACAGAGGGACTTTGGTGGCTGCCTATCACTGTTCTGACATGGCAAAGGGCAGCAGCAGAGTGACACAAAGGAACAAACATGCATAGAGCTCATCTGCCTGGCCCAGTCCTTGCAGGCTGGTTTTAAAGTCTTTAGCTGAAACAGCTGAGCCTTGGGATCTGGCTAGTTTTCAAGATCTATAAAAAGCTATTTAATAATCCCTGTTTCCTCTCTTCCCTGAGATGACAAGGGGCACTGGGCACAAATTGACATGTGAAGACACAAAACCACCTTTGTACTCTTGAGTGTTGCCAAATTCAGGAACAGGTTTCCTAGAGAAGCTGAGTCATCTCCAGCTGTGATGATACTGAAAACCCAAATAGCCACAGTCCTGGTCTGCCTGTTCCAGGTAACCCTGCTAAAGCAAGAGTGGACTAGATGGTCAAGAGGTCCCTTCCAACCCAAATGATTCTGTAAGAAAAAGAACAAACACCAACAGAAAAAAAAAAGAGAGTTCACAGTGCAACAGGGACGCTGGAATCCAAATCTACTCTCATGTTTGTGTGACCTCCTGTGGCAGCAAACTCTCCTACATTAAATTTAATTAATTTGTGCTGATGGCATTGAAGGTGTGAAATTAGGTACTGCTGCAAGCAATGTCACTCCATGGTGACATGCACTGTGCTTTTCAGAACATTAAAAAACACCTTGCAACTCATTTTGTGGGAGGTGATAAATTGCTCAGGATTAGCACTCAAGAGTGACAATGTGCTTAGTGGGGGAAGGAAACAAACAGCCCAAGGAGAAAGAGACAGCTTTATTTACAGAGTTGAAGTGAGGTCTGAAAGGATGAAGCCAGCAGTTGCCTGAGGAGTTGTGTTTCTGAGAAAGTGCATTTCAATCCTCTCTGGCATAACACTTTCTGAGAAAAGAGCTGCTGGGGCCAGCAGGTTTGTGTCAACTGAGAGAGCCCTGCTTGGTCTCCATCCAACCCATCAGGACTCTGACCACCTCCACACTAGGTCTTTCCCTGATAAAGGGGTCTTCCAAATGCTGCAGGGTGCTAGCAGAAGTATACTGGCAGAGGTTGCTGTCCTGGCTCTCTGCAGGAGTTCACACACCTCTTTTCCTAGGGTAAGCCAGCACAAACCAGAAAAAAAAAAAAAAAAAATTAAGGTGCAGCTGGTCCTTTCCCCTCAACACTTCCACGCAGGAAGAACATGGTCTAGGTAGGTTTTACTCCAGCCACAGCCATGATTAGTGATGCCCAAGCCAGCTTGACTGTTACAGGGACTGGTCAGCACTGTCTAGTGGAGAGACTCACGAGTGTGACTGACACGATCCTCTTGCAAGAATAAGCTCAGGCACCACCCAGAGCAAACATAGATCTTGCTGCGCCCAGCAACTTTCCTCCATACACACAAGTGATGCCTGGCTTACAGCCACGTCAAAGACAATCAGATTCCAAAAAGAATCAACCCTGATGGATCAGTACTATGGTTTCACCAGCTACATTTTAGTAGCTGTCTTCAACCAGCCTGAACACCACGCTCCCACAAGCCACAGGCACCCACTGTCACCAACGAACGTTGATCATGCAATGAGTAGTAACAGAGCTGCTCTGTTGGCACTGGACTGGGTTTTGCAGTTCCCTCTTTCAGTGACAAGGCTACGGCCAAACAGGCTGTTCCACGGGTGCTCAGTTCTTCCACCGGATTTGCTAAAAGAGAGAACAAGCCATGACTAACAGCCATGCTGAACATAGAGCCTTAGGGGCCAACTTAGTGACTCCCAGTCTCTGACAAGGACAGCTATGGCCAGAGCGTGCCATTTCTATCAGCATAACCATTCATTCCTACCCTGAATGCAACCCCAAACAAAAGATTAGCTTCCCAGCAGGGACAGAAAGCATGTAGGACAGCCATGCCCCTTACACCTAATCTATATCTGTTTCTGAAGAGTGTCTGGAAGAAAAAGTAAGTATTTCTTACCATGTTGTTGAGAATGCTGTTTATCTTCTCTTCTTCTGCAGAGCCCCGCTCCACCTTGCATTTATATGCTGTCAGCTGGATACGATCCTTTAGATCCCTGTAGGTCTAGATAAAGAGCAAAACCAGCACCCAGCTGAGAGAAAGGGACACTTCCACTGTTAGATGGTGCTCTGCAGATGAGCAGGGCAACTCTACAATTCCCCATCCAGTTCCCAACACAGAACAATTTCACAGCACAAATGCTAGGAGCCACTCTCCTGGCTCATGGACTTCTGCTGGGAACCTTATCACTTTTCCCAAGCCACAGGGATAAAAAAACATCACCAGGCACATGACAAAAGTGCCACATGGCAGAGAACAGAAAAGCTAGAGAGAAAAAGCAGGCCCGTGTCCCATCTCTTCACACAGCAGGAATCTACCTCTATGACAACATCGTGGCACTTGTATTTGGTAGCGAGGTTCAGGCGGGTCTCCGCATCCTCCACCAGGCGCACATATTCCTGCAGCACCTGTGACAGAAGAATGTCTCAGCTCTCTTCCACAGGTTTCTCCTGCCTCATTCCCTCACCCCAGTCCCAAAACCTTTCAAAGCTGCTGGTCACACAGACTTGGCCCCTTCCTTAGGGAACAAGTGACCTCGACAAGACTGCTCAGGATCCCAGAGGCTTTGCCTACAAAGCTCAGAATCACAGAATAAGCTGAGTTGAAAGGGACCCACAAGGATCATCGAGTCCAACTCCTGTTCCTGCACAGCACCATCCCCAAGGGTCACACCATGTGCCTGAGAGCATTGTCCAAATGTTTCTTGAATTCTGTCAGGCTTCGTGCTGTAACCACTTCCCTGGGGAGCCTTTTCCAGTATCCAGCCACCCTCTGGGTGAAGAGCCTCTTTCCAATATCAACCCTAAACCTTCCCTGACACAATTTCAGGCTACTCCCTTGGGTCCTAGCACTGGTCACCCTTCCTCTTCCCCTCACAAGGACATTGTAGACTGCAATGAGGTTTCCCCTCAGGCTCTTCTTCTCCAGGCTGAACAGACCAAGTGACTTCAGCCACTCCTCATATGGCTTCCCCTCAGGGCCCTTCACCATCTTCATTGTCCTCCTTTGGACTCTCTCTAATAGCTTTATGTCCTTCTTGTATTGTGGCACCCAAAACTGCCCCCAGCACTCGAGGTGAGGCTGCCCCAGTGCAGAGCGGAGTGGGACAACCCTCTCCCTTGCTTGGCTGGCGATGCTGTGCCTGATGCCCCCCAGTACAGGGTTGGCCCTCCTGCCTGCCAGGGCACTGCTGGCTCATGTTCAACTTGCCAGTGACCAGGATCCATGGTGCTGCTCTCCAGCCTCTCATTCCTGTCTGTCCGTACATCCAGGGTTGCCCCATCCCAGATGTAGAATCCTGCACTCTCCCTTGCTGAACTCCATACAGTTTTGGTGACTGCCCAGCCCTCTAATTTGTTGAGGCCTTTCTGCAGGGCCTCCCTGCCTTCTAGGGAGTCAACAGCTCCTCCCAGTTTTGTATCATCTGTGACTTGCTTAGTACCTCTTCCGGTCATGCATCCAAGTCATTTATGAAGATGTTGAAGAGCACAGGGCCAAGGATGAAGCCCTGCGTAACCCCACTAGTGACCAGTCACCAGTCTGATGTCACCCCATTCACTGTAACACTTAATGCCCAACCCATGAACCAGATGCTCACCCATCTCATCACAGCTGTTTATCCAGCAGTTTGCTGGACATTTTGTCCAGAAGGATACTGTGAGAGACAGTATCTAAAACTTCACTGAAATCCAAAAACATTACATGGAGTGGCTTCCCTTGATTAACCAGGTGGGTTACCTTGTCATAAAAGGAAATCACATTTGACAAGCAGAACTTTCCTCTTGTGAAGCTGTGCTGGCTGTGAAGAGTGACTGTGTTGTGCTCCAGGTTTTTCAGTACCTCCCAGAATAATCTTCTCCATAACTTTACTATGCACTGAAATGAGACTAGCAGGCCTACAGTCGCCAGGGTCCTCCTTCTTGCCTTCTTGAAAACTGGGACAACATTGACCAGCCTCCAGTCATCTGGGATCTCTCCAGATTCCCAAGACCCCTCAAAAAATCATTGAGAGAGTTTTTATGATTACATCAGCTGNGCTGTGAAGAGTGACTGTGTTGTGCTCCAGGTTTTTCAGTACCTCCCAGAATAATCTTCTCCATAACTTTACTATGCACTGAAATGAGACTAGCAGGCCTACAGTCGCCAGGGTCCTCCTTCTTGCCTTCTTGAAAACTGGGACAACATTGACCAGCCTCCAGTCATCTGGGATCTCTCCAGATTCCCAAGACCCCTCAAAAAATCATTGAGAGAGTTTTTATGATTACATCAGCTGGCTCTTTGAGGATTCTTTGATGAATCCCATCATGCCCCATAGATTTGTAGGGATCTAGCTGGAGCAGCAGATCCTGCACAAATTCAGGGTCAACTAGGAGGTGATCATTCTAACAGTCATGGTCCTCCAACTCAGGGCACTGAGACCTGCTTGGTCCATCATCTGTTTGTGAGGTGACATCCTCATCCTGTAATGGGCTAATGTTATTTCTACACTGCCTATTGCTATTGAAATATTTGTAAGAACTGTTTATTGTCCCCCACAGTTCTGGCCAGCTTCAACTCCAGTAGAGCTTTGGCTGCATGAAATTCTCTCCCTACAGTGGCAAGCAGCACCTCTGTATTCTTCCCATGTCATTTGACCTTGCTTCTACACCTTCCTTTTCTGCCTTATTTCCAAGAGAAGATTCTTGTTCAGTCAAGCTGGCCTTCTGCTTTGCCTGCCTGACTTCCAGCATTTGGGAATTGCCTGTGCCCTTAGAAGGTGATGTTTAAAAAGTGACCGATGGACCCCACTGCCGGCAAAAACATTTTCCCAGGGGACCTCACCAATTCCCTGAGCAGCCTGAAGTCTGTTCTCCTCATGTCCAGAGTGGAGGCTTTGCTGGCACTTTTCCTCCTATCAACAGTCTTAGGCAACCTTGTTCCTATGGATCAGGTTAACATTACCAGCCAGATTAAGCAAGAGAAAATTTAATGTAGCAAAGAAAGGTGGCAATGCACATGGGAAGAGAGTTCCCAGCAAACTCTAGCCCAGCTGTCCCTCTTGCAGTCAGAGCTAGGACCCAGCCCTCAATATCACCCACACCTCTTGTTGATGCATGGGTCTGTTGATGCAGCTGAGTGCTGCACCCACCTGGCAGAGCCAGAAGATTGGCAAGCTTCTCCCACTTCCAGCTAGGAAGCAGCTCACCTCAGGAGTCATTCACACACCAAACCCCAACAAAGAGCAGGACATAAGCAGAGGTTCCTGGCTCACCTGCACAGGAGCATTGTTCCTCTGCAAGATCTCCACCACCCGGTGGAAGCCAATAGGTGCCTTCTTCTTGGTGTAACCCAGCCAGTTCTGAAATGAGAACCAAACCTATGTTAACCCAAAAGGGCAATCCCTCCAGCCACAAGAAAATGTGTTTTTTTCTCCCAGTGCCAGCAATGTACTCCACAGCCACCACATGCACCCCATGGCAGAGCCCTTCCTGTAGCGGCTGGACACAGGCTGGCTGCAATCCCTTTGGTAACAGAGCTCAGGGGCAGCCCCCTTCTCTGACCTTATTGCTGCAGCCAAGCCAGGCCCAGCAGAGGTCTTGGGCAGGGAGAGGAGGAAAATATTGCAACACCCCGCAGCAGAGGTGCTGGGCCCTGCTGAAATAAAACCAGTCTGTCCAGTAACTCCAGAACAAGCCAGCTATCAGTAGCAGATGCCAGTACGTGGGACTGTGTCCCCAGCAACGCTTTCTGCGGCTCACCTTGGTGGTCAGGAGGGCATCCACATCACCCCAGGCTCGCAGCTTGGCACGGGCAGCCAGGGCAGTCAGCACATACTGCTTATCAGGAATCTGCAAGGCAAAAGCTGCAGTCAGAGCAGTAGCACAGCTCAGAAGGCCTGTGTGGGCTGGACATGAATGGCATCTGCCCCAGCCCTGCCAGGACCCACACCAACAGCCAGGCAAACAGCCAAGATGCTGCCTGATGCCATGGACAGCACTGCAGAGAGCAGGAAGTGAGGATTTGCAAGTGCTGCTGCAGACAGGGTACATCCATTGAAAGTCTCCACATGGCTCCCACTTGCCTTTCTGAGACTCCAGAAGGGTCCTGCTCAAAAAGGATGTCCGGGCCCGCTCCCTAGCTCAGTGCTGAGCCCCTCAAATTCCTCCTACTGAGCCCCTTCATTACATACAGTTTGTCTGTGCATGTTTTCAGCTAGTGCTGCCACAACAGGGGAGACTCACGCACCTTAAATGTTTTCTTCAGGTTGGAGGGGCTGCTGAACATTCCCTAGAGAAAGCAGACAAGTCAGTGCAAACTCAGCAGGGCAGGCCACGGAAGGGGTTCAGACACCTGTTATTAAGGCATCTGCCTTGCACAGGGTCAATCTTCTCAAGATTTTACTGCTTTTTGTTCACAGCAGTGCCACAGGAGGAAACAGCTGGCAGAAGAGAGCAACTATCCCTCTAGTTTGGTTTCCCTACATCCTCACCTGGTGCACCTCCAACACTTCCAAGACCAGTACCATGCACCTCAGTCTCATGGGATTTACAGTGGTTTCTAGGAGGCAACTCCCTGACAAACTGTGCCGAGTTGAATGTCTTGGAGCACAAAAGAAAACTCCAAACTGGTCCCAGGGGACAAAGTCTCTCTGAGGGATAAAATATGACCTCTCTTTCCCTTTCTTTCCTTAACATGCCACAGCTTGAGCACCCCACATCTTGA
This sequence comes from Edolisoma coerulescens, assembly GCA_013397115.1. Classification (NCBI taxonomy): domain Eukaryota; kingdom Metazoa; phylum Chordata; class Aves; order Passeriformes; family Campephagidae; genus Edolisoma; species Edolisoma coerulescens. The sequence continues at coordinate 2,750,987 of VWZW01007936.1, read as the reverse complement.
GGGCTACAAAGATGAGATGCAACCCTTGTCTTCTGCTACGTCATCCTCACCTCAGCCTCTGTGTAGTGGTAGAAACAGGAATAGAACAGGGTGGTCACTAGTGGCATGTTGAGAATTGAAGCCTTGCGAGGGTATTTCCGAAACAGCTCTGACTGCCCAGCCATCTCCAAGTGCCGATCATTAGCCTGTGGAATCAGGAAGACAGACAGGGTGAACACGAGCCAGGACAACTCCCTGTGTAGCTGTGGGATAGAGACCTAGAGAGAGTGTTGTGACAGCAATTTGCAAGCACAGCCCTAACATGCTGTCAAGTCTCAGATCTGGTATTTCACAAGTGCCTGGCACAGCAGCCTGAAAAGCAATTACAACTACACTAGCCAGGGCAGGCTGGTTAGATCCAAAGTGGTGTAAATTAGGGACAGCAAGAGATCTCACAGGTAGTCCCAGCCATCTCCTGACCAGCAGGGATGATTTCATACCTCAATGATGATCTGTCGCTCCAACAGGGTATAATGGTCTTGGATGTGGGAGGCATCCTCAGCTGAAAATGGCAGCCTTGCCAGACATGAAGGAAAGAGACACTGTGACCAACTCTTAACTACAGAATCCTTCATTTACTTCTAAGTGCACTTAGAAGGATTTTTTTTCTCTACTAAACAAGCTCCCATTCTCCCCAGCTCGAATGGCGAGTGGGTATTCAAGTTCCTGATGTGCTGCCCTCCCCAACTGGCTCTCTCCTGGACAGGCTCCAGAGAAAGAAATGTTAAGTGGGACCTCTCACGGAACAACCTAAAGTGGATGCTACCAACTTCCTCAAGTGCTCAGGCACCCAAACTTTCACCCATTAGAATGTGAAGGGTCAACAATCAGAAAGTCCCTTGCAGCATCTTTCCCCCCGAATAAACAGCAAAAGCTGCCGGACTAGTGATCACCACAAATGCTTCCTCTCTGGTCTACATTGTGTCCACAACACCCCACTCCCACTAAGGGAAAACTGACATCAGCTCTCAAACCACATAAGCCATGGCACTGGGACACAGGTCTAGTTTTCTTCACTACCACCTTCTGTGAAGAATCCACATCCCTCCCATGCTTTTGCATTTTTTCTTACCCAATGCAACCTTTCAGAAATTCCCTCCTCTTTTCTACATCTTGGATGTTCAAATGCTCCCGGTACTGAGACAGCTGGAGGAAGACAGGAAAGAAGCAGTCTGTTCTCATGGATTTGGGAGATACAGTATTCTGACTACCAGACACTCTGCAGCCAGCCTCCCCCTGCACTAAGGGAGCTTATGCTCCTGGGAATACTCACAGCAACTTCTTCAGTCCTGTCTAAGAACCTGCAAAAGGGAATTAGCAAGCATTAACATGGAGGCAGGTTCCTAGCAGTGTGCTCAGCCCTGCCACAAGATGGATCAACAGCCTCACCTGAGCAGATCCAGAAGGAACTTCTGCTCACCCGTCTCTCTGAGGAAATGGATCAGATGGCACAAGGCCACCTGCCGCACCTCCAGCTCCCGAAACAAGATCTCTACAGGGGGGAGAGTTTATGTACAGCTGGGTAAAGTAAGAATAGCACTACCAAGCAGAGGGGACTTAGCATAGTGCATGGAGTTGAAAGTCATTGGCAGGATTCAACAACCTTATCCCATCTCAAATCAGTCTTGGAGGCTGGAGCACAGAAGAGCCACTGGGCTGACAGATGAATTCACAGCCATGTGCTACCTCTACAGATTCATTTTCATTCATCCCATCACCACCACCTACCACTGCTTAAAGCTCCTCTCTGGAGCCTTTGTGGGCACATCATCCCCTCCACCTCCCACATTACACTTGCTACAAAAATATTTCATGCGTAGTAAAACAGCAATACCCCAGATGCTCTCTTTCTAACTTGCACCCTGTGAAAGAATTACCCCTCTGTCCGTAACTGAAACACACTATAGAAACTCCAGCCCCAGTCACGCTCACCTCTCCTTAGCGTCCGTTTCAGGAATATCAGGACCTGTGAGCACAGAGACAGAATTAAGACAGATAGACAAACAAACAGCCAACTGGTCAAGGCCTAGAGAAGCTTTTGCAAAGGGCTCTGAAAACACAGCTCTTACAGCACTGAACTTAATTCTGGAACCCACTACACCCATGACAAGCAGTGAGCCTGGGCCTCAGCTGCCTAGATGCTTGCCTAAGCTCCTACTCTGGAGTTTAGATAAGTGAGACCAAAATTTACAGAGGAAAACCTTTCCATGCAAAATCCAAGGCATTAAAAGACCTGGACGAAGGAAGCTCTGACACAATCCCATTTCCTGCCTGATACTTTAAAAGACAGAAAAACTGGTGGGGCCCCAGGTCCCAAATCCCAGGTCCCAAATCTTTTGTGCTGCAACGAGCAGATTAAACCTTGACCTTCAAGAAGTAGTTGTGAAAATCTGTAAGGCTGATGGATCAGATTCCTTGTTATTAACATCAATTAACATTAATTCTGCAGAGGGGCAGGAAAGAGAGCAGGAATATGGAATTTCCCAGTCTTAAGATTTGACACTTTTTAGGAACTGTTTGGTTTGAACTAAAGAACACCCCCTAGTCTTGCAAGACTGGGTGGCCAGCTGACTGCATTCTCACAAGCACTCTCTGTGGGGCCACCCAGAAGTCCCAGCCCTGTATGGCCCCAGCAGGACTCACAGCTGTAATGACATTCCCATCATGCCCTGCCACAGCTTCATCCAAGAGCACCAGCTTGTCCTGCAGGGAGCGGAATCTCTCTAGAGAGCAGACCTAGAGATAGAAGAGGAAGAAGGAGGCATGTGGGACATGAGACAGTCCTCAAGCTGAACCAGCCCACAAGGTATTATCTATTCCTCTCTCATAAGCCCTCCAGCAACATGAACAACCACCCTCCCAATGAGTGGAGAAGTTCTAATTTAGCTGAAACCACATGCTGCATAACCCCTGGAAATCTGTCTACAGGGGTTGCAGTCAACCCTCATTACTGCCCAGTCTAGGACAGCAGACAATGTACATTCAGCACAAACACCCTTGTTAACAAGACAAAACCTTCCTGTACACCACAAACCACTAGCCCTGACGGGAGGAGGGTACTCTGCAGGCCCCTTTCCACAAAGGAGACCAGAAAAGTAGAGTTGTAACTCTTTCTCCCTTCTTCTTAACCCACATCTGTGTCCTCTCTCAACCTTTAGTTCATCTCAGCCTTTAAAGAGACACATGCAGAGTAAAACCACAATCTCCCTATGTGTTCACTGCACTGAGGCAGCTGAGACTAAGATTACAGCTCCAGTGAAACCAAGACCATTTCAGTCTTCCTCCCTCCATTTGCCACCAACTGAGAATGGAGATAAAGCCCCACCCCCTCAGATTTTTAAAATAAACCCAGTCCCAGGGAGCAGAAAGAGTAGAAAGGGACACAGTAGTACAAATACCTACTGTCAGAGCCTTGCTGAGGGGACAACTCAAGTAAACAAAGCAACAAAACCCTGAAGTTCTCCTGCTGCTCCTGAGCTAGTGTGATCCCAGCACTGCCACCTGGCAAAGTAACAGACAGGCAGACCACCATCCCTGCTAGGTGTTGCAAGCAACACAGATCCCCTCCTTGCTCCCAGAACAGCCAGGAGCATAGGACAGTGTAAAGCAGTTTAGGACCACCCACCCTCCATCTCTTACAAGCAGGTGGGAGAGAAAAGTCCTTACCTTGCCCCTCTGCATTCGCCTGACTGTATCTTTGGGGCTCCAGTCACTGCTGTAATCCTGCCACAAGAAAAATAAAGCACTCTTAAGCCTCAGATCACGTCAGCAGTCTCCAAGCTGCTTTCCACTTCTGCTGCATCAGTGATGGCCCACATGTAGCTACTCACACTTACCCAGCTGCTCCAGGGAAGGTGTTAGTAGGATGTGTACGTACATTGTTCAGGTGCAAATGCTGAGCCCTCAGACTCTGTATATGCTGGTGTGGAGGCAAGCTAAAGGCTCATATGTTAACACAGCCTTTCTATTGCCTCAGTAAGGTCTGTCATCATATCCTTTATAAGAAGTGCATTGCATCAGGCTGTCCTCCTTGCAAACTATGTATTTTGTTGCTTTCAGGACAAACAAAATACATGTAAAACAGACTAACCCAAAACTGAGGAGCAAGGAGTCAGTTTCTTGTTACAATTCAGACAGACTTCTGCTGGTGAGCCTTCCACAGCAGCATGGAGAGCGCAGGGACAACAGCCTCAGGCAAGCACCTGGGGAGTTGCACAAGACAAGGACGGTATGACAAGGGCATTGAAGCCTGTAGGAGGACCATCTCAAGGTAGTATGCTACCACTGCTGCAATGACCACAATTTTCCCCCTGCAGCCTGCAGACACTATGATCTGAAACAACGGATAAAAAGCGATGGTGGCCTGAGCCACTCCTGAACTCGGACACCATAAAGTCATCTAGGTCTCTATGAGGCACTCAAGACAGTGGTTGCAATTCAGCTTTCTGCCTCAAAAGGCCCAGAGAAAGGGAGCAACAAGAACCAGCTCTGAGGACACTGAATTTTAAAATCCATTGAAGATTTATTGAAAGCCCAAATCTAAGGATAAAAGGTCTGACCCAGTCCTATTAGGGGACCTCTGCACATGAGTCTCTCAAATCAATAAATAGCTGAGTGTCAAATATCCTGAGCACCAGGGTTCCCTCCAGCACCTCTGGCCAGAGGCAGCTTCTCAGCCTGTCACTGTCAGGACGCCTATCAAAAGCTGCCACTAACTTTCCCTTCTTTGTTCCACCCCACTTACACCACCCTCGTCTGCATTTAAGGGGCTGTATAATTCTTCTCCTTCCTGTTTCACTGCTTCTGCAGGCCCAGAACACAACAGGGCACACTTGTTTCTCCTGCTGTGCTTTGAGGAAGTGCTGTCTGTTGGGTTATGTCATTAATGGCTAATTGACATAAATACACCAACCTGGGGAGGATCAGATGGCCAAGGATAGGTGGACCATGAACCCTAGCAACTCAAGGACGCAAGTGCCACATTGGAGGAGACTGGAGTCTGGGATTCAGCTACAAAACAAACCAGATGTCTAAGACCAGCTACTGGAGGGACTCATAGAGTGTGTGTATGTTCCTTAGTGGAATTGGTCAGATAGAAAGAAAAACTCAGGATCAAGCTTGAGTGTTTTCTGTATGTGTCTATTCACAAAGGCATTGGTTTCTGTCAGTGTCAATCCATGCAGGCAGCTGTGTTAGTATTGTGCATATCTGTATCTGTAGGGAATATGTGCTCAGTCCTGTTACTGGCTGGACCTAGGGACATGGAACTACAACCTCACACCTAGTAAGAGGAATCCACCCAAAATCCTCTAGATTCTCCAACACCTATCACCGTGTATCTGTTAGACAAACATTCCCGCCAACTGGAACACTGCCTCTGCTCAACTCCGTGTCGTCCCAGTGATGCATGAACAGGCAATCTCAAAACTTTCATATTTAAAAAAACGTAAAAAGCACATGTGATGCCAGTTTATCTGACCCAGCATGAAAGCAGCTTACAGACAAAGCACCATTTACAAATCCTTTCCACAAAGGCTGCTGGGCTATTCATTAAAAGGAGCAACCAAGACCCCCAGCAAAGCTCCCTACTTCTGAGCAAAAGCAGAGAACGCCTAAATTACTGCAAGGCTGCATTTTACAGTTCTCTGTCCTATTCCCTGCATTGCCCTCTTCTGTCTGAAACAGCAATTATTCACTTCCCATGAAACCAGCAGAGCAGGAAGTTCACTAATCTCGGCATACAACAAGCACAGGCTGCTCACCTTGTACTCAGCTTTCGGTCTGCGCAGCTCTGGGGCGTAGCTTTTAACTCCCGTGTCAGTGAGGGCTGAGAGGGAAAGGCACAGCAGAGTCACACATAAAAATCCTGATTCACATCCACTTCCAAACCCATCCCATTCTTGGTTTTCGTGGCAGAAGACGCAAACGTGAGCACCAAATGGCAATACAGCATTGCTCTAAAACAAACAGCTGTCAGTTGTACTTCGGTAATTGCCCCAGATCACCATGCCAATTCTTTAATTTCTTTGAGGAAAGAACCACCCATGATTGAACTTTTAGACAGCACATGATGCAGTTTCCCTTTTTGCATTGTAAGGCAGATGACACTTCCCCTTTTTTTGGAAATGCTTTGTTTCACGTAAGTCTGCACCCCTCCCAAAATGACGCAGGGACCCAAAACTTACCATCGGAAAGGGACTGGAAACTTGGAAGTTTGTTTCGTCCTGAAATAAAAACACTGATGAGAGACTGTCCCTTTGCCAGCAACATCTCTTACACAGGGAACATAAGCCTTGACTGCAAGCCAGTTCACTGCAGCTATGCCACTGTAGAACAAGCCACTCTGTACAGTGATTCATACTACACCAGCACAGCTGGGGCTCACCTGCTTACATTCTATGGCGTTGAAGTTGTCTGTGGCATCGCAAACCACATCACAGTCCATCCCTATCTGGTCTCTTGGTGCTGAGGCCAGGAGAGGTTAGAGCCTGAATTTACTCATCTACCTGCAGAGCAAAGGCTCAAGCACATAGCACTGCAACATAGGCCACGGCAACATGGACAGCTCCATCCATCAGCGCTGCGATTTGGATGCTTTTCTTCATCGCTTTATTGTCAAAGTTGAGAGTAAAAAAACACCCCAGACAAAAAGAGACAAAGTAAAAGTTGCTGTGTTGTCTGGCTGTGAGAGAACAGAGTTGAACTCCTGCAAGCTGTGTATGCTTGCCCACGGCCTGCTGCACAGCTCCCCCTGTAACCAGCTATGCTGCCACTGCTGCTATCATGTGTTTGCTGAACCAACACCAACAGCAGCCAGCTGAGCTCCAAATAAAGGATAATCAATCTGTCTTCTCTACAGAACTGAACATCAAATGAGGGCTACATAGATCAAGCCAGTCCCTTTGCAGCCTGCTCTTTTCCACCAACCAAAAGGATTGCCACCCAGTGCTGTGCTCTACCTCGCTGTTCTGTGGAACCTGGATTTTAAGAAGCCGTAATCTCCAAAGCCCCTTCCCACTCCACAAAAGCATGTGATCTACTGCACAAGACAGTCTCCAATTTCTGACCAGTGAGCAGTACACTTCCACCCCGAGGAAAGATTGGAGCTTCTCTGTTTTGCAGTACATTTGAGATAAAACCATTTACATAAGGTAACACAATTGCCCCTTGACAGTCTTAAGGGAAAACACGTTTGTCAATATGGTATATAGTGACCCTCACCTTTGAACAGGCTGCTCAGGGAGTAGGAAGAAGGTTGTTTGGGAAGAGCAGCATAGGAGGAAGAGCCCTTCTGTAGGCTGGAATCTCGGCCATCCAGGGAGCTAGTGCTGCCGGAGGCTGTCTCTTTGATTGACCAGGAGATACCTGCGTGCAGACAGAGGTCATTTTTAACTGAGAAAGAGTCTGTAAAGAATGATCTTCTGGCATGGCAGAAACATTACCAAATGTGTGCTGGTCAGTTCTGCACTAGCACATCTTGCTCAGTCTGACCCTCAGCACTAAGTAGATGCAGTGCATCTCTCCCTGCGGAATCCCAGTCTCATGTAATGCTGCTTGTTAAGCAGGGGCATGTTGTCCTCCAGAAATGGCTGGTTTCAGCAACGTTGTACAGCTGGTTACGGCTTGTGTAAAAAGAATACATAGACACCCCCAGCATTTGTATATTATTGCACGGGGCAAAGCATGGTCCTTGTTCTGAAAGTACAAAGCAACACAGAGAATCCCTGGCCTACCTCAAATTGCAGAAGCCTAAAAACATGCATACCTCAACACTGGAAGACTAAGACAGTTTTCCTTCCCACACAGACAAAACAGCTCTCAGCGTGCACGTGCTGCTGGCAACAATGCATATGTCTTCCTCCTGCCTGTTCAAGACACAGTTTCCCCTTGTTTTCACACAGCTGCACAACACACATATCTTAGGATCAGAATGACAGACAAAAAACTACGATAGGTAGAGATGCCCTGGGTGCACAAAGAAACTAGAGGGAGGAGCTACAGCAAAGGACAAGAAGATCAGTCTTTGAAGATCCTTTGGGTGATCCATATGTAAATTGTCATTGTTTGACACTGGCTAGCAAGTGTCACATATTCTATGGGTCATGAACTCAAAAGCACAGCACACAGCATTGTGTGTGGGCCATGAGCTCACTCCCATCATCACTAGAAACACATCTGCTTAATGTTTACAGCTGCCTTTCAAATTTCAAGCCTAAGAGTCATTCTATAAACACACATTAAACCTTGGATTATCTGCTTAAAGTGCTGTGGAGCCAAAACACAGCAACTTTAAATAGTGCCATTTCAGGCAGTGGTGTGAAGGAAATGATCGCCTAGAATCTCGCAGGCCACCTGAGCATGATGAATATCAATCCATAACCTCCAAAATACCTGCTCTGAGCTTGGCTACATATTAGAAAAAACACAGTGGATTCCCTCCACTTGTCTGCACTCCTCTTTTTGACACAGTTTGGGCTTCTGCTCACTCTCTTTCCAGTGGATCTGCTCAGGTAAATCAAGTAGCTCACAGTGTGACCTAGGAGACCAGAATCAGATTAGATATGCAGGATTAGATAGCAAATAATACTCCTGACCTAAGCGACTTGACTTAAGCAGCAATTTTAAACTCCCTCTGTGTCAAGGATAATTTGCAGTGCTCCTGCACTTACTTCCCACAGGTTCTCCGCTCCAGCTGACCCTCTCGAGGTCATCATCATCATCATCGACGATATCCCGAAGGCTGTTCACCGCCCGTTTGGATTCCTTTAGCTACACACAAAAGAGCGAGCTTGCATAAGGGCCATCAGAATTGCAGAATGTTTTTTGTTTCCTATTACCATCAAAGAATCTCCCACAGAACTTTGAATACAGCTTCTTCAGCTTCCATTGCTTCTTCTCGGGATGGTATTTTAGTCCTGCAGCTGTTCAGCAGACATAGTAGCCCTTCCTCACCACTGGGAACCTCAAGGACATCTGGGCAGACACTAAAAGCTCAACCAGCGCGAGATGCAGTTTGAGGCGTGGGCGAGGAACCACGGTCCTAATGAGATTTCAGACTGGCTACTGGGGGGGGGAGAGACGGGAGCCCTTGGTACCCTCCGCAGTGGGCAGGAGGTGACAATCCACCTACAGAACATCAACCCTCCACGATGCGCAGGGCCCAGGCCTGGGCTGGGACGGCCACGGGGGCCCTCCCGGCGAGGGTGTCTCACCGGCAGTCCCGGGCTCGGACCCTCCCTACCTGCGAGAGCTCGTCATCCTCATCGTCGAAGGTGAAGGCCCGGAACTTGGAGCTGTGCCAGTACTCCTCCTCATCCGCCCGCACCCTGCTCATCTGCAACGGCACCGCGCGACCGCCTCAGCAGACGGAGGGGAGCGGCTGCCTCGGGGGCATCACCACCCCCGCCTCTGGTCCCGGTCCCGGTCCCGGTCCCGGCACCGCCACCCCCGGCCCTTCTCTCACCTCGCCGCCCCTCCCGCGCCAGCAGCGCCGCTGTCCTCACGGCAGGGCGGGGCGGGGAGCTGCCCGCGGGGCACGCCGGGACTTGTATTTCTCCTGCTGTGCGCGG
>VWZW01007936.1:2708650-2740719 GCA_013397115.1 Edolisoma coerulescens | reverse complement strand
GATCGTGGAGCAGCGGGCGGACGCCACCAACGTCAACAACTGGCACTGGTGAGCGGAGTGGCTGCTCCCAGATCCGCCCGGGAGGCCCCGGGGCGGAGGGGGCTGCACGGCCGGAGTCGCGCGCAGAGGGGCCGCCTCCCGTTCCCCTCCTTGCGGACTGGTGCTGAGGCGGGGGTGTCCGGGCTCATCCTCCGGGGCGGCCCCCGGCTCCGTCCCTGTGTAGGGGGGTGCCCGCGCCGATGTGTGCCGGGGGAATGCGTGGAGGTGGTCAGGGGAAGAAATCTCTGTGTGTTTGTGTTGAAGCGGGGCAGGGAAACAAGAATCGGGGAACACTGGATAGTCCCAGTATGTGCTGGTAGCGTGGCCTGTACCAGATCCTCACCCCGCTCGGTTTTCCTGCAGGACGGAGAGGGATGCCTCCAACTGGTCCACGGAGCGGCTGAAAGCTCTCCTCCTGCCTGTCAGGGTGGAGGGTGAGGAAGGGGCATGTGAGGTGACAGAAGTGAGCAAACTGGATGGAGAGGCCTCCATTAACAACCGCAAAGGGAAACTTATCTTTTTCTATGAGTGGGCTATCAAGCTGTCGTGGACTGGTGAGTGAGGTGCACCCCTCCTGTTTCAAGGTCGGATTAATATATAATATTAAGGGTAAGGATACTTATCTCACTTGGGAAATAAAATTAAAGGGAAGTATTGTATTTTGATACAACACAAGCTTGCTTTTACAATAACCAGAGTAAGAAAGGTTGATCTGAACAATATAATTATAATTGCAGGCACCTCAAAGACAGGAGTGAAGTACAAAGGTTATGTGGAGATTCCTAACCTCTCGGATGAAAATGACATCGATGAAGTTGAGGTAAGCACAGCTGGATGTGTGGAGTATTCTAACAGGAATACTCACAGCATTAATACTTCCTTCCTTGTTGCCTTTCTTAGAACATTTGTGTAGAATTTTTTACTGCTAGAGACTGCTTAAGTTAATAGAATCAAAGAATGCTTTGGGTTGGGTTGGATGAGATCTTTAAAGGTCGTACATTACCAACCTCTCAGCCATGAGCAGGGACGTCTGTCACTAGACCAGGTTACTCAAAGCTCCATCCAACCTGCTCTTGAACACCTCCAGGGGTGCATTCTCTGGGCAATCTGTTCCAGTGCCTCAACACCTTCAGAGTAAAGAATTTCCTTCTAATTTCTATTCTATCTCTACTCTCTTTCAACTTAAAACCGTTATCTTTCATTCTGTCACTGCACTCCCTGACAGAGAGTCGCCCCCCCACCCCCATCATGTTGTATCTTTATCAAATTAGTTTTTCTATTCTATATACAAAGGTTCTCTAACACATGAAGGTATTTAGGCACACATGTACAGTACTGTAGGCTGAGAGATGAAGTGAAAGATGAATAAAACTGCAGGACTGTTTATGAAAGTTTAGCCAAAGTCTGTGATGTTGAATTGAGTAATAAAAGAAGCGTGCACATTTGTCCGTGTTAATCAATGCTTGTCCTTGTTAATTAATGCTTGTCTTTGTTGTTCAGATCCTTGTCAGCCTTGCTAAAGATGAGCCTGACACTAACTTGAAGACCCTGATGAAGCAAGAGGGTGCAAAGAAAATTAGAGATGCAATGAAAACTTACATCAGCACTCTCAAAACGGGTATGTAACTGAGAGGGAGAAGTGTTATGGGAACCCATATGGACTAATTCTAAAGAAGGGATGGGGGTAAAGAGAGGAGTTGCTCACTCCATCTCAACAGAAAGGTGTCAGAGCAATAATGGTAACTTTTCTGTATTTTTGGAAATTGGTTAGGATTTGGGAAGAAGCATTTCTGGTTCTAGGCAGTATTGCACAGCCCAGAAAAATTTGTTTTGTGATAACCCAGTAATAAACAGTATTTTTGGATTTATGTTTTAAAACTGAGAATGCCTTTCGCATGCTGAAGCTCAGCTATATAGAAAATGAAAGCCAGTAAAATGTGTTTGTTACCCAGTGACACAGTCACTGCCTGTGGCACAATCTGGCCTTCAGTTTGCTTACTCCCTTGGAAGGTGACGTCTTCCTCAGTTTGTGGTTTGTTTGTTACTTGGGTTTTAGAAAACTGATGTCTGGAAATTGCTCTGCATGTTTTGTTGCTGTCTTTTAATGAGCTGTTTCAGTATCTGGATCAAATATATATTTTTTTTTAAGTTTAATCTGAGTCCAGCAGTTGGACTTAAATCAATGTGCTTTGGTTGAGTTTGCCTTTTCTCTCAAATACAGGCTGGGAATGCTACAGTTGTTTTTTACATCCATTTACCTATATTACACTCCATGTTCTAGATATGGTGGGTACAAACCACCACTGATTGCTGTTTTTCCAGGATCAAATTTCTGTACTTCTGGGTTTTTTTCAGGCACTACAGTGTTCAGGCTGGGAGATGAAGTCACCCAGTGAAAGATAAGAATGCTAATCAGGAAATCTGTATGATCTTGTGGGCTGCAATAAATGAGAAAAGGTGGAAACCAAGTATTGCAGGATACAGGTTTATGCACATATGATAAAATTCTGCTTTATAGTGCAATTTTGCCAGTCTGAACAGATGAAGAGGAAGAAAAAAGCAAAATGTTGTATAATTGGTAAAAGCAGAAGTGACTGAGCTGGAGAAAAAGCAAATGCAATTCTGAAAGAGGCTGAAGGTTCTGATGGAGTTACAAAAGTGTTAGTGCTGCTGGATAGGATGCTGGCAAGGCCTTGCGTGGGTTTCCATGTGTAGTCCTGACATGTGGTGTTGATAAAGATAAATCAAAGAAGGAGTTAGAAGTTACTATTGTTTACTGCAGTGATACAAGAAATGAAGAGCCAGTGTGAAAAGAAATGGAAAAGCTTGGTTTGGTGTGTCTAGGCCAGCAAGGCAAAAGTTTTTGAGATGTGATTGCAATTTCTATTAGAGAGTGAGAGACGGAAAAAGCTACATAAGTGTAAGGCTAACCAACATTAATGTGAGAGCAGCATGTGGAAGATGCTATGTCTAGGCTACGAAGAGGAGGTAAATTCCTAATTGTTAGTGTAGGCAGGTTCTGACAGGGCCTTCGGTGGACAGTTGTGAGGGAAAGAATTAATTGCTTATAAAAAGAGGTCTGTTTACTTTTTCTAGAAACTGTTTCAAGTCATGGATGCAAGAGCAAGGGGGAAACCAGGAAGCCCTTTTTGATTGTGTATTTCAAAGTACAGTCAGAACGTTTACTCGTTTGATCTTTTATTGGTCTCATGGGCACATTCCTGTCTTTCCAGAATTCACCCAGGGCATGATTTTGCCCACAGTGAATGGCGAACATATGGAAACAGCACCTCAGGTGGCTCCTAAAGCAGAAGACCGCAAGGTAAACAAAACTGTGCAAACATGCTTTGGGATCAGTGAAGAAAGGTACACTGTATTAGGTTCTGGGGCTTACAGGAGCAACCTATGTTGTGTATAGGATATATACGTTCAGGAACTGGCAATCTGTGGAATAGGTGTGACTGTTTCCATTGGCAGCACATGACGTTTCTTCCAAGCAAAGTGATAAATCTGGTTTTTTACATATAAGTATGGTTGTATCTAATTGCATCTTTACCAAGAGCTTTTGTTTTTCCCCTTGGATATGTGAACCATTTGTTGATTTTTGGGTTGGGGGGGGGTTTGTGAAGAAAAGTGTGTATGTGTTTGTTTTCCTTGTTGTTTTGTTAGACGGCTGCCAGGAGCAGTACTGCCCCATCGCAGTCCAAATCCATAGGAGTCAAGATCCCTACCTGTAAGATCAGCTTGAAGGACACCTTCTTAACATCTCCTGAGGAGCTCTACCGGGTATTCGTTACTCAGGAGGTAATGCCTGGCTTGTTCTGAGAGTTGTTCTTTGCATATAGGAGGCTCTCCCTAATAAGCTTTTTAAGATGTTCTGTAGGACACTCACAATCCATGAGAATGGAATAAGAAAGCTGTTCTGCAGAGTAGTTGCTTAAAGCTTGTGTGTGCATCTTTTCACACAGCTGACAAGAGGGGATTAATGCCAACCAGAAGCAAGTTGCAGACTGCTGTCAGCATCTGTCTGTAGGTGTATGCCTTACTGCATGTGGCTAGATCACTTGGGATTTACAGTTGTGTGCTTCTGGTTTGTTTTCGTTTTTTCCTCTTAAGGTTAGGTGGTATCAAAGCGTACTTTGGGAACAGCTTCCACTTTTCCTCACACTATTATATAGTTTAGGAGGAGAGAGCAGCATTGTATCATACTTAAACATGGTCTTAGTCTTTTGTTCCTCCTGTTTTGATAAGAAAAATGAAAAAGCAAAGAATATTTTTTCTTACGACTAGCTTTCATTAAGAAATCAAGAAAGTAAATCAGTGTGTGACTCAGAACACTGCATCACATTGGAAAGCTGGGGGTTTTTCCTTGGGCAGGCAAAATGTTGCTGTAGTGGCTAAAACCTTGCTTTTCTGGCCAGGGCAAGGGTTTTGTCTTTTGCTGAAGACCTTACACTATTGACTTGCCTCCTCTTCCAGAACTTTTGTAGCTGGGTGGGAGGCAACAAGTTTGCAGGAAGATAACATCAAGTAATACATGTCTGCTCCTGAATTCTTTTCAGATGGTCCAAGCTTTCACCCACGCACAAGCCACCTTGGAGGCCGATAAAGGAGGCAAGTTTCAGTTGCTGGATGGCAGTGTCACAGGAGAGTTTGTTGACCTAGTAAGTACTAACTAGTTCAGGTATATCTTGCTCAGAGGCAGCGCTTTTATCAGGCTGTAACTTTTTATCAGTTGTGTAACAGTGCTTCTGTTAGCTAACTGTGGGGTTCTACCTGGTGCCCAATAGTTATCTATAATTTCTGTGGCTGTTGAAGCATTCCTAGTAGTATGGGTTAGTGCATGGGACTTCAATCTGGGGAGAAAATGTGGCTTCCAGTCATAGATCTCTCCTGCCTTTGTGTGATTTTACTTATCAGGGGTTGTAGAAGTGTTAAAGATAGTAACTGACCCTTTTTCTCTTTGGCCCAATTGCCACTAAAGTCTTCTGGACAGGGACTCTTGTCTCAGTGTTCGGGGCTGTACTACTGCATACCTTTCTAGAAGGGGATTGAAAAGGACACTTAAAATCTCTTTCCCTCTTGTGCGTGTTTGTGTTTCTCAAGGGATCTCTAAGGATTCATTCATATCAACACAATTCTAGATGTTTTCTATTGTCTGTAGGATTTACAAAAAATTACTACTCAGTCTTTGTCTCCCTTTTCAAGGTTCCTGAGAAGCAACTTGTTATGAAATGGAGATTTAAATCTTGGCCAGCTGGTAAGTAGTCCAGAAATGGACTATGGTATTACTGCCCTTGCCTTGCTTTGAAGGATTCCAGTCCCGTTTGCCACACTGTATTGTGGCACGTGATCGGGGAGCACTCCGTGTTCTGGGAGCTGCTCCAGTGTTATCCCAGCTTCTTATCCCACATTATCATGTCTGCATCTTCAGACACTGTGTGGTTGAAGTGACCAGGTAGGAAGGATGAAGTAGCTGCTTGTGCAGCTGTAGCTGCACTGCTTCAAACCCCAGGAAGAGGGAGCCCTCTCCTACCTGTGTTTCTAGGGAAGGCCTACAGCTGCCATAAGTCCTCTGGGAAGGACCTCGAAGAGTCTTTTAAGTGGTGCCCTGTGAAAGGAGGGGCAGAGCAGCCCCTGGAGGCTGTATACTGTACTACACACTGCTGACAGATTTGCTTTGGTTCCTCTAGGGCACTTCGCAACCATTACCTTGAACTTCAATGACAAAGGTGGCGAGACAGAGGTGTGCTTGGAAGGCAAGGGCATTCCTGCCAGTGAGGAAGAAAGAACAAAGCAAGGCTGGCAGCGCTACTACTTTGAGGGCATTAAACAGACATTTGGTTATGGCGCCCGCTTGTTTTAATACCGGTTGCTGGGAGGCTCTGCCAGAAGATTCTGCCACATGGACTGATAAATTTCTCGCCTGTTCCTTTCTAATCTTGGCCCTGCCGCTGAGTAAAGTGGGATGACAGGTGATGAGGAAGGCCATGGAGCAGCACCACTTTCAGTCCCTCACTGCTTTGTGCATGTCTTGTGCTGCAGGGGATTCTCTTACATGTACATACTTCTATTGCTAAATAAACCTAACTTAAAAAAACACTGTGGAATTTGTGTCCTCAAATCAGCTTGAGTTCAAAGGGTTGGGCGATAGGCTGAGGGAGGGATCTGTCTGGAAAAACACTGATCAATGAGGAGTGCTGATGCCAATGTGATTTACTCCTCACTTCTGGGGGAGTAGAGAGCATGAGCTTGATGCAGTTTTTAGTCCGAGCAGCTGCTCATTTTCTCTCTGCTTTTGATCTGCCGCTAGTAAATGTTTCAAACATTTTTGAAGGGATCTGGGATCCTGTTCAAGCTGTTCCTTTCCTTTGTACATCCCCTTCTTCAACACAGTCATTTCTTACACTTCCACTAGTCTGCTCTACAAGAATGACAATCATGCAAACCAATGCTAGGGAAACTCCCACCTACAGAATGGTTCTAGAAGGCTGTGGGGTCCAGGGCCAGCTACCTCCACGAGCTTCAGGCCAAAGCAAACTGGTTTTTTTCAGAAATAAATCCCACCTCCATTTGGAGTCTATAGAGTGCAGTACTTTTCACTCATCATACTTCAGCTATTGCTTTAACTGGTGAGGAAGAAAAAAAAATCACTTGTTCTCACCTGCTAATACAGTTAGTTCCTGGAGCTGTCTTCAAAAGCAGTAAACTTGTTTATACAAGGGGTGAAAATCTGACTCTTATCAGAAGTGTCAATCTGCTTAACCTCAAGGGTGACAGAAGTGCTTGGTTTTCTTTTTGAGGCATGAGCTTCTCTTGCATACTTTATTTTCTGCTAGTGTTTCCTGCAGAGCTCCTCTAGTAAGCTGGAAGAGAGTAATGTTATTGGGCAGAAGTTACTTGTTTGGGGGTTTCTGTTGTTGGGTTTTTTCATTTTTTAAATCTGAATGGTATGTAGTAACTGTTCCCCTCAATAGAGGAGACAGGAAAAAATAACTTTAGTGCCTGTTTCAAAAAAATCCTGAATGGAGTTGTTTGAGTCTCCTTTTAAACTATAAAGAGCGTTTTGCCTGTTCTCACTATTCCGAAGTGCTGAAGTATGAAAAGTCATGATAAAGTGTGTATAGACAGACATAAAGAATGCAGCATGGAGCTCAATTCTGTAGTGTGTACTCATCCCTGAGCTGACCTGTGAGAGCAAAGGAAGTTGTACAAAGAGGCAGCTGTAGATATGGTAGAGCTTCCCTGTGTCATGCAGGATTGTCTTCCCTAAAGCACTGGCTGGCTGGGAAAATGGATGCAGGTATTTTGCCAGGATTTTTGTGCACAGATGAACTACTGTATGCACCTGGTAGGATGCGGGGGGTGGGTAACACGATGGAGGCACACTGATGTCACCGTACAGCACGTACGCTTGATTTTCTGTTGGGGAAATCCTGGACAGAAACATGGGGAACCTTAAACAGCAGGGCTAGCAAGTGAGTTCACAGCCAAAAATTTGGTAAAAGAAAAGCAAAATTATTTAAAAACTGAAATAATGATCTTGTTCTAAGTCAATGAGGCAAACTTGACAGCTGAATTGCGATGTCCTTGCTGTGCTTCGGCAGCTATGCTGTGGCAGCAGTGCTCGCCTGCTGCAGGCTCTGCTGGCACAGCTGGGCCAGGGCAGCAGAAGGCAGGCCCTGCTAATCACCTGCTGCTGGAAGGTTAGGAAGCGGGACAGGAAGGCAACTGAAGTGGAATTTTAATTGCCTTCCTTTCATCACAAGCAGGGTTTACTTCAGGCATCCTGCTGCTACTCTAATAGGACACACTTTGGCCTCAGCCAGCAACCCACATGCGTGGGGCTCACGGACTCAGGGCTTTGCTCAGAGGCCATTTGAGGGCTCTTCCAGCAAAACTGACTACCCTGAGTTATGCTGGTGCTTCCCCAGCTGGCTCCCTGCCCCGCAGCCTGGAAAACACCATCCCCACAGCAGCAGAACAGGCTGTGTAATGTAGCCATGCCTTGGCTGCCGTTCACACGTCAATCTCTTGGACTAACCTGGCGGTGGAGGAAAGCTCGTGCTAAAAGGCCAGGCTGTGCACTCAGGCAGAGAGTGCCAGGCTGTGCCAGCTCTAACAGGGCACAGCAGTGGTAATTAAGGCCTTACACCACTTCAGACACTTACTTGATGATCTGGGCCTTAAGTCATGCTAGAGAAGGTCGCTGCACTACATCTGCCTGCTGCCAGCAGACACACACACTCCTTCAGCTACAGCTGACCTCCAGTGCAGCTACACGATGCTAATGAGAAACCCCAGACCTCTGCTTTACTTGGAAGTGTTGTGAGACAGTCACAGTTTGCAGTCCTTCAGCTATCTGGGTAAGGGAGGGATGTATAAGATTAGGGAGAAAAACAAGGTTCAACATACTCTGGCCCAAAGGCTCTTTAGGAATCTGACATAGGATAAGAGGGAAAGTCTTGTGAATTAAAAAAAACAAAGGTTAAAAAACCAGAAAACAGAAGTGAATTTTTCACAGTGATGAAAGTTAGAGGTGGATCCTCACTGAATATGCCATTATGAGGCACAGGGAGATGAGTAAGGAGCAACCACCAAACAATAAACCAAAGGGGTCTTTGAACTTTTTTAAGACTGTAGGCAATGCTCTATATAATAGTTTTATTAGTAAATAAGGGAAAGCCTAATAAAGCTGTAATGAATCCAGTACATTTCAGTATAGAAGATAATAAAATTGGTAACTTAAAATTAAAAAAAAAAATTACATTACCACTGGTGCTGTAAAAGACAAGTTTAGGAGACAAGTTTAGGATTGAAAATGATCTTGACCAAGTGGAAAAGTGAGGTCAGCAGGACTACAGCTGAAAACCTGTAGGGTGTTGGGGGTTGTTTTTTTTTTCTAATCCTCTGCTCCAGAGGTGTGCCACCAGCACAGAAGACTAATGTGGCCACACAGTGGGGTGTGTCCCTTCACAGACCAGAACAGGGGTGTCTGAAAGGTTTGTTTCTTCTCTAGAACTACAGTTTTTACTCAAGATCCACAGACCACAACCACATCTTGCTCTTTCCTAGGCTAACAGCAGGCATTGCAGTTCAGACCTGCTGCACAGGCTTCAGCTAAACTCTCCTGGCATTATCATTCTCTGTCTTCTCCTTCCAAAGGAGATCCTTCTGGGCCCAGCTGGGCTTTTTGTGTGCTTTCCAAGAAGCAGATTCTTGGAGCTGGAGCCCTGAAAAAAATCAGACAGGTAATGGGATCTCTGTTGTTGTAAACATGTTCCTACAAAATGTCAAGTTCGTTGCTGAGAGATGGGCTGTACTCACCCCACCTACGCCCCAGCAAAATCTGAGCACGCCTCCTTCTGTGCAGACAAACACCACTGCACAGCGGATGCCGGGGGACTGGTACAGCTCAGCTCCAGCCCAGGCTGGCAGACTAAGACAACAGCATCTGGTCAAGAAGTTTTGTGTTCAAAGCAGCAGGCAAAAGTGCAGCTTAAGACTGCCACAGACTCACTCTGTGATTTCAGGTGACATCTCCAAGTCCTCAGCACCTGCAGAATTAGGGCAGGAATTCTTCCTGCTTCCATCCTCTGGCTGTGGGATTTCTATATCCCAGGAGTTTCGCAGCAGGGCTCATCATCCAACACAGCAAGGACCTTGTTGCAGAGGATAAAAGCACATTAGGCATGTTATATACAAAGCAGTAACTGCTGCCTGCCCCTCCAGGGAAGGAGTGATTTTCTCTGAGCAGAGTGGAGCTCAGCCTGCTCCCCCTGGCTTGGGCTCCATGCAACAATGTTTTTGACGTCGCACAAGGCCAGCAGGAAGCTCCTAGCATCCTTCACTGTGAGAAGTCACCTGCTCCCCCTCGGCAGGGGCTAGCAATGGTGCCAGGCAGCTGTGAAGCAGAGTCCCATGCTGGAGTAACAGATAACCCTTGACAGATGTGCAGCCAGCACAAAGCAAAAGGAGCAAGAGAGAAGGAGAGGAAACAGCTGGAAACAGCAAGAGCTTGGAAGTGTTAATGATTTATGCACTAAATTAACAGCAACAAAAAGTTGTGATCCCTGGAAAGCTTTGCAAATCCCCCTGCTATAATTAGCTGTTGGCTCTGGAGGTGGTTTGCCAAACCAGTTTTTCAGCTGGGATGATGCTGGGGTTTTTTCCCCCTGCTTCCATGCTCAACACCCCTGCTTAAAGCGGTGTGCTGGACCGTCAGCCAGTACCCAGCTCTGGCCAGGCTGGCCATGGAATAAAACCCGAGGTCAGGGCCGGGGCACAAGCAATGCATTTGTTTCTCAGCACTGACCCTGATGGTCTTCTCCTAGGAGGCTTCCTTCCTTCCCTGTAAGCAGAACTTCACATATCCCATGGCTGTGATGGCCTCCAGTCTTTCTTACCTGTGACTTTTGCAGCCAGACAACTTCAAATGCAAATGTTAAGGGAAGGAAGCAAAGCCATCAGGGCCCCAGCTGGGGCTGGGAACCCAGGACATACAGCGTAAAACACACCATCCCTCTCAACCAAAATAAACAGCAACATATGCTTCAGTCACAACTGAATGACATCAGCATGAGATCTACATATATAAAGTGCTTTATTGCAGCATCAGATTAAAGAATTGTTCTCTGTGAAATTTCGTAGGAGTAAAAGACTTTTTTTATATATATATATACATATATAATATAAAAACCACAATAAACTTAAGGAGTGAAAGCTTATAGATTCATCACTTAAATAGCAGTGGGCTGGACAGAATCTTTGATGGGATATAAAAATAAACGCTTAATGTCTACTTTTCTCATGGTGTTCTGCAAAGCCTCATGGTGTGTAAGGTGCTTGTATGAGGAACAACACTGCTTGTTTCTCATGCTCCAGTTTGTGTCTGTATTGTCCAAACCACAGAGGCAGCAAAGCAGAACAGCTACTTGGCTCTCAACTAGCTTTTGTGGGGGCAGTAGGGAATGGGGGGGTATCAATGCAAGAAATTTTTCTACTTGTCCTTGGACAGGAACTCCAGTTATTACAGAAATTACAGGTTTTTTTCTGGGGGTTAGACTGGTTGACATAGCCAGTATAAAGAGGAGGAGGGTACAAATCCTGGGTAACACTCTTATTGTAAGAGCACTTCCTGGGAGAGCAGCCAGTCTAACAAATTGGCCAAGCTTTTGCAAGTGTTCTTCAAGAAAGGCTGTTGGTAGAAGTCCTGCTTCCATGCGTGGGTCCAATACTGAACACCAGGCATGTTCAACAGGACGTTGCTTTAAAGAAGTCTGCACTGATGGTAAATAAACTCCTCTGAGAGTCTGATGATGTTAATGATAGCATATAGTATGGGAGTGGAAATACGCTCTGCTGAATGACTGCAGTTAACAAACTCATCCTTCCACGGCTTCAGCTGCTCAATTTGTTTGCTTCCATGTCTCTTGCTGAGGCTCCCTGGCTCCCAGAACCAAGCCGCCAGATCACTGTCACCCCCTCTTGACCACCTCTATATGACCCACCTCTTTGCCAGAAACTAGTGAGTGAATGACCATCTGGGCTAGAGAACATGTAGTGATCATGAAAATTTTCCAGGGTCTAGGTCTCCATCCATGCTTCTCTGGTTCTCTTCCTTCTCACCATTTACAGAACACTGGTCATTTCAGACTGCATGCCTGTTGGGAAATGGATGATGTCTGCCTGTATTTTGATAGAACCCATAACTAGAGTCTAGGGATACAGGGGTGTAGTAATAGTTGAGTAAGAATAATTCAGTGATAACTTCATTAATACTTTTGTTTGACCAGCTATGAAATCTTAGGTATGGATGACCAAGGATGCAATAGTCTATCAGTAACCAAGGCAAAAGGATCAACATACACTCAGCAGATATAAAGACGCCCCCAGAAAGATTCCCAAAAAGAGCTTTCAGACCAAGGATATTCACTGATGCTGGAGACAGCTCCTGTAAGCAGGATACACAGTACAGGATGGTCAACTAAGGACCTCTGCCACCAGTTTTTTGGTTCAACAGTGCCCTGCAGAAGTACACAGAGCAGCTAGCAGACTTGCGTGAAACCTCTACTGTAGAAATTACTCCATTCTTCTTTATGTGTGCTTGACTTTTATTTCCCCTGATACATAAAATTTGTTAAACAAAAGCTATAAATTTTCTGCTAGTTCAGCAACTGAATGTCCAGGGACAAAGGTGCTCAGCCTAGCTTCTCTGCAGAGAAGCTTCCAAAATATGCTGGGAGACACTGCCATGGACCTGTGAAAAGCTGAATAAAACCCAGGCAAGATCAAAGTGCCAACAGACAGCATCACAATTCATGATCTGTGGACACCAGGTATTGACATTATTAGCAAGTGTGTGTCTTCCTCTTCTGGAGCCACACTTGTGAGCCTGGCCCGGAAGCGAGCCTGAGGGATCCATGGCTCGGTTTGTCTGGGCTGCCACCAGGTGGGGACCTGGGCAGACACAGAATGGAGCAGCTGGGGACATGGGCAGACACAGCATGGAGCAGGGCCTCACTTGGCTCAGTGCTTTTTGCTCCTCGCCAGCAATGGCATGAGCAGTGGCCAAGGTGCCTCCTTCCCCTGGCAGGGCTGTGAGTGGGAAACACAGGACTTTCTTTGGGGCTGTGTCACACAACCTCTGGGGACTGCCAGGGGGCCAAGGTCTGGTGGAGGCCTAGTGCTGTGACTTGCACAGATGCTCCCACCCTGCTCCCCCAAAAACCAGGGCAGAAGGGCTGAAATGCACACAGGTGGTGTGCCCCCATGCTGACCTCCTCTGAGGTCCACCTACGTGTAGCTTTGGCAGCCAAAACTCTGGTGGCAAGGCAATCTTGCCAAGGAAGCCCAGGAAGCCCATCTCCTCCTGCCCCATAGCCCCTTCCTCCGGACCCATGGATTCTGCTAAGCCCTTCCCTGCTCCTTCCCAACTGTGCACACACAAACCCAAGGATAGGGGAGGCCCTGCTCTGTATGCGTGGCTGGGACAGCTCTGCACTCTCTAGGAAGACCTACCCCCAGTTTCAGGCATAAACCAGCATGTGCCAGGGCAGGTGTACAGACAAGGGCAGGCAGCCATGCCTGCAGCAGCTCCTCAGATATGGTGTGAAGCCAGCAGGAGCTGAGCCCACTTCACCCTGAGCTCAGCTTTCAGGCTGCGTTGAAAGGTCATAGAGAATAAAAGCAGACAGGAGCAGCCCCTTGTTCCCTTTATACCTCCCAGCCCCTGCTGCTCTTCACATGCCAGGCCAGGAGCCCTGGACTGCAGGACTGCCCTGGTGGCATGGCAGGGACTGCACCACAATAACCTCCAGCACCCTCAGGAATCGGAGGGGGGCTGAGACACCCCTCTGAGGGGATGAGACAGACGGTACATCCTCCCCATTTCGCCTGGCACCACTGAGGAGCCCATGAGCAGGGTCAGGGCTGGCCAGGCTGCGCAGGGCTGCAAGCCAGTGGTGGTCATGGCACCTTTGAGAGTGGCTGTGGCTAGTACTCCTTGGCCTCCTGCAGCTGGGAGAGGTACTCCTCCTCGGTGGGGTTGTCAGCACACCGTTGCCCATTGTTGGGGGGCCGGACGGCATGATACCGGCTCCAGTCGCCCTTGCAGAGGATCCAGGGCAGCATGTCCACCTTGTAGTGCAGCTCCGGGGAGAACTCGGTGCTGATGAGGTTGGGGACACCGGCCCCCTTGCCGCGGGTGATGAGGCGGGTGTGCTCATCATAGCAGCAGTGCTGGGCAGCCAGGGTGGTGCTGTCAAGGGAGAGCATGGAGCGCAGGCAGAAGCGCGCCGTCGGCTTGTAGATGTCCAGGCGCTCCTTGGGGCCGCTGGCATCCCGCCATCGGAAGCTCTTGCCCTGCTGCTCATCCCGCAGGTTGACAGCACTGTAGACGGCCTCCAGCGGGTAGGAGCAGGGGCAGCTGGGCAGGTCCGTCAGCACCTTGCTCAGGTACTTGGTGAGGAAGTCGCTCTTGCAGTTCAGCCACTTCTCACAGCTGTCCACCTCTGGGGGGAGGGTACCAAAAGGGTGAGGGCATGCACATTCTGCACCCACTTTACCCAGGTGCCATTTGCCTGAAGCCATGCCAACACCACCAGCAGAGCCTGCAACCACCAGGCAGGAGCAGCCAGGCTCTTGGAATGAGC
Source organism: Edolisoma coerulescens (assembly GCA_013397115.1). Classification (NCBI taxonomy): domain Eukaryota; kingdom Metazoa; phylum Chordata; class Aves; order Passeriformes; family Campephagidae; genus Edolisoma; species Edolisoma coerulescens. Next base: position 2,726,527 of record VWZW01007936.1, on the reverse strand, counting down.
TGGAGCCAGGCTCCTCTCCTGAGGCAGTGAGAGAGGGAAGGGGTTTTGTGCTGGGGCCAGGCTGGCAACATTCCCTCATGGGAGAGGGCATGTGGCAGGCTGGCCTCAGCCACTGAACCATGAAGCAGGACAGTGTTGTACCAGGGCTGTGGGAGCAACTGGGTTTCCCAGCATGACCACTGAAGCCTGCACACGGTAGTGGTTTGGGTGGCTTAGGTCTGGACACCAGACACAGGACCCCTTGGCAGAGCCCTCCCCACCAGCCAGCTACGACCCTCCCAAGGTCTGTCACTGAAGCCCCCAGTGCAAGGCAGAGGCAGAGGCTGACCTGAGTTGAACAGCTCTGTGGTGTTGTCGCTTTTGAAAGGTGTCTCCTCCGTGGGGAAGACCATTTCTCCTTCTGCTCCTTGAGACAGAAAAAAGCAAAAAACAAAGAGCCTGGGTGAACACCAGGAGGAATGGTGGTTTTTTCCCCTCTGTATGCGCACCAGACACCATCCCTCTCCTGCCACTTCTTTGGTTACATGGCCCTGTGTTTGGAAGGAAGGGCCAGCAGCAAGACTGGCCCAAGAGACCTGTCTGAGGCTGTTAGTTATATAAATTCCAGTGGATAGCACTGGCTCTCAACATGTCAGGAGAGGATTTCAAGCTCCCAATGTGAGAGAAGTGCAAGAAGTCACACACCAAGCCTGATGCCAGCTCTACCACCCCTGGGCCCCACACAACTGCCTGGGGAGCCATGAAGTCCAATCATAACTTCTTTGTGGAAACAAACCCTCATGGTCATTAGCCCTGATCACATTACATATAACTAATTCTTGAAGCATGAGCACTGCCCAGCCTGCAGCAGTGGGGAACCAGCCCACATCAAAGTCAGACAGTCCCCAAGGACTGCAATGGCCAGGGGCTCACCAGGGCAGCGTGTCAGATCGCAGGTCCTCGACTCCGTCGCTGTGCAGGCATAGCCACAGGACCGGGTCCTCTTCTGGTTGCCACTGCCACAGGTGATGCTGCAAGGGGACCATGGGCTCCACTCTTCCTCATCTTCATAGTCTGTGCACGGCAGAGAAGAGGCAGAGAGTGATGGACCTCAGCAAAGCTTTAGCAGGAGGGGAGACAACAGCCACCTGGACCTTCCTCAGTCCTGAACAGGGATAGTGCTCCCTGAACATGGAGGTGCCCAGCCACGCAATGCCAAAGGCCAACCCCATCCTCACTGCCAACCCCAGGGAAGCAGCCCTGAGCAAAAGTTCTCATTCTCATAGCTTTGCTTCAGTCATACCAACCCAAACAGGTGTCGCTGCCCATCCCCATCCTCACCAAACCTGCCCAACACTCTGGCCATGATGCTGAAGCATCACATGTTAGCAAAGGTTGGCTGGTTTTGAAGTCATGGCCAGGAAGCTGCAGGAGGGAGCTGCTGTGGTGCCCTGGCCCATCTGCCATCTAGCCCTCTGCAGCTCCTCTCTCGGGGGGCACCCAAGCCTGTGGAAAAGGCTTCTGGCACTGATGTCACTACAGGGACCTGAGTCAATGGCAGCAGCACTTGTCATAAAACATTTACACTGTATTTCTCATGTGAGCATGCCTTCGCTAGAGCCCATGCTCCAGTGTGACTACATGCAAGGACAATTCCTGCCAGGACACTGGCATGTCTGACTGCTGGCAGCCCCAGATGAGTGCTGGCCTTGCTCCTTGGCAGGCTTGCTTATTTTGTAAGTAGGAGCTGAGCACCAGCGTGCTGTGATCGCTGGCGCAGGGCTGCGGGCCAGGCAGGACAGGGGAGGGCAGTGCTGGTCTGCAGGGCAGCTGCACATGCCAAGAGAACTCACCGTAATTATATTTTTCCTTAAAGATCCAGTTCTTCTGCCCAGGCCATCGCTGGTCCCAGTTACCTCCTACTCCACTAAGCATGGACTCCTCCTCATACTCTGCTGTGTAATCTTCCTCTTCATCATCATCCTCTTCTTCTTCCTCCCTGTCCCCTACACCCAGATTGTCATCCTCTTCCTCTTCTTCCTCCTCATCTTCATCTTCCTCCTCCTCATCCCCCTCAGCAGGGTCAGTGTATTCCCAGAAGAGGGGCCAGAACAGGTCCTTGTGAGACAACCATTCAGAGGATGTCAGAGACCAGTCATTGCTTGTCTCCTTCAACAAGTCCATCTCCATCTCAGCCTGAGGATCATCCACCACTTCAATGGTCACCTGGAGGGCAGATATGAGGCAAGGCAGTGAGCCAGGGCACAGTCCTTGGGCAGACCTACCAGACCATGCACTGGTTCCCAGCCTGAGAGGCCAGAGACACTCTGGGCTGCAGGACCGTATGAGGAGCACAAGTGGTCTCTCCTCATCCAGCGGGATTGAGCAGGGACAGAGCGGGAACCATGGGGTGGCTGGTGGTCATCCACAGGGGCCATCACCACCCTCAGAAATTGCGAGGTCACCCACGTAAGAGTGTTTGCTCCTGCTCTGTGGAGAGGGGCTGGGGGGGGCTAGGGAAAAGGCTGTGAGCAAGTTTCTCAGTCGAGGAGCTTCTCCATGACAGCTATCTGCAGCTGGTAGTCACCAAAAACACAGATGACGGCAGTCACACAGACCCTGCTCATGAGATCCTTTCTCTTAAGGAATGAAGTGAGGCTGGAGAGCACCACTTTCACCACAGTGCTCACCCACATCCCCTCGTGGCCTTCCCAGACCCACTACCCACCTGGATGTTGGGGTTCTGGGCACTCAGATCCACATTGGCCAGCCCTGGCAAGTTCTGCAGGTCCAGCATGAAGGGCAGGCTCTCCTCCCGGCCAGCACCACTGGGCTGGGGCAGCGCTGGGCTCCTGGCAGCCTGCTGAGCCACCCCTCTGCGCCTGTGCCGCCGCGGGCCAGCCTGCCCACTCCGCCTCAGCCCCCGCGCCTTGCCCGATGGTGGCAGCTCCTCGTCTCCTGCCGAACGGGAGTTGGATGATGCCGAGACCTGGAGAGGGAAGAGGCAGTGACATCTCTGGAGGGTGGCGGTGCAGGGCAGGGAGCAAACTGCTGCCCTGCAAAGACGGGTCTGGTCTCCTGCCCCAAACAGTTCCTCCACCCCATCTTATTGCAGCATCAGGATAGCGATTAACATGTTAATCAATCAAGATAATACCAAGTGCCCTGTGCTGTGCCAGTGCTCAGTCCTGCTGCACCTGAACTTACAGGTCTGCTCAGACTGGTACTGCCCAACCCCATGACCACCCTCTCTGCTGTCCCATTGCCCATCTCGTCTGGCTTTCCAGTTCTCACTCTCCCTTTTTGGCTACTTCTCAGTCCCTGGAAACGGGTTAACAGCAAGGGCTACCTCTGGTCACAGAGTTACCACAGCTCATGTTTAATAATTTTATATATTTATATAAAAAGTTTACAACAAGGGCTTTATGACAAAGGGGAAAACCTCACCCAAATAGTGCTGTGGTATTGGTATTAGGGCAGATGACTTCAAGCAACACAGGTTTAGTTGAGATTTCTGATGGTGCCCAAAGGCTACCATAAAGAGGGAAAGAAACTGCTGGTAGATATAACTCAGCTACCTTTAGCTCTTTGGGGAAGAGAAGATGCCCAGCCAAACAAGTCAACAAAAATCACTTGTGAGTGCTGCCAACGGCTCTAAATGCTGCTGCCACTCCAGGGGCACATGGCATTTTGCAGCCAGCCCTCCAGTCCCAGGAGGAGCAGCGGCAGCCTGCCGGAGAGGCAGCACCAGTCATCTGGGGGGCCAGGGAGGCGGCCAGCAAATGCTGCCAAATGACTGCGCTCTCTCCGAGTTCCCACGTTCCTCGTCCCGCACTCGGTGCAACTGGCACGAAAGAGCGTGACTCAAGGGGCCAGCAGGCTCCAGTGTGCCCGAGAAACCCGAGACGGGAACAACTGGCAAAGCCCCCCCCCACCGCACGGGCGTCCTTGGGAAGGTCTGCAGGGCCCCGCAGCTCAAGGCTGGGAGCAGAGGTGCCCGAACTCCCAGCATCTCCGCCGGCGGCTGCCTATTTCTGGCTGCCCAGCTGAAACCCCCTTTTGTTCCCAAGCTCTCACCCTTCGCGTCAGCCGAGTCGAGAGCCGTGGGATTAACGAAGAGCACGGAGTGCCCCCTCCCCACGGCGCCGGGCGGGGGGGATGCAGAGAGGCATTTCTACCTGCAATTAGAGCCAGATGGTTTGGGGAAGGACTCCCCTCCCTTTCATCCTGATCACTGGAGCACTTCAAAGGCAGCTGGAGCCTAGCCAGACTCTCATGAGCGCACACAGCCTGTCCCCAGCCCTGTCCCTGTACATCAAAGCCCACGATCCCTCCATCCCCGGGGGAGGGAAAAGAGCAGCAGGGACGCTGCTGGTCCCTTGGCTGCTGCCCAGAGCAGGCTGAACACAGGGAAGGGCCGGTGACAGACTTCACCAGATGGGCCCGGAGGAGAGAGCGCTGCAGAGAGGGGAGAACCTGTGCTGCCCAGAGAGCGCGTTTGGGGCTTGCCCCTCTCCCTGGCCTGGAGGGCTCCTGTGGCACTGCTGGCAGCAAACCTGAGCAGAAACATCCCCCTGCACGCACCTTCCCCTCCCAGCTCCCTCCATCCCCATCCAAACCACAATGGTTTTGGGAAGGATGCATGGGAATGATGCCTGGCTCTCTTTCGGCCCATCTCCCAGTGCCTTAGCCCCTTGCTAGATCTCCTGTCATGTCCCTTGGCAGGAAGCAAGGAGCCCACGTGGAACAAAACCAGCAAGGGGAGCTGAGTGGGCAAATCTAGCCATGTCCCAGTGCTGGCTGCATGACGCTGCCTGCTGGTGCTGGGTTTGCTGCCAGCTGCACATGCCCAACACAACCCCTGCACAGGAGACTGGCAACAGCCCTGCGAGGCTGGCGTTCCTGCCTAATTTGCAAAGGGCTTGTTGGGCTGGGTGAGTTCGTTTCACAGACAACCCAAATTTAATACACATGGAAAGGGAGGTCTCCTCTAGCAACAAGATCTGAGCTCACCCAAGGACACCAGAGCAAGCAAGACAGGAACAGACTCAAAGTCTCCAAATTTACACTCAATGCCTAATTCAGATTTTACGCCCAAACAAACTCAAGAAATTCAGAGTACTGTTCCCACAGGGAAAATGTAAAACTCCTCCAGGGGAACTGGCTGCAAGAGTGTTGCAGGGCAAACAGAACTCCCTCAGCTCCCAGATACTCTGGAGGCATAAGGACAACAGGGGTGGCTGCCCTGGATGGTCCAGAGCCCTTCAGCAATGGTCACTACAATGCACCACCCAACGCTTCCCTCCTGTTGACGTCTGCATTGCTCTGAAGCTTTGCTGGGTTAAAATTTGTCCCTGCATCAGATGTCCCTCCCGGGTAAGGCTCAGTGCCCTGCCCCAGACAATCCATGGATTTAACAAGCTCTTAGGAGGCCCAGTGCTCCGTCCAGGTCAGAGCATCTATAGCATCAGATGTGTCTTCTCCAAGTCATCAAGGGTCCCCTGACAGCCACACAAGCAGCTGCCCTTGAGGTTTGCACTCCTGCTGTGTGACACCCACCCTCTCCTCTGCACTGTCCAAGGAGCAGCTGGATAAAGCCATCGAGGCTGGAGCTAAGCCACTGCAGTGGGCGAAGGGAAAACTTTGCTTGTCCAGAGAGAACACTATTCCCCTGCTCTCTGTAGAGCACAGGAGAAAGGATGCAAACCATTGCAGAGCTGGTCCTCAGCAGCTCCCTTCTCCTTCCACCACCATGGAAGAACACTTCCCACCACCCCACAGAAGCAGAGTGCAGTGCTGGGAAGCCATCAATGTCTCGCAGCCAAGCTCCAGCCTTCTCCGGTGACCAGCCAGCACCAAGCAAAGGAAAAAGCTGAACAAGGAATTGCCACAGCTGCTCCTGCATACCCTTGGCACATCCTACCTGTCTGGGAATAAGGATTCCCAGGGCAGGAACCTGAGAGAAACTCTGGGGCAGCACGCAGGAAAGAGCATGCATTTTCCATTTGTGAAGATCATGTTTTGACTGAAGGCTATAAGCAGGATCACACCCGCCTACCTACCAGTCCAGGAGCCCTTCCCACATAGTCCAGGCTCTCCCACAAGTAGGACTGACCACCTAAACACCCTGAGGCACAAGCTTAGAAGAGATGCTTGGAAGGGGAAGTAACTGGTTAGCAATTCACCCCGGTATCGTGCCTACTTTGGACATAACACAGGCAACAAGGTGTGTGGAAAAGGTGTGGGAAAAGGCCACACATCATTGCTCTAGAGACTAAAGGCTGACATTTTTCCATTTCTAGTCCATACATCTCTATTAGAATTGCTTGAAAATCTGGAGATGATGAAGAGAGCAGCCACAAAAACATTTCAAGGGATGGAAAGACTTTTCTAGTGAAAGACTTGTACAATTCAATTTGTTTGTCATGCTGAAAAAAGAAAGCAATGACTTGGTTTTCCAGCTCTTTAAGGCAGTAATCCATCAGGCACCAGAGACTCTATAACCCAGAACAGAAACACATAATAGGAAGCAATGTGCCCAAGTCAAAGCCAGACAAATTTAACTGAGGAATCAGGATCATGCTTTTAATGCCATAGGTAATTAACCACAGGAACAATTAACAAGAAAAATGACAACTTCTCTTGTGGAGACTGTCAAACCCACATCACCGGGCTCAACACATGAGTACTGCAACTGCACTAGGGAAGAAATTCAAGGCTCTAGTAATTTCTTCTGCTCTTAAAATTTGTGATTTTGCTAGAAATGTCTCTAAGTCTTTGAACTAAATCTGGGTTAAGAAAGCAAATGACCAATGTTCATGTGCTGCAGCTCTTACCTAAAAATTATTAGAGACATGACATTTCAGATCCTATAGCAGTTTGAAACCTGAAAATATCAACAGACTAGTTCCTGTGCTGTACTGCACTTCGGCAACCAGGGACACCACTACACTGCCACTTACACAACCATAGGTACTTCTCCCTCCAGCATGTTCCTCAGCATCTCTGTAGGCATTGCAAGTTGCCAGAGCACCCAACAGCAGTGTTCTTTGTAACTACATACACTGCTGAGCAGAGCTGCCCCTCATCATGGGGTTAAACCAATCCAAGTACATTTGAGCGAGCTCCCCTGGCAGTGAAGCACTGCTGGAGCTTGTGCATCAGCAGCCAGTGGAGCAAGCAAGTCACCAGCACAGGACAAGCTCAGAGGATGCAGCTTCTACCCACACCTATCCCAAGCCAATTATCGAGCACATAAACTCATTCAACTTGAACCAAAGAAACCTGTGCACACGGCAGTCGGATCAGAGGCAACATTCAGGCTGTGCTTTGGGCTTGTTAACACTGCAGTGAAGAAAATGACGTATTTGCTAAAGGCCGGTATCACACTGAGCTATAATTATAAGGAATGGGGGCTTTTGTTGCTTAATCATTACTGCTTGTGTTAGGTTTCCTTTGAACAGTTTTACCATGCTGTATTGAAACAAGAAACCACCAGAAGAACTATTGATCTTTTCCTGAATAGACCTTCCTTCTCTTTCCCCCAAGCTCTCTCCAACATTATTTTAAAATCTGTCTGGCAGTCTGTTGCAAACTTGCCCACTTATGAATTAGTCGAGTACAAAATTTTTTTCTTTTTTTTTTTTCCATAAAACTTTTCTTTTTATATTTACCTAAATGAGCTGCAAGGATCTGGAGAAAGTATTAAAAAAAATTATCTTTGGACTGAAACTGGGCAGGAACAACTCCAGATCAGGATTTTACTATAAAGCCATACTATAAAGCTATGGAAGTAGAGAAGGCTGGTTAGTTGCATTAGAAGGAAGCCCAGCATGTCTGGGGTTAGCTCTGGGGCTGCAGTTTGCAGAAAGGCTCATGACAACTTTTGCTGGTGGGACTGGGAGAAAGGAAGGTTCTTCTACTGCTAATAGGTAACACTGTTGTCTCTTTAAAATAAAGTAAGGTTAAACAACAGGGTAATCACCAGGAACAAATGCAGTGTGCCATGATGCCTCCCTCTCATAGTGCATGCTTTCTCCTCTATGAGGCACTGCTCAAATAAAAGGCTTTTTTAGCCCAGCCAGCTGAAACCACTGCCTCCTGAGGGCTGTAGTTTGATCCTCCTGGCTCATAACCCATCCACCAGCACATAACCTGGCAGTCTTTCAGCCAGATGGAAAATCCATGGGACGCACATTAGGCAAGTGATCTCTGCCAGCCATCAGCTCATCACCCACTTAAGGGATTTCCCAGAGCCGTGACAGTGCACAGCAGCTTCTAGAGGTGTCAAGAGCTGGGTGGGTACCTACGAGATAACAGGGAAGGCAAGGATGCCACTCAGTTCCTGTTACTGTCTTTAAGATCTTCTGAGGCACAATCCCAGTCATCAGACACAACACATTTAGACTTACAGGCAGGTGGCTTAGCAGGAGCTATCACTCAGAATTTTGACATGTGAGCTCTGGAAGATCTACTAGAGGTAATTTAAAGAAGTTAACACCTCCAGTTGCCTCCCTCTTCTTGTGCCCTGGGTTACACTCCTGCCCGCAAAGGGGCTGTGGCACAGGTGAAGAGCAGAACCATGACTTCCCAACTTCTGTACTATCCGGTCCACCTCAGGATCAACCTACATGGGTGCTGGGAGGGGGGGTTATTGGTTTGTTTGTTTGTTTTTGTTGGTTTGTTCTTTTCTTTTAGTAAAGACTCCCTTTAGGTTTTAGGAGAGTTCTACAAGTGCTTATGCAACAGACAAGGCACTTGGTTATCATGCTTACGTGGGCAGGTCCTGTTTATGACAGACCAGCAGGAGCCAGCAGCAAACTGTGGGCTGTGCAGATAATTATTACACCCTCATGACTATCATTTTCATGCAGTTATCAAAATACTTTAGATCATATGGTATCACTTTCTTTTCTAACTAGCTTCATCCCAACAGCCTTGGGTAGGGAGCGGCAGGAGGCAGCATCAAAGCCTTCCTCGTGTTTCACATTTATTTTCATGTCTCACAGTTGCAACAACTGTAATCTCTAAACTCTTTCCAAGGTCGGTGACTCAGTTGCCCCTGAGGCAGAGCCAGCCCTGGAGCAGAAGACACCACAGCACAGAGAAGCAGCAGCAAGCAGCACCAAGAGGAGCAAGGACACAGCATAGCTGACTTTGTGCAAGATCAGAAATGAGGAAGTTGTCCAGGCTACTGAGAATGCTCCTCACCATGCATCCCGTTGGCCCAGCCCAGCCCCTCTCACTGCAGTCGGCTCTCCTGTGGGTGTACTCATGAGTAACTTGCCCATGGCATCCTCCCACCCCAGATCACTTGTGACTCAAGGAGGAAAAGTGGCGGCCTCGTGGCCTTTCACCTCACCATGCCACACTGTTGCCCTCCTCATGCAGATCATGGTCATTTCACTGGCAGACGCTTCTCTACCATAAATACCTTTTCCCTCTTTAACACTGAGACAAATTTCTTTGTCTGCAAAACTCCCATTTTGCAGACAAAGAAATGACATTTTCCTCAGGTAGCCTGCAGCAAGGCCAGGAATACATGTGGGTCTCCCATGTTATACTTGGAGAAGACTCTCGAGAAGGTTCACCATAGCTCAGTTTCTCCTCCCCACCTGCCCCGAAGGAGGGACTGGTCTGCTTTCTACACAGATGAACCACACAGGCCTGGGAGTGGAGAAGCTGGAGCATATAGCTGGCACCGCTGCTGCGTCCCAGCACAGCAGATGGGGCTGTCCTCGCACCGGAGACTCTGTCCAAGCGCACAGGTCCCAAGGGCCAATTCTTGACAGGTGGTGCCTGCTGCAAGGACACCAGCTGGTGGCAAGGCACCCATTACTTGAAGACTCTGAGACTTCTGCTGCAGTCATGGTATGGGAGAAAGGTCCCCGCAGAGAGTGCACGGAGAGGTCCCCCAGAGAGATGAACAGACACACGTCCACACCCTCTGGTGCTCTCTGGCAAGTGCTCCTGCTGGGGCACATGGTTTCTGTTAACAGAGTTGAGCAGTAATACACATAAGCTCCTAATGCATCAGAGGGAGTCGCTGCTAACTTGTTCCAGCTCTAAACCCCACGTGCTTCAGTAACCATTAACTTGTTCCAGCTAATGATCTGCATTTGTTAGTCTGCACACCGTAACTCTCCCACTGCTCCAGCTGCGGCTTCCTTGCCCGCCACAGCCCAGGCAAAACTGCAAAAGGAAGAAAACCCCAAATATCACAAAGCAGGTGTAGAAACTGACAGGACCAGATCAACACCAGCCTCCCCCTGCCTGCTAGAAGAGGTGAGGGAGGGGAACACAGGGCAGGAGGGAGTGCAGGGGGCACCTGCTCCCCTTGTCCCATGCAGGGTGCACAGGCTGCCCCTCCATGCAAGCAGTGCGGCAAGGAATGCAGCCAACCAAACAAATGCAAATCCATCAGGGATCCCTTCAAAAACAGACAAAATGGGCACCTGAGCCAGACTTGGAGCATCTCCGTGCTCTGCACAGGAAGGGATCCAGGCAGGGATGCTGCATCTTGTCTTCCTGAAGGGGCAAAGCTGGGATGACTCTCATCCAGCTGCCTCTGCCCCAGGTGCTTGGCTGCAGCTCCCAGCCTGGGGTTAAGCTCATCTCCCCTCCCCAGCCAGCTTTGACTTTTAAGGAGCCAGCAGCCTTAGCATGTAATAAAACCACACTGTCTCCAGAGGGGAAGGTGTTGGGAACTGCGTACATGAAGACGTTTGCACAACACCTTATCTTGATAGAGGTGCTGCATGGTACGGCACAGTGCAGCTGGCATTCCCTGTGATTTTGGCTGCTGTGGGAATGGCTGCAGGTGAAGGGGAGGGCAGGGAGGGCAGCAGGAGGGAGTGCTAAAGCAGTAAGGAAGAGAGGACACCCCAAGGAGGCAAAAAGACGTCGATTTTCCACATGGGGTACCTCCCACAGCACCTCCAGGCCATCCAGCAAATAGTGCCCCCTCAGCCAGCAGGGGCTGGGGCTCAGCTGCCAGGAAAGAGCCGGGGCTGCCTTGCTCACCGTACGCTAGGGCTGCTGAGGCTGGGAGGGAAGGCGGCTCACCTGAAGGGCACTGTACCCATGCCACGTGCCAGCCTCCTGTTGAGCCCTGCATGGCAGCGGCTCCCTTGGTCTGGGACATGTTCCCACACCTGCCTTGCAGCCCAAGTCCTGAGTGCTAGATAAAACCCTGGCAGACCAGGCCAACCATCAGCCCCTAATCCAAGACAAACCCATGCCTCACCACCTCTTGTCTGCATGCATGGGTGTTTCCTGGCCGTCTGCAGCCAGGTCTCTACCTTGTGCCCATCTCGTGGTGCCAGGGGACAGCAGAAGACAGCAATTTACCGCATTTTGTTCCCTTTGAAGTCATATCCTTGCCCTGGAGACTAAATCAACCTGAACCCCAAGAGGCATTGGTGCCCTTCACGCCAAGGGCCACCCAGGACTCGGAGGCAGGCAGGTCACCATATTTTTGCTGTCTTCATCTCATGAGCACTGAGATGAAAGTACATCTCAAACAGCTTCTCAGACAAGCCCCCGGAGTCCCTACACAGAAGGAACATGGAGCAACTGAATTGCTTGGAAGCAACACCATGCTGGCTGACTTTTACAGCTGGCCACATAAAAGCATCAGGCTGCCCAATGAAGGTTCCTTGCAAAAACATTCTACCAAAACCAACAAACAAACAAATAGTCCTTACACTGCACTTTTGCAAGCTTGTGTCTGAAACAAAACCAATTTAACACTGAAATATGCTGCAATCTCTTCCTTGCTCCAGTATATTACACAAAACCTGAGCCTCTGGCTGATAACAGTTGCTTTGAAGGAGCTGGACAGCAGGAGTACACCTTGCTGGCCTGTCTGCAGCTCAGACTGCCCTCAGGCTTCCCTACGGGAAGTATCAGGCTCCTTGTTTTGAGGATTATTCTGAGAGGAAGAGTCCTTACTGCTACTGTGGACCAGTTTGCACTCCCTACCCCTAAGACACTGATAAGAGGAAAGCAGGAATTAATCTCTAGCACACTCCCTCTATCACCCCCCTGGTCTGGGAAGGATCATGGTTGGAGGCAGGATGAGTGCCCCAGCTTTCCTGTCTTGGAGGAAAGGGTCTGCACGAGTTGGACAATTTTGGGAACCCAGAGAGAGTGCAGGGCAATACCCTGTGGGGCGATTTTTGCCTAATCTCTTCCCCTTACATGTGCCTTTTACGGGAACCCCTTTGATTGTAACAATGGGAACGCAGCAGACCTATTTGTGAAAATGGAAGAAGCCCCCTTGTTGGGCAGCTTCCCTACACCCGGCTCTCCTTTGTTTCTGCTGCTGTCTCAGCCCCAGGGCGGGAGGGTTTTCAACTGTGTTGACTAAGATAATTTGGCACTTCTCAAAAGGAAATTTGCTACAAAGGGCGAAGTACCTCCCTGCGCACAAAGAGCCCCTTTCAGAGCGGAAGGATGCTTCAGTGAACGTTTTGTACCCACAAATCCGACCTCCGCCAAGGACAAAGCCAGGGACAAGAACGCTTAATTGCTGAAGAAATGAAAAGGTAAAAAGCACATCCTCAGGCAAAATGACTCTGCTACTGACACAGCCCGCAGTGGCGGGGATCTGGCTGTGCAGGCAGCCAGCACCGACCCAGCTGCCCACTCGTACCCCAGCGGGGCTCTCCCGAGGAGGCGGCAGCCCGGCAAGGTGCTCCCCGCGGGGCGGACATGGGTGACAACACAAGCTGGGGATCCACAGCAGGGTGAGACGGCTCGAGGGAAACTGAGATCCTCTTCTGGGCCAGAGCCCTAGAGGAGTCAAGAGGGAGCAAGAGCTGGGGGGGAGGTACAGGGCAGGCTCCCGCAGACCTCTGTGCCTGTGCAGCCCATCACTCCAGTGGTCTCCCCAAACCAATGTGTCTAGGCTATATTAGGGCTCCCAAATGACAGGACTACCCCGACTTACAGTCTCCTGACAAACTCCACTCAAGCTCAGCTGATAATTCTTTCACTTTTCTTATCTAGTACAGCCACACCACGTCACCTTGGAGCTCCTTTGCTTTCTGTCTGCTGATATCTCCAGCCAGGCATCACATCACTGCTATACATTTAATTTTTAAGCACTCACATGCCCTTATGCACAGGGCAGGTTGATTTAAATCAAGACTGCTACCAATGACTTTTAATCAGGTGTAGACCTTCAGTTTTACATGCAGTTTCCCACTGCTATTCTCACTGCCCAGATGAACCAGTAAATAATGTGTAGTTACTTGTTTCCTCATTTCTCAGGGGCCAGGAGCCAGTCATATCAGGTGCTGCACAAACCCACTGATTTGCAGCCAACTCAACCTTTATGCTGTGCTTGATATTTCTTTTGTTGCCTTCCATTACCTCTTATCACAGATGCCAGATTTGCTTTGCTCACAGCCTCAGACCAGGGGAAATCCAACAGCAAGTTCCAGCCTGGATTTGACCCCTGTCCCAGCCCTGCAGTAACCCCCTGCTCTGGGGAGTTTGATGACGTTTCTCTTGGGGCCCTCCCTCAGAGTGGTTCCCTCCTGCAAAAGAGCACCCACCAAGCCCACCAGAGCTGGACCCTCCATAAAACACTGTTGGCTTGCTCTGCCTCACCCCATCAGTGCCAGGATGCTCCAACACCCCCATCACCATTCCTGCTGGCACTGTTATTCCTACGCACAACTATTGAAGCTCTTGTGTGGGTTCACACAGATCTAATCACTCCTAACGTTTACATTTGCAGCATGTTAGGACTGTTTACCAGAAGAGCACTGGAACTGATTGGTATCAGCTGGAAAGGATCCAAACATCTATTAACTATGTTCAGAGCCAATATTTTGAAATCCAGTGAGTTTACCAAAACATATTTTTCATTTAAACCTCTTGACTTCATAAATAAATAAACTATTAAATGATGTGATGAGCTGTATCTTGTCTCCACAAGGGACACAAGATTTTCCAACTATTAAGTTGCCCAAATCTGAAGAGCCACTTAGCGGTCCATCCTGACACATTTCTGCCCACATCAAAGTATGATGCATCCAACCTGCAAAAGCCCTTCTAAAACCCCTGCTGTCCACCCATCTGCTGTTTCTGAATCCGCCTGCCTTCCCAAACATCACCAACAAACCTCCAAATGAGCAGGTACCTCTCTTGCTAGATTTAAGTCACAGTTCGGAAAGAAAATTCCATTTCAACTTTCTCATTCTGCCTTTTCAACTTCTAATCAAATAGACTGAAGAAATAGCAAAATATTCTCACTACATCTGTTGCTTATGCCGAGCACAGTATAATTCAAGCAAAGCTTTGCTGACCAGTGTCATTGCTGAGATAATGTAAATGCAAGTACTTGCTCTTTCGTAATGGCTGGAGATAATGGATCCTGACTGAGGGGGTACAGGACTTTGGACACACCGATAAGGCTAGCACCCAAAAACAAAGCATGTGTTCCCTCCATCCTTCCTACAATAAGAAGACTTTCTATCTCAAAAAATTTACTGGAAAACTTATTTGTTTTAATTTTTCTAAATTATTTTAGTATTAGACTGCAACTCTAAGGCTCAGCACAGATTACAAAAATTCCCATTCAATTCTAAACCAGGGAAAAATGTTTGCTTTAAACAAAGTTGTTAAATTAAAATAAATCCAAGTTATGTAATTGTTTAATGGTTTTGATTGTCTATCTGCTCTGCTCTGTCATCGCTATTTTTCTCCTCACAGCCCCCTTCGTTCTACCCACATCTGTAGGGCATTACCCATAGTGTAACCAATACTCCAGCTGTGGCTGCCCTGCTGCCATAGAGACAGGACGTATCAGTGCTGCAACAGGAACCATCTGTGTGTATGACCCAAAATCACTCTGGATTTTTTTTAACTACCATGCTGCTGTGCTTGTGCTCTCTGCTTTAGTTCAAACAGCTGGGCAGGACTACTCTAAATTGTCCCCTGCATGCACCAGAAACAGAGAATTTCATCCCAAAACGCAGCTAGAAGACACATGTGAATACCTACTGCTTCCTCCCTGCCGTGAAAACTGTGCCGCCAGTACTCCGAGGGATGCAGGGTGCGCACAGGAGCACCAACAGACTGCCAGAGGAATCCATTCTTCAACTTCCTCCTTGCTCCGAACCTCCACCCTCAAACCTTTGCCTATAACCTTGCTGTATGTTTGTATTTCTGCAAGAAGCAAAGGTCCCGGGGACAGAGGCCGCGCTGTGTAAGTGCCGAATGTGATCTTTGGCTGGCCGCACAACGCTCCCCATTCACAGCCATTCACAAACCGCGACTGACAGCAGCCCACACGCTCTCCCGTGTACTTTAGACGTCAGATAAAAAGGAGCCTGAGACTGTGCTGCAGGGTCCCGTGGTGGAGACATGCACAACTTCCTAACAGACAGCTTGTCCCTATCCTTGGTCCCTGCCACAGGGCTGCAATACCTTCCTGGATTTCAAGTGTAAATCCCTACTCCTTCTGCAGCCGGAGCCTGAGGGCACTCTGCCTGGCATTTGTCTGGCAATTGAAGCAGCATCTACATCGATGGCTGAAGTTTCACTATCAAAGAACAGCACCAATATGGTATTACCAGCACTACAGCACATCATCCCCAGCAGTTCTTGCATCCGCTTCACTCAAAACCATCACCAGGCTAGACTAGTGGTACTTGGCTGGATGCAGCCTGTGCCCTCTCTTGCCCCTTGGCCAAGCATTCCATGGGGTAGATTCCCTTCTCACACTTGTGCCCTGGACTTCATGCTGGAATGGAGTTTAGTGCATCCGACAGGAGCTGCCAGCATGACTCCTCCACAGATCAGACCCTGTTTTGGCATTAACTAGCAATAAAGTATATTCCCATCACTTCGCACCTCCTCTGCCAGTCTGACTGACACTGAAGATCAAACCTGTTGCTTTCCATGTAGCTGCTGTGTATCGCCAGCGAGGACTGAGCTGCTCTTACCCCGTCCTGCTCAAACTCCTCCTATCGCCACTTTTCTCATTCCTTTCACCTACTTTTAGCAGTAGCATTCTTTGAAAGAATACTTTTTAAACACAGCTCTGCTGCCTGAATGGCTTTTCCTCCAGAGAACAATTTCAGCATGGGAACAGCTTGTTTTAACCATCCAATAGTCTTTCTTAACACCCGCTCTCCCGGTAGTTTGTTTCCCATTCCATTCCTGTCATCCCCATCAGGTCCCACCAGTTGGCTCCCAGTCTGACCAGTCCCTCATTGCCTGCTGAAGTTTCCCCTTCCACAATCCGCATTCGGCAGCGAGGGCGAGATAGGATCCGGCACTCAGAGGAGCAACCCCGGGACATCCTCCCTCCCGGCCGAGGGGCTCCCAAGGCCGCCTGTCCCGGCGGACACTGCGGGGGCGCAGGTTGCCGGCACGAGAAGGGAGCATGGCTGCTCCGGAACCTGCCCCAGGGACGTTTCGGCGGGGAGGGGAGGAGAGATGGTGTCTGAAATCCATCAATGCCTTAGGTTTCTGGTAGAGGAGATTCAGCATTCCTGGCAAGGCACCAACTGCTACTTTGACTGCAGCCGGAACTCTCTCTCCCACCTGGGATGCTGGGCGCCGGGGGCAACGGATCTTCCCGGGCACCGGGTCACGTCAGCGGGCCCCGAACTCCGACAGCCTAAAGCATCCCCTTTCCTTCAGCCTCTGTGCAGTGCGAAGACCTGAGGCTGCCCGAGAATCCCGCAGGCCGGGAAAAGGCTCTGCCCCTCAGCGAGTGAGGAAACAGCCCATAAGAGGGGGCCCCCAAACCCTGCTTCTCCCCCGTGCTGCTTCTCTGCCCGGAGCTCTAGGCGGCCGGGCCGCGGGACACGTGTTGGATGCTGCTCCCGTCCGGGATGCACAACCACCTCCGAGAGAGCCCCAGTGACCGCCCAGGTGGCCGGCTGTCCCCCTCAGCTTTCCCGGGCACGGGAGGGGGTGCAGAGGCTGAGGAAGAGCTCGCCCTAGCACCCTCCCGGCTCTCCGTATTCCCCCAAAGATCGCCCTACCTCTGCCAGCCTGGAGCTCCTCTCCTTCGGGCTATTGCTGCGCTGTTTCCCCCTCACGGGTAGCCCTCGCACCGCAGCCAGGAAAGTTGTCAGGAAGACGAATCCGAGGATGAGCACGACTTTCCCTCTAATCAGAGGCATCTCTCCCTTCCTCTCTCCCCACCTCGCACGTTCAGGGCAGGCGGTCCGGCAGCACGCCCGCCCCTAATGCTCCAAATCCTGTCCTCCGAGAGTAGCAGCAAAAACGTAAAAAAAACCCCAAATATATATATATATATAAACCACCGGAGCCGGGAACTGCGGTGCCCCGCGGGCGCGGGCAGGGGCCGGGATAAGGGCCGGGATAAGGGCGCAGGGGTAGGGTCCGCCGGCCCGGGCCACTCCGCTCCCTCTGATCCCTTTTGCAGTTTGCCGAGCACCTTCCGCTGTCGCGGCTCCCCCGGGCTCGCCTCCCGGTACCACTGATGCTGAAGGATAACTCTGAAAAGCTTCACAAATGTGTGCGGGAAGGGAGGGAGGGAGAGAGCTTCGCCTCCACACCCCACTTCCTAATCCTTTCTGCAATCCGATTTCTTTTCCTTCTCTCCTCCTCCCCTCGCCGAGTCACTCCCCGGTGCTGCCGCGGCTCTGCAGGCAACGCCGGGCACCGGAGGGCGGACGGGAGGCCGCTCGGCGGGGAGAGGCTCCTGCTCGCATGAAACGCGGTCCAGCCCCTCCCGGGCGACCGCCGCGGCTGCCGGCCCCGGGCACGGCCCCGCCGCGCCCCTGCCCCGCTCGGAGGCTGCAGGCACTGCCAGACCTCCCCCCTTTCCCTCCGGGCGCTGCCCCCTCCGGGGCGCCACCGCCCGCTCCGCTCCTCCCCTCCCGGCAGCTGCATGGCCGGGGCGGC
>VWZW01007936.1:2631262-2708442 GCA_013397115.1 Edolisoma coerulescens | reverse complement strand
GGGAGCGGGGACGCGGCCGGGCAGGGGGCTCAGAGCCTCCCGCCGCGCCCCCGGGGAAAAGAGCTTGCAAAAGCCGTCCCTTTCCCCCTTTCTCCGAGCGCCAGGGCTGGGGCCGCTCTGCGGGAGGGGGGTACGGGGCCCCCCGCCCCGGGGCCGGCCCGCGACAGGCAGAAACGGGCCTCTGTGCTCCCCGGTGAAAGCCTCGGCTGTTCCCGAATTGCGGGAGAGCTTCTGCCGCCCCAAAAAAGTCTTTATTCCATGATCTGCTCTCTTCTGCGCCGGCAGCATCTTATCCAGCCCTCAAAGCCTGTTGGAAACATGGAGTGGCTGTTTACTTGGGGTCTAGAGAGTATCTTTTCCAGAATCTCCACAGGCGTTCATGAGCCTGTGAAGGAAATTAGGAAAAGGATTATGAAAAAAATTATTAGAGAAGGACACTGAAAGGAGGTTTTGCAGCCCACTAAGGAAAAGTGCCACTGCTGGCACAGTCCAAAAAAGGGAGACCTGGAAGGGAAAACCCAACATTTCTACACCAGCCTTAGCACAAAGCTGCAAATCACCTGGGCCCATTTGTGTACCCACAGCTAAAATCAGGACCTGCACCTCCTTTTCAAATACCGACATCTGGTTCATGCAGACTTAGGGCTGAGATGAATGGAAGGAAATATTTAAAACAAGACACAGACTGCAAGACAGATGTGAGGCCAAGAATCCCCTGCGAAATGGATCAAGAAGCCTTTTCAAACATCTCATTAGCAGCATGACAGCTGAGAGCAGCCTGACACACTAACAGCACCCAAGGGTAGCAGCCTGGCTTTCAAGCACAGGAGCTTATTGGGGCCAGCACCGAGCTACAGAACGGGCACTCATCGTGGGAGTGCTGCACATCAGGAACAGCAGCAACCACTGCAGGCGTCTCTCCGCAACAGAAGCAGCTTTTCTAGACTGCACATCAAAGCTGTTGCTGTACGAGGGACCAGGGACTGCCAAAAAACAGCTAAGCATCCATCTCGCATGCAAGGTTTCCTGGCTCTGGAGTACAAGGCTAGAGGGGAACAATGATCTGTCTGAGCTCTCAAACAGGCTATGGTTTTACCCAGTCATTCCAGTGTGAAACTCATGTGTTGAATTTTTTTGAGGTTTTTATTCTGGGGCTGGGTGGGAGAGGGACTGGGAAGAAGGAGGAAGAGCATTCAGTCTCCTTAATACGGGAAAGTCTCATTAAGAAAAAAGCGCCAAAACCCCCATATAGTGTTTTTTAAAGTCTTTATTATGCAGAACATAGAATATATTTGAATGAATTTTTTCCCAAGCATTTTTTTTTCTCCAGTGTTTTTTCTTAAACATGCATTGTTACCTTTTTAAAGCCAATGTACCATCCATTTATCTTTTTCCCTGCCCACAGAGCATCCATATTCATGTTAATCACAAGTGTAAAAAAAATTAGACATCTGGCATAAAATATTTTGGGGGGGAGCCCATTTAAAAATTTTATCTAAAATGTCTTATCTACAAAAAAATCCAATATATATGTACATTATAGCAACACAGAGGCATAAGAATACAGTGCAATTTAAGATGAAGTGCTGTGACTTGGTAATTCTGCCCAGGGCCTATGGAAATGTGGGCCACCATTGGCTTTAGAGCTGCTAGCCTAAAGCCTCAGGCTCCAGCATTCCTCTGTTCTCTCTCAAATGGGTCTGAAGTTGATATTGGGAGGCCAGAGATGCATTAAGCTTAATATACCATTAGGGGGTAGCAGAAATACTGTCTGAATAGGATGAGCTTTGGCAAAAAAAAAAAGAATGTCTGCAACGGTCAGATGGTTTGGTGCATGTTTCACCTCACCGCGGGTATCTTTGGAACGGCACCAACCCTTGGCATATTCATGTGAGACCTGTTCACCTACCGTTGAGGAAATGAATTTGCTAGCTGCCACTGGTTCTGAAGTCCCTGACCCTCTCAATAGGTCTCCCACTTTCAGCAGCCCAGGAACAAGTTACTGATGGAACTACACAGGAACTATGCAAGCTACACAGGAACTATGCAAGCTACACAGGAACATCGGTGCAGAGAACTGCACTACTTCTGGCTCCCATGTGCAGACATCTCCTTAAACAGCTGCTAGCCAGGGTCACACACAAATTGAGTTTTGAACCTCTCCCTCCCAAGAAAATAGCAGTACATACTGCTTAACTAAGAGCACAGAGTATTCTTCCATGGGTTAAAATCCACTGCATTCTTCAAAGTCAGTCTTAATTTCAATTCTTCATACCAAGAATCACAGTTTAAGGCCTTCAACACACACCACAGTCATAATCTGCTTCACCCAGCCCCTTTTGGGGATATAAACACAACAGCTCCAATGTCTGCAGCAAATGCTTTTCTTTTTAGTGAAAGGTAAAGCACAATATTTCACACAAACACTTTATGTTTGTGCTCTAATATTAGGTCTGAATCGTTGAACAGGTGAACAGCTGGAATGCTGGGGATGTTTACAGGAATACAAAGCCATCCGAATGGCATGACAGATGGTTTTTTTCTTTCAAAACCATGTTCAGGTTATGCAGGTAAAATGACTCCTGGTGCTTTTCCCAAATAGTGGTCCAAATGCCACTTGGGTGTCAGGTCCAGCAGTAAAGCCAACAATGCACCTGCTGAGGGGTCATACTAAGCATTCCTGAACAGCTCAGGACTTCCCTAATGCTAAAACAGAACAGACTGCAGGTGCCTCAAATCTCCATGCAGAAGGTGCCATTCACACAGATCCCAGCATGCTTGACACTTTCATAGGCTGAATATAAACTGTAAAAATAATATATATAAACTGTATAAATTCTGACTGAGCATTGCATCTTGGGATATATCTCCACAAGTTTCTTTCTCTGTGATGCAGCAGGGGGGCTCATGCATTGTGCTCCAGATCCAATGCACAAAGGTGTTCTCTTAGATGAAATGAAGAGTCATGCTCACGCTTTCCCCAGCCTCTACTATGATCTCCCTGAATGGGTAACATGGCTTCTGAACCAGCAAAGAGCTGTAAGCCAAATGCTTTTCAGAGGTAAAAAAATCAAAATTTGCACAGAAGAAGTAGTATTTACTAGGTGTGGAAAAGTTTTAGAGGAGTGTCCATTTAGGCACTGAAAGCTGCATTCCTGATTTAGGGACACTTGGTCAAGTACACATTAAAGATCCCTGTACAGCTGAAAATAAGTGATGATTGACTACCCCTTTTCTCCGTCTCTGCTGTATCAGTCCTTCATCCGCACAGCACAGAGTTGCTGAGTTTATGGGCACACTTCTCTTGCCTGTTCTTTGTGAAGGTGCAGCTCTGATAGTGAGTACCACATCTGCACTGTTAGAGGAAACAGCAAGAGGAGGATGGATAATGCAATTCCTTCACCGAATGACTTCATCAAAGAAAGATGTTTGGCCAACTCGCTCCTGAGTCTTTGCCTAAAGCACAAGCATACTACACCCGTAACTCAAGAACCAGAACTCTTCATTAGGGATGCTATTTAGAAGGGAAAAGATATAACAACTGAAGAGTTAAACACATCATATACATACTATACAAAAGTTTGTGTTGTGTAAAAAATAAAAATGAAAGCCCTGAATATTTCAACACAAAAAATTGGTTTCTTCTCTGCCAAAGAGCTAAAGGAAAACTATGCATCGGGTTCCTTAAGACAAAGGTCTACTTGGGAAGGCCAGTTTCTAACAAGAAGCAGATCTCCTATTCTTTGCTGATGCTTGGTAATAGGAGCTTCTCAATTTTCTTACGAGTGAAAGAATATGGCCATCAGCCTTAAAAACAGTAATGGTTCTAAACTCTTCACTCTGCTCAACAGAAGCAAAAACTTGCTTGCTAAATTCTTCAGAGACGTACTGGGAAGGTAACTATTGTATATTTATGAGTAAGTTTAGCCAATATACAGTACAGGGCAAAATCCTTTGTTCAAAAGCAGCCTTCATTTTCCTTTGGATTTTGCATCTCTTAAGAAATACCAGGAGTCATTTTCAATTACAATGTCTCTGAAAAGTTGGCAGGGATTGAAGTCTTATTTCTTAAGCAGCTTTTCTTCCTTTGTGATCTCTCAAGATTGGTTCTTTCACTCATTTCTACTGCCAGGAGAAAAAGGAGACAGATTTCTGGTCAGTACATAAATATCAAAGCAGCAATCCATCCTAGACATACTGTGACAGCATACATGCTGTAAGTTTGCCTAGCACAAACCAGTATTGGAGATTTTTTAGTAGATGTAAAAAGGTTTTCCTGGCTTTCAAGTTCAGTGAATCACTGAATTAAAAGCATGAAATCTTGGACTTGTAACTCTCACTTTTTCAGAAGCAGTTTCAACAGGTTTCATTATTTTTACCAGACTTTGGCAAAACAGGTTCTCTTGAACAAAAGGCCTCAGAGAGGAGTGGGGGGATTTACTTCCCAAAAAGGATATGACAAGGCTGAAATGTAACCAAGCAGTTTGCAAATGCTAACTGCCAGAGTTATTTCTGAAGTGTCTTTGCAACCCAAAATTCAAAGTTATATGCAGACAGCGTGAACAGCAGAAAGATACTAAAAGGCAGAAGCTTGAACATAATTTCCTCAACAAGCGCAACTAGAAACCAAATGGACACTAGTAATTCTTAAACACTGACCATTTCAGAAGTATTACACAGCATTTATCTATATTATGAAGATTTTTCCAGATGCTTTTCTCCTTTCCAAAGACAAGCTGCTCTAAAATGGATTCCCAGAGACAAGGTTAACATTCAAGACTTGTAGAATCTATGATAACCCACTTCTAACCGAATACATCACAGTTTTCAAACTGACTTGACTACACAGCAGACAAACACACTGTACATTTGTGAGTGCTTAAAAACAGCTACCTACTGACCCAAGCCTTTAAATTGGTCAGTTTTGTCTGCTCTTAAACCATTCCATAATCAAGCTAATAGGATCAGGGCTGAAGTCAGGGCTTCCTGTAATAACCTCCTCTTGTTCCCTAGTACAATACAGAGAGAAAAAATAAATCAATAATTCTTTGAGGTAATGCTTCTTGAAGTCAGAAAGCAGGTCATCTGCTGGAATGTTAGAGCTAGTCCTGGGCAGAACACGGGCAGGAAAGCAAGCTCAGCCAGCTGCAGTTTGTTCACTCTGTGGCTGAACACGTGAGAGAATTTCACAGCTGTCCAAGCCACACATACGGACTCCTCAAACTCTGCACACACTCGGCTCCAGAAGAAGAGCCAAACAACATTAATAGACTAAGACAGAAATAGTTATTTGGACCTACTTTCAAACAGTCAATTTCAGTTCTTCTCATATAATTAAATTTCTGAAATTCAATGGTAAAAAAATGAACCAGTGTTTTGAAGTTCCATTACATTAAAATGGAACAAGATCTATAAATGCATGGTTAGATATTCTATAAAATAGAAGCCAATTCTGCTTTAAATCACCAGATGTATTTGCAGAACTGCTTGGGTCTACTGGCCAAAACACTCTTCCCCTGTTAGTTGCAGAGTGTACATAAAAGAACTTTAAAAGAATGAATTTTATTTTTCAGCACCACACAAAGAGCTTTGAGCTGCCCTCTGCTTTAGTATGATGATGATGATGAGTCTGTTTCTAAAACCTCAGTCATCTGCAAAAAGCATCTTGCTAACCCAAACTGAAGAGCTGGCCCAATCCAATTGACACAGTGTTAACATTTTACTATCTTTGCAGAATTCATATATGTCTAAGTATAAAATACAGAAACTATACTGCAATTGACTCCTATTTAAAATTTTTGGTACCTTTTTGTTGATCCATTGTGTTCACTGAAAGAATTCAAGATGTAAAGACTATGTAGCAGATCAGTTCTAAGCTGTGTTAGAGCAAAGGCATCTATTTTAAACAGACGGACAGTATGAAACTTGCAAATAAAGACTCCAAACAGCAACTGGCTCAGCGAACACTCATTTGAGCAGTGTTGATCAGTAACAGAAGTACAAAAGAATAAAGATGTCAAACTAAATGCAATTGTGAGGACATTTTCTCTCTTCAGGGAAGGCCTACAGACATGCAGCTGCCATTGGAGACTTTGCTGGCCAGCCAAAATGTAATGTAAGATTACGAGAGTCAGGTTGTCCACACATGTAACAGGGCCAGTGAAGAACACCTCAGAGTTGACAAGAAACAGTGAGTTAGCATGGCAAAGGGCAGCAGTCTTTCACAGATCTGCATGAAATAGATGGTTCCCCTGGCAGGTACCCTATGTATAGGCCTGCTTATTGAGGGGGCTTAGTCTTAAGAATAAGCATGAGATTTGCTTACCCAAGAACACCCTTCTAGAACTTAGCAGTGACTTGTTCATGACTTTATGATAATTCTAAAGCAAGAGAAACTAACCTGAAGATGAGAAAGCAACACACACGCAACCCACATTTTTCCGTTTTTTTTTAAACAGAAGTATTAAAAACAAAACAAAACAAACCCCTCTCCATCACTTACCCTATATCAAGGGGACAATTAAGTGTCAAAACCAGGAGACAATCTGGTATCCATACTGGGAAGGAAAAGAGGCTACAGTTCCAGAAGTGCTTCTGCCTGTGGCTTACAAAACTAAATAATGTTTGGGAACAATGGTCCTGTCAGCAACATGTCAACAACACATTTATTTTAAAAAGGCTAAATTCAAGTTTTAAACACAAGCAACTGCAAATGAAAAAAAGTGACTTTGGTTGATTATCCATCTTGTTAAGTATGTCAAAGTTAGCAATCAACAGTTTCTCTAGGAAGTCTCCAAAAACAGACAGGTCAGCTCATTCCTTATTGGGAAGATCAGACACCTAGCAGTGACACTGAAAATGCTGCCATGCCAGCGTCACACATGCTCACAACATCTCAGCCAGCATTTGGGAGGCTAATGGTGCATACAAAGTCTGAACTAATCAGCCACAGCCAACTTGGGTTGCTGTGAACTCATTGAGACAAATAAATAAAAAAAAAAGCAACAAGAAAAAAATAAAGCCAAGCACCTCTAGGGCCAGACCCTGAAGACACAGGAATCAAAGATTTTTTTTTCTCCTCTCCCTATTTACAAAATGCCATTTAGAGCTGATGTGGCCACTTCAGTATTGTGAGGAAATGTCTTTTATACTAAGCAGTCCTAAGTGCGTTGTTCACAGATGCTGTGGCCTGTGTGCCACGGAGTGTCCCATGGGGTGTGTCCCTCCCACTGAGGCACATGGAGGGAGTTCAGTCTTCTGTTTCTTCATATGTTGTCTCGTCAAACGGCCGGTCCAAGAGAGGTACCAAACGGCGACGGGAATATTTCAGTTGCAAAAGATCCCCAACTTCATTGATTTCTTTTAAAGCCTGACAAAGAGACCACAGTAGATCAGCAGAGGAGACAGAGGCAAGTTATCAGCACATCTTCTTTCATGCATGCCTGCAGACTACTCTGACAGCCATTTTACTTGAGATTTTACTGTGCTAGAAGCCAGTATCTTCAGAAGTGCACAGGATTTTTTTTTTTACTTTAGCATTCAAAAATTTTGAGACCACATAAACAGCACTGGTCACTTAACTGAGAGTGCCTATGCATCCACCTGACTATTCCAGTTCCAAAATAGGATCATAATATGCAGCAAACCCCATGACTATTCACAGAGAGAAAAACAGAGAATAATGTTCTTCCCTTCCTGGAGGTAATGAAGCTGAAGTAGAAAAAAATGTACATGGAAGTTTGGCTCCTCTTTATGTATCATTCAGTTTGAAAACAACCTGTGTTAGCATACCTGATCTACTGTATTTTTTAAATTGCAAAATAGCGAAGACAAACTACAATAGTGAGCTAACAAGTTCTATAGATGCATTTTTTTAATCTACATGTGGTTAATTTGCATTGGCCATATACAACTAGAGATGAAAGCTATGTACCATAAACTACGTGGCACAGGAGAGTTTTGCCAGACAATCCAAGGAAAGAAAAATAAAAAGTTATTCTAGGTAGGACCCCAAGCATTTTCTCCTTGGAAAGCAAGTCCCACTGAGGTTGCTGCAAAGGCCACACTTGAGCAATTGATGACCCAGAACACTGCTACTGAATTAGCACAACCTTTCACCACTTTGACCTGAACTCAAATATTATGAAGTTTACCAGAGATCAAACATCTGCTTGCATAAGAAATGAGGAAAGGCCCAGCTCAGTTAATCATACTTCCCTTATGTTGCAATCTCTGATAAGACATTGGTCCACAATAAGATCTGTTCAAAGCCAAATCCTAAACTTCAGTTCTCTACAGAACACTCCTAGAGCAAAGTACAAAATAAATCAGATGCTGCAGACACATCGGCAGTAGCATGTGATGCTGGTTATTTTATATAGGCAAGTGACAAAAAATGAATTCAGAAGATCACTTCCTACTCCACTGTGATTTTTTTAATTCAAACGTTGGCATTCTTTGCTGCCTTGAATTGTAAATTTATTTGAGATAGGTACATTCAGCATTGCTTCAGAATGTCACTAATTCAACATTAATGCTCCAATCTGGGTCAAATGCTTGTCTCTTGAGGACAGTTGGCAGACAGGGGTTAATATCTCTACATGTTTTTTCTTCCTAGATGGATAGTTCAAGTTTTTGTTTCTTTAAACAATGGCCCTTCATGCTTGTTATATCTGGCAGCAAAAACCTCTGCACTCTAAAATCTGGGGGAACGACAAACCCAGAAGTTGGACCTTGGTAAAAACAAAACAAAACAAAAGTGTGGGCACAGTCTGCCAGACCTTTAAGTAAAGATCCCATATGGAAGCAATTTACAGCTGAATTTCTGTTGAAAGAGTATGTTAACTGTTATTCTTGAATGCAGATTTAGGATTTTATTAATTTAAAACAAAAAGAGCCATGTGACCAGCAAAGACTACAGAGGAAACGGCATTGGTGTAATCTGACTTTAGGAGAGTGTAATATATTTTTCATCACTGAAAAGAAAGCACAGCCCACAGGGATGAAGGTTATGAGGGACTTCACTCTGATCCTAAGCCAAGTATTTTTAGGCAAGGAAGTTTTATTTACGTAAAACAGTTAAAATTGTAACTAAGAACTGTTCCTCATCATGTGGGTGTATTTAATAAGAAGGAGGAAGCATTACAAATATCACTATTTGCAAGACAAGCTTCTCTTCCCTGTGCTTCAAACCTGGATAAGTTTTCTTTAAAAAAATACCCCAAGAGCCCTGGTTAGCATCCATGAATACACAGATGGGATTCCAAGTTATCCTCTCTGTCGTTGACTTGAAGAAGCTGTCTGCCAGCTCTCCCCAAGTCCATTCATTTTAGTTCTTCCTCCTCCTGGATATTGTTGCCACAGTTAGCAGAGGGATTAGATCTGAGGGCTGCCTTAATGATTAGCTGCCTGAAATCAATCCCTTTTCACTGCATCACAAGAAAACACAAGCACAAAGTCACTGGCACAAAGTCACTGACACAAATACTTGCTCCTTATTAACTCCTGTTGCCAATGTTCTGGGTTTTGAGCATGCAGCTATTTTGAACCTTAAAGGGGGTTACACTAACTTGGAACAAAGCCTCCACATACTGAGCTAAATCAGGATTTCTTCATTCACTTCAAAATTCACACCTCATTTTGCTCTGGATTAATTTTCTTAGGCAGACAAGCTCTAATATATTGAACAAGCATTTCCTCAATTTAGTACATTTAACACTTACAGAGGTACTCTAGCAATGAGTCTTATGTTAAATGCACAAAATTTGAAACATTTTTTTGGAAAATGCAGAAAGAATTGGCAGGAAAAGAGGTTTTTAAAGCAGAGTAATAGAAGTTACAGATAGATTTTGGAAGAGAGCGAGTGTGGTACTTATACAGACCCTACAAAAGCAGCTTATTATGGCAAAGGTCCCAGCTAGTCACTAAAAGAGAAGATCAAGAACCTAACCCAACTGTAAAATTGCATGATTGCTCACGTAGTGCCCACACATCAAGTTTGTACAGTTTCAGTTTTAGCTCAATTTGCAGCAATATGATTTCAGAGTCTTCAGTTTTCTTTATTTTCCTTCCTCCCACCTCTTATCCATTCATCCCCACTCCATGCCCACCTGTCCAGAAGTTACTGCTCCCTCATTTGTGTCAACTAACTCAGGTCTATTACCACGCTCTGAGCCAAGTCTGATACTATTCATTTTATATTGGGGGGAAAGGAAGCGAAGGAGAGTGTCTTCTCTGAACATACTGGTTCAAAACCGTTACTTGGAACAGAAACAACTAAATTGAGATGATTAAGACAAGAGTAGCAGGAGAAGCAGCTGGGAAGGAACTCCTTAAGCAGTCTGTTGTTGGAGTGTTATGTTAGGGAATCTCTCACAAGGCAGAAACAACTCAGGAGCAGCAAGTACAGCACCATAGATACACAGCAGGTTAATACTACTCAATGACACTAAACATACACTATGAAACTGCTCACACCACTCAGTGCCTTACTAATTTTCCTAACAAAAGTTAAATTTAAAAAGCGTGCCATTTTAAGCTGTTGAGTTTTATGTAAGTTCTGCAGCAGTCAAGTGTGAAAAGGCTGAGTCTATTTTTTTTTTTTACAAGACATTAGTAAATATCTGTTATATGTCCCATTTGCTGTTCACATATTGAAGTGTTACCACCTGATCATATTTGGACATTGGGCATGATTTCTCCTTCCTAACTCCGTAACTACTCTCAATCACCTTGTCCACAAAATGTCCAAAAACAGTTTCAAGGTTTTTTTTCTCCACAATCTTCTCAAGATAAAGGTGAGGCTTTTTAACCTGCATTTCCTCAGATTTTTTTGCCTTTCTTCGAGATGAAGGTGATATGTGCTGTCTTCCAGTCCTCAGGAGCCTCCCCCAACCACCATGAACTCTTCCTCCAAAGATGATAATCAAGAGCAGCCTTGCAGTGACAGCCAGCTCCCTCAACACTTGTGGATGCAGCTCATCAGGTCCCATGGACTTGTGCATGTTGATTTTGTTTAAATGTGCCCTTATTGGAGCCTCCTTCACATCAAAGGTAAGTCTTTACTGCTCCATACTTTTCCACTAATCTCATGGTCTCAGGATTCCTGAAGTCTCACCAGTTGACTGAGACTACAAAGGCACTGAGTACCCTTGCCTCTTGCATGCATTTGTCACCTGATTCCCTGTGCCATGCAGCAGCAGTCCTCCACATTTTCTCTACTCTTTCTTTTGCTACTAATACACCCATAAAAGCTCTGCCTGCTGCATTTCATGTCCTTTGACAGATGCAGTTCCAGGTGGGCTTTAGCCTTCCTGACCCGATCCCTGCATGCTCAGGACTGTGTTTCTATTCTTCCTTGGTCACCTGTCCCTGCTTGCACCTCTTATACACTTTCATGATATATTTTTGTTGCTTTGTTCATCCATGCAGGCTTTCCACCACATTCACTCTCCTTTAAGTCAGGATAGATCATTCTTCAGGGAAGGAGTGGGGAGGAAAAATCAACTAGCTGTCCTGGACACCTCTGCTCTTTGGGGCTGTATCCTATGGGATTATTTCAAGTAGGTAGGTCCCTGAACAGGACAGAGTCTACTCTCATGAAGTCCAAATTCATGACTCAACCTAGTTTATACTCTGAGTTACAGACCCTCAAAGTGGGGAAAAAAGTGCAATGCAGAACTTTGGCAATGCCTAAGACAGCCCATGTACACATGTCCATCAAAAAAGATTATTCAGAAGACTCAAAACTGAATGTAGCTACCACATCAAGACATACTAAGAACAGTCAGGCTTATTCATATAATCTTCTTTCAACTCTATTAGTCAGAGTAACTGCCATCCATACTTTTCGAAGGCAGCATCTCCTAACTGTGATGCAGGCCTCCTTCAAGGAGACCTCCATTCCCTCTGGAAGTGCTGGTAAGAGTAAGTAAGGCATTGCATGTGGCACAGACTCACTACCACAGGTTCATTTAAGATACAGTGCTCTGAAGCTTTAAACAAGAATAGGAATAGTAATGTTTGGAATAAAAATTCTCAGTAGTAATCATGTGCTTCCTTTTGAGAGGAATATAAATGTTTTGGATGTTCTCAGGCCTTTTTATTTTTTTACTTACCATTAGCATCTAGGGTCAGAAGATGGAGAATGTTTCCTTCTAACTAGTTCAATGCAAGGTATAGCCTTTAAAGAGGGGAAAAAGCATTGTCTCACAGGAATGAGACTGTCTCCTTTTAAAATAGGACAAGAAAAGTCCTGAGATTTACCCTAAGCAGACATTCTGCACTACTGAAGCAAGGAAAGAGATGGAGTCATTGCCAGCTCTGCTACAAAGGGCTTTGAAGATTAGGTACATCTAGCTCGTGTACCAAACACTGAACCAGTGTACAAAACCCAGACAATTGTTCTATCTGTTTATTAGCAGGCATGAGCAGAAGGAAGACAAGATGAGACACTTACTGTATCAAGCATCTCTTTGGTATGAGCTGCAGACAAACAGAATCTGGCTCTGGACTCGATGATGGGGGTGGCAGGGAAGCCCACAACCACAACACCGATGTTCCGCTTCAGCATCTCACGCCCAAACGCACTGCCGGAGAGAACGAGATCGTCACAATTATTCCAGTGGTGGCAAAGCAGGAGCATGAAGGACTCAGTATGGTAACCCATACAGGCCTTTGTTGAGGCAAGGCTGTCAGTCCACAGTTTGGAGCTTCCGGTGCTTTCTTTTTAGAGGCAGAAATGCCTGCTCACAAAAGCCTTTTTCAAATTCAATCCCAAGGTGGTCCTTCTCAAAAGGTTTCAGTGTATTAAGTTCTAACAAAGATGAAAGATTATATATGGCAGAGACTGGTCTTTTAGCAGGCTGTTTCTAAATGGATTTGTAACCTAAGCTTGGAAATCTTTCCAATAGCAAACAGTGATTTTGGCTCAGAAGTTTGTCTATACGAGGAATCTCTCATGCTGCAATGCCCCAAAGCAGATGTTTCTGCAATTTCAGGATGTTTTGTTTTCATGAATTTAATTTGAATAAAGTACATTATTGCATCACAGAATGTACCACTTTTTAAGTAGCACAGGAACCACCGAATCACCACAGTAAATTGAGATCATCTAATATGATACCTAATATTTTTAAGGAAGGTGCAAAAATATCATACAACTGTCACACACTATCTTCAACAAACAAATTCTTAAGGAGACTAAAGAAAGTAGTGGCTGTGACTTATGCAATGAGAGGCACAAAGATCTCGATCCTATCTGTAATGTGCAGTTGTGGGTGTTTCTACAGGCCACAGGAAATGGTTAATCCTTTTTGAACTGACCTTGTTGTGAGAAGTAGCAATGAACTTAAGAGGAGTTATATAAGGACATATAAAAATAACATTCTTTTACTAGGTTTTTAAATTTTCTGCCACAACTGTTTTCCTTATAAATAGGTGCATCCTGATACATTTCATTTTGTATCCATTTAGTATTCTCAAGCTATTTTAAAAACAGTCTACAAGGGACAAAGAAAGGATCAAGTAAATATGATGCAGATCCTAAGGGCCAACTCTCATCAGAGCTCTCTGTTCTTGCTCATTTTAAGCAAGATGCTGGCCCAACTGCTCAGCTAATAAATATTTCCATGAAAATTTCCAGGGAAAAGATTGTATTGACCGGTAGAGAAACTGGGCAGTGGAAACAGCTGCCTCTGTGTGCTGGACGTGTACTGTGCAGCACCCATAAAGGTAACAGGCCTCTTAAAACTTTGTTACACTGAGAAGGGTGGGGAACGACTGTATCTAGCTTCGTAAAAAGTGCCAGACTGAAGCCTGAGCTAGTAAAGCACTAGAGTTGTTCAGTACAGCTTAAAATGAAATTATGTTTTCCAAATTTGAAAGTGTTGATTGAGCACTGCATTATACAGACACTGAAAAGTAGCCATCAAAGCCAAGCTGTCCTTGAAATCAGGTTTTTGTTAATGTTGCAAAAATTTTTAATATCTACATTATATATCTTCCTTGCAGAATTTTAGCCTTAATTACCCACATAGCACCACACAAATCGGCAAGCATTTATAAACGTATGTGCTACAGTTGTTTTAGTATTTACAATACCAATACCTGAGTGATTAAATCCGGACCTCTTATAAACCTGGGATTCATTAAATACATGTTGTTGGGTCCCATCATGTCTTGCCCCACTGCTTTTCCTTTTTCAATATTCAAAGTTCATCAATGGAAATGGTGGCTCCTTCTGATCCAGGAGCTAGGTGAAAGACTTTTTCCAGTGACTTTTAATGTTAATTTCCATTCAGTTTCAGCTCCTCTTTAGCACATTTATAAACTTTAAATATAAATATAATGGAAACACACAACCCAACCTTTAAAACGTGACACATAGAGGCAAAATTGCTTCCCTGAAGTGCTTTCTTGATGCCCCAAGCTACAAGCCTCGATTTTCTCAAGATCACTTATAGAGGTTTCCGTATTTTATAAGACTCAGTAATGATCATAAAAGCAAAAATCAAACTGATCTTTTCTTATATTTAGAAAACTCTTCATATTCTTACACCAACCTAGTTTTAAGAAGATGAGTAAGAAGTTATGCTGTCAAACATACCCAATTTTTGCTGGCATGTACAGCATCAGAGGCACAACAGGGGAATCTTCATTTCCATAGATGATAAAGCCCATCTCTTTCAGTCGTCTCCTGAAATATCTTGTGTTCTCTGCTAGCTGCTGCACACGTGCTCTCCCTAGAAAAGAATTGAAGGTGAGACTGTGAACTCAATTGTTCTAAGTCACATCCATAACTGCAACACAAGACCTCAAACTAACGTACAAGACATTAATGTCCTGCTTTGCTTATGGAAGTGTTAAAAATAAATGCAAATGGGGATTTACAGTTTCTTCTCCTTTATGTAACCAAGATTAATCATGGATTTTCTGACAAATCATGAATGTCCTGGAAAGGACAGGCACAACTATCAAGTCCAAGCACTGCCTAGTTTTTCCGTATCAGGTTTTCTTTCAATCAAGAGGTACCTGGCAAAAAGAAGGCAGTTACCTGCTTTTAAACAAGATTCAAAGTTTGCTCAGAATTCACTAGTAACTGCATCTTGAAGAAGAGTTTGCTTACACTTTGAATAATTAATGGCATACCTACTGAATCAGCTGGGGTTGTTCACCATGTTTTATCCTGCTTGCCTGTATTATTATGAATTACTACTTTCCTCTTTAGACCTCTTTGCTGAACTATCACATGGCTGCTCCCTAACCTTTTTCAGTTAAAATGAGCTGGGTTTAAATTAAACCGATTACTTCTGATAATCCAGCTCACTTCACTTAAATGGCAGCAGCCAATTTATCATGTATTCAGCCATTTCTGTAGGGATACTTTGGTATTTGTCAAAATTAGTACACGGGACATTAGACAGCTAGTATAATTTAAATATTCCAGATGTTCAGATCTATGCGTAGAACAACCTATTTATCAGTTAATTAAATTCTAGCCTAGCACACTGTACTACGTTCCTGTATTGCCCAGAAAAAGGTTCACATCATTTCACTTAAGCAGATCATAATGCATTTCTGATCAACTAATACTCTAATGTGCTTAAGAGATTAGGCACTATGCCATTGATGAGACTATAGTAAGTAGCACTTGTCTCTGGTCCACAAAGTATATTTCTGGGTAACTGATTACCCAAACACTGCCCTGCCCAGATGGATGATTCATAAACTGAACCATTAAACGTACAGCATGCAGATCTACGCCACATAGTGAAGGTGGCTGCTAGACATAATCGTCTTCCTTTAAAGTTGTAGATAACATTAGGTGATTAACTAAAAGGAATGCCAGGTCTCAAAGAAACATCCAACACCCACATAGCTCTGCTCCAGGCCAGAACAAATGTAATTTTAAGAACCTATATAGTATTTGTTGCCAAGAGTATGAGACATTCCACCCACAACTAGGCAATCAAAAGCAAAATCCCATCAAAGGCATAACATAAGAAAAAAGGGTGAAACCTGTTAAGTTTGCAAAACTTGGCCTATCATTAGTGGGTAGAAACTGGTATTTTTAATAGCACTGACTGCCACTTAGGACATCTCTTCTTCTCCATTAACAGCATTATTTCTTAATCTTTTCTCCCCCAGAGTTTCTCCAGAAGCTTAATTCCTCTTCCCCTAAAAGCCGTAAGATTTCAGTAAAACACAAAGACTTCTTGAACTTACAAAACTAAGTTTTTAATTTATTCACATCAGATCAGATCCTCTACTGCAGACCCAGCTTTCTCTTATGTTTTCAGACCAATTGTTTGGTCATTTTAAATAATCCAGACTGTAAAATGAAGTTGAAAAAAAGAAACAAACTCAATAAAATTAAAAGAACCAGGCTTACTGCAAGATACTAAAAATAGTGGGCCAAAAGCCACTACTTGCATTTCTAATATTGAGGCAATCAATAAATACACAAGTGTCCACAGCAAACTACATGCAGAAAAAAAATTATTTTGGTACCTTCTGAGAAAGCTGCATCTGCACATCTCCTACACAGAAATGCACCAACTTCTGGTATGTCAGGTCAGTGATATACAATCGCATCAAAATACAAATCAGATTTCACCACTATGGAGTAGTAAGGTAAAGTACACAGCTGCTGTGATCAGCCCCTCTCCCATGACATGGAATGCAGCTTTTGCCATACATACATCTTCTCCGTGTTCCCATAAAGCATGGAGTTTACAGTGTTGAAGCAGAAGGAACTTCATCACCTTTATGGTTTTCCCCTCTACACATTCACACCCTCTTGCTGGGAGCCTTCCAGACTAAAGAGCAATCTTAATTTGTAGCTGGCAACCACTTCACAGTCTTCCCTAAACTCCTACCAATAAAAACAGGTTATGATTCTAGATTTGTCCTTATAGATTGAAGAGTGCTTTGCGATGTAAATAAGTCTCAAGAACAAGTCTTTCAGTACTCTACAGAGATGCAATCACCTATATTAACAGCAACTGAGAGATTTGGAAGATGCTTGCCTTCTTCAAGTTTGTGGGTCTCAAAAGTCTATCAGCTTTTACTTCACTCTAGAGCCATCAAGCCATTTAATGAAATTATTACTTCTTTAAAAACTTGCGGCTACAATAATATTACCAAGAACCTGAAAACATATTCACTAGCATCTGCTCACTACCCACCACGTGTCATTACCATCTGAAGAGAACTTCACTGTGGTGAAGCAAAGCACCAGGAATCAAACAAAAATTGAGCACAGGTTCCCTGTCCTCTGCTTGCCTTTCTCCCTGCGTTCTGTGCAACTACTCTCCTCTGTACTTCAACATATTTGGTCTCCTACTCCACTATAAAATCCTGCACTTGGAAGAGTGATGCCACATGCTAATTGAATAGGGTTTGTAATATTATGCAACAAGCATATATCCAGTGTTCAGCTCTACTAACATTTGCTGGTTCAGCCCTGCTGCTACACACTAGTGTAGCAGGCTGTTAACTGCTCCTACAGTTCAACCATGTTTTCTGGGACCACAAAGACAAACCAAGCAGTGCTGGAAACAGCAGTGAGTAATATCATTGCTAATCCCACTCATAACCCAAACAGTACTTGAACACTCAAACAGGACCTCTAAATCCCTTCTCAGCCCAAGCATCGCCTGAAGCTCAGAGCTTTGTCCACAACTGCTGAACTGAAGGCCTAGAAAAATTGTCAGGACTGCAGCAATTCTCCAGGAACTGGCTTTTTTGGCAGTATGCAGCCGCATTTTTAAGACCACGCAAAAAAGGCCAGATCAGACACCACCCTGCCAATTGCTCTTGCATAGGAGTTGTGCAATGATTCTGGTAACATCCTTTCATCTAGGAAACTGGAATGTCATGACCTTCAGCAAAGGAAGGAAAGGGGGAAGAAAGGGATGATTACTAGAACTGAGTTCTTCAAAAGGTTAAAAATCAGATCAACTGATCTCAAGTCCCTCATGGGTCCTGTAAATAGCTTAAACTAGCTACTGACAGAGCAACATTGAAATTAGAGGCTAACTAATAACTTTTCCTGTACTTCTATACCCTTTTGCAAGTTTACTGCAGTCATATCAAGAGTGCTCTTACAATTTAGTAAAACACTTCCTTGCTTGTAGTAGCCTGGGCATCATTTAGTCTAAAGTGCACATATATCTCCTGAAGAACAGGCTGCCATTGTATCAGAAGTAAAGGTCACAAACCATCTAAAGGGGAGAAACACTCTCCTGTCACAAATATACAATGCAAGCAATATTCATTAAAAAATGCAGCTAGCATGTACCTAAAAAAAAAAAATAGAATTCCAACACCCTAGAGAAAGTACTCCATTATGAATCTGAAAGCACATGAGATGCATATTCCTTGCAACCACTGGAAGTAAATTAGTGTCTCTGCCAGGAAAGGTTCCCACAGGCTAAAAGAATGACCCTGAGATTAGCTCAGACGATTAGAGCATGGTGCCAATAATGCCATGGTTGTGGGTCTGATACCTGTATGGGCCATTCACGTAGGAGCTGGACTTCATGATCCTTGTAGGTCCCGTCCAACTCAGAATATTCAGTGATTCTGTGAATAATACTTCATCACTTGGGAAGGTGTCTGGTTTAGAGGTCATAATGCTCAGAAAGGCTGAAGTTATAATGAAAGCAGGAAGCAGAGAAGGCAGAGTTACTGAATGCCTTCTTCACATCAGTCTTCACTGACAAGTCCTCAGGAAGCCCAGAAGACCAGGAAGGGTAAAGGAGTATTGTAAAGAAGACTCTCCCCTGGTGGAGAACTGAGTTAGAAAACACCTAGGCAGACTTGACATCCACCAGTCCATGGGCCCTGATGGGATGCATCCATAACTGCTGAGAGAGCTGGTGGACACCACAGAGAGGCAGCTCATGATCATCTTTGAACAGTCCGGGTGATTAGGAGAGGTGCCTGAGGACTAGAAGAAAGCAAATGTCCCCCTGGCCTTCAAAAAGGCAAGAAGTAGAGCCCAGGAAACTACCAGCCAGTCAGCCTCACCTCAGCCCCAGGAAGGGTGATGGAGCACCTCATTCTGGAAACCATCTCTGTCCACGTGGATGACAAGAAGGTGATCAGGAGTAGTCAGCATGGATTCACTAAAGGTAAATCATGACCAACCTGATTGACTTCTATGATAAAACAACTACCTGGATGGATATGGGGAGAAAATGGATATTGTCTGCCTAGACTTCAGCAAGACTTTCGACACTGTCTCTCACAATATCCTCACAGGCAAATTCAGGAAATGTGGAATGGATGAGTGGACAGTGAGGTGGATTGAGAACTGGATGAACGGCAGATCCCAGAGGGTTGTAATCAGTGGCACAAGGTCTACTTGGAGACCTGTCACTAGTTGTGTCTCCCAAGGTCCAATACTGGACACAGTATTGTCTAACTTGTTCATCAATGACTTGGATGGAAGAGATAGATGCCTCCTCAGCAAGTTCACTGATGACATGAAGCTGGGAGGAATGGACAATACTCGGGAGTGCTGCACAGGACCTCAACAGGTTGGAGCAATGAGCAGAGAAGAACTGTCTGAAATTCAACAAAGGCAAATGCAGGGTCCTGCATCTGGGGAAGATGAACCACAGGAACTGGTACAGGCTGAGG
Source organism: Edolisoma coerulescens (assembly GCA_013397115.1). Taxonomy (NCBI): domain Eukaryota; kingdom Metazoa; phylum Chordata; class Aves; order Passeriformes; family Campephagidae; genus Edolisoma; species Edolisoma coerulescens. The sequence goes on along the minus strand of VWZW01007936.1, from coordinate 2,688,795 downwards.
GCCAACCTACTGGAAAGCAGCTCTGTGGAGAAGGACGAGGGGGTGCTGGTGGACAACAAGCTGTCCGTGAGCCAGCAGTGTGCCCTGGGGGCCAGAAAAGTCAATGGTATCCTGGGGTGCGTTAGGAAGAGCATTGCCAGCAAGTGAAGGGAGGTGATCCTGCCCCTCTACTCAGCCCTGCTGAGGCCACATCTGGAGTGTTGTGTCCAGGTTCTGGGCTCCTCAGTACAAGAGAGACTTGGAACTCCTGGAACAGGTCCAGTGGAGGGCAACAAAGATGCCAAGGGACTGGAGCATCTCTCTTAGGAGAAAAACCTGAGGGAGCTAGGCCTGTTCAGCCTTGAGAAGAGACAGCTGAGAGGGGTACCCGTCAATGTACACAAGTATCTGAAGCATGCATATGGTGTCAAAGATCAAAGCAGCAGATCTCAACCTCCTTTTTCAGGAAATAATGCTGAAAGGCATTTTATAACCTAAGCATTAATGTTTACTGACTGTTGTGTGGAATAAAAAGAGCTTGTGTAAAGGGTAGGTTCTGTAGCATCCACCATTGTTCCAAAACTACACAACCAACCTATAACCCAATTTTACAGAAATCCTTGCCCACACAAGCTTACTACAATTTTTAGCAGACATGTATATAATTAAAAGTCCTCCATCACAGAAAACAAACAAGCAAAACAAAAAAGATAAGGAAATCACAATCTACTACAAAGGCACAGAGAACAATGTGATGCCAGTGTGTCCCGTTCCTCCAAACAGACATTGGTTAAAAACAACCTACACAGAAAGGATATGGACCACACTGCAATACTCTGTGTTTCCTTTTCTGAGAGCACCAGCATCAATGACACAGAAAATAAAGCACTATTTCATTAACAAGAATAGTGTTTTTTCTCCATATACCTTGCTATCAATGGGCCAAACAAAAGAAAATAAGATAAAATTTCTACTTCAAAAAGCCTGTGTTTTCAGACACTGGGAAGTGCTTAAACCAAAGTAAACCGGGAAGGAAAACTTGGTCACATATATCATTCTCTAAAAGTTTGTTTCTTCAAGTCAGAGCGATGCTATTATACAATCAAGCTTGTAAATTTTTCCACATTAAACCCCCTTGTTTTTCAAAAGGCTTATACTTTCATTCGGTTTATTATTCCTACATTTCCATATTTTGGTTGGCTGTTTCAGTGAAAGACATAATTCAGCATATTCTGTTTTGGAAACAAGCATTTTTCCAATCTCAACCAGGAATTCAATATTCTTCTGCTGATTTAACAGATTCTCCATTAAGCTTTCAGAAGCTAAGTTGCCTCCCAAGGGCTTATGAAGATCTTTTGCAATGTTAACATAATAAGTCAAGTTGTTTTCTGGACATTATACTTGTAAATACCTCATCATTAAAAAAACCAACACAACAGCCAATTTATCTTTTTTTGAGAAGACATAAAAGCACTACTACCCTTTTACTGCCATGAACATGTTTTTCATAGAAGATATAGAAAACTCCCCTCTTGAAGGCTTCTCCTGAAAAGCACAAGTCAAGCATGACTTCTAATAATATTTGCATGATGAAAAAAAAGTAGCAAAATGTTTCTGGTTTTGCCAACTAGCAGAAAGGACAAGCACAACTTACGAATATCTGACTAGAAGCAAGGGTGAGATTAGAAACAAAGGAGTACCTATTAGGGGCTACAGTGAGTAACCTAAAACCAGAGAAAGTAGAACAAGATTTTAAACCAAAAAAGATTGGAACACTGCACAGAATTCCACTTCAACAGTGATTGTATGCCAAAACTTTTACCTTTTAAGGAAAAGTTGCATGAAGAGAGATGGGGAGAGCACAATGTTGTTAAAAATGTTGTTTAAGGACCTAGCATGTGCTGATTTCAAGATGCTTGTAACATCATCTGTGAGAAAGCAGACTTATGACACAAACACACCCCAAAGCAGAAAGAGGGATCAACAGTGATTCACCTGCACAACCCACCCAAAGGCATCACTCATGCACACAATAAGGGAGAGGTGACCTCCTACAGCAACCTATTCTGTCAGCCTAAAAAAAGTGATTTACAAGAGCTCATAAACAAGATGAAGGTATAAAGCAAAGTTTTTCTGCTTTCTTATGAGAGATCACTCTATAATAGGTAATAAAGAAAATTTTATTATACATTACCTACAGATTTCTTATCTTTCAGAATACTTTTCCTATCTCATTGTTTAAGTTCTAGGGACAAGGTGACTCCACATGTTTCAGTCTGCTCCCTCCAACTTTTCTCGTGTGAACACTACATCACTGCCAATATTTGCAGTAAGAATTTTACATCCTCCCCTTCAGATGCTGTCTGCAGATTTTCATTACAGATCTTCAGAAAAGTATTATAGACAATTATACAATGTAACTTGAGATTGTACAGAGATTTATTAAAATGTATGGGCCAGAATACTATATTCCCCCAGTTTTACATTAGAACGTATCAGCTCACATCAACAAACGCCAAGAACAATGAGAAACCTAAAGAAAGTAATTAGAATAATTCCTTAACTCAGTGCTATTATATTACTATCTAATAGCTCAAAATTTAGTATTCAGCAAACGACTCTGAAGACAGAATGAACTCACTGGGTTTTTTCGCAGGGTTGATGAGGAATCCAGGTTTAAAGCTAATTTAGGAATGGGAAGAGTCTTTGGGCTGTATGTTTCAAGCCTGAGGTCACCAGAAGGATCGGGCACCTTCCACTAGAGGCCAGCGCTGCACCCCAGGAGTCCCCAGCCACGGTACCTGCTCACAGCATGTGCTCCCCACAAAAGGCTGCACCGCAGCAGCATGGGAAGGCCGTGCTTAATTCACCCAGGAGACGCTAAGGGGACAGCTGAGTCAAGTTATTTATTCTTCTGACATAGCTGCATGCTTCCCGAGTTCACCACTTGGGAGAGAAACTACAAATAACACGGGAAGAGAGCACGGTTCAAGAGTCAGTGCACTTGAAAGCGTGGATGAGGAAATCAAAAGTCGGCTGCGAGCTCATGTTCGTTGGCCATATGGCAGCAGCATAAGCAACAATTTATTTCAGGAGAAGCAGTGAAGGGTTTGGCTTGTGACCATTCTGCGTTAACCCCATGACTGTGGCTTTTAACAACACTGTATGCAGGGGATTTGCCTGGATTACGCGGGTACTCAGTATGGAGCCACTGCAGAGGCGATGGTAAAAATGCTCAGTGCTTTAAAGGAGAGAAGAAAATAGCTAAATCTGATTTTAAAAACTGGCAACGGTAAAGCCAAAGAGAATCAGAAACGGAAAAAGGAGAAAAGAAAAATTATGGCTGATATTCTTGGCCTTAAAACGTCTCAAAGAAACAAAATTTATGCTAATATTAAGTATCCGTCATTGCATTTGCTATCAAACTAAATAGTTCCAGTGGAGTCTAAAGGCATGCCAAAAACCAGCTGGGTGCATGTACTGTGTACTCATTGAGTTTATATATACTGGTGAGATTGAAGCCTTTGGCATATTCCAGAGCCCAGAGGAGTATTTTTTTATTTGCGCTTTCTGATTTTGTTTGCAACTACCAGCTGCATTTAGAGAACTCCAAGGCAGCCTGCTCTCCCCATGAACTTCATCATAAAAAGATGCAGCTCTCACCAAGAAGAGATCACGTTGTTTGATGTGACTGGAAAGATGCAATCTGTTAGAATCATAGAATAGTTTGGGTTGGAAGGGACCTTAAAGATCCTCTAGTCCCAACACCACTGCCAAAAGCAGGGACACATACCACTAGACCAGGTTGCCTAGAGCCCCATCCAGCCTGGCCTGGAAGGATTCCAGGGATGGGCCATCCACCACTTACCTGGGGAAACTGAGCCTGTGTTCTACCACCCTTGTAAAAAAAATTCTTCCTTCTATCTAGTCTGAATTTACCTTCTTTTAGTTTAAAATCATTGTCCCTTGTCCTACTGCAACAGGTCCTACCAAAATGTTTGTCCCCATCTTTCTCATAAGCTCCCTTTAAGTACAGAAAGGCCACAATGGAGGCACTTTGCCAGAGGATCCTACTAATTGTTCAAAATAGCACATATTTCACAGTTTATTAGTCTATTAATAGAATATCTGTGTTGGTGACCATGAAAGAACTTGAATGATCTGGCTGCATAGGCACTTCAAATATCACAGTAGTAGCATTGCCCAACCTTGCTGTAGCCAATAAAATAGTATTTGTAAATCTGATTTCTTCATACTCCCCCACTGTCTGTATTATTTAAACTTCTCTAGAGCAGTGACAATATGGGTACAGCAGCGAGCACAACTGTCTTAGCTCATGTCAAAGGGTTTCTGCAGTATGGGGACACAAAAATGTTACAAAATGACACTGTAATAAAATCAGCTAAAATAGCCGCTCCTCTGTGCACAGCCATGACAGTATTATAATTATTTGATTAGTCATCTTTTGCTTCAAACAACAGGCTTCATCAAGTGAGCAGAAAGACTTTGAAGTAAGATACATATGCTAAGGAGACCAGCATGAATAAACATTAAGGAGTTAGTAAAAGCAGTATTAAAACCAATTGATTTAAACTGAGCCAATGTTTATCAAACTACAGGAGTCAGCTTTTCTACAGCAAAAATACTTTTCATAAGATCCTGAAAATTCAAGCTTTACAGAGAAAGAGATTAAACCAGCAGAATTCTACTGATCCTACAGAAAAAAAAGATGGGTTAACAGTTCATCCTGCTTCAAATCTGGCCAATGTTGGCTCCTAAAATGAGCAAACACCAAACATTTAGTAATAGCTGCAAATATATAAAATGAGTAAATTCCATTAGAAATGTTGATAGCAGAAACCTAGAAATTATTAATCCATAGTCATTAAAGTGGAAGGGAAATTATTTCTTGATAACCCTATTTTTTAATTAATCTTGTGTGCATGTAGGTTTAATCTTCTGGGTGCACATACATCATTAGTAATCAACTTCTATACTTTTCCCTTTGTAGTTAGTACAACTTTGTATAGCAACCTGCATCTTCCCCCATGTGACTGAAACAAGGCTAATGTTCAGCCTTACATGTACCCTTTACAGTCTCTCAGCTAGAGAATTCAGTAACCTAAGGACTCAGAGGAAGGTTATTATGCATGAAAATAACATACCAAGTGTTAAGAAAGGTAAATCTAAAAATCAGGATAGAAGACTCCAAGCAGTCCCTATCATTACAATTAGCCAACAATGGGTCCAAGTCTTTAAAACATATATGAATAGAGGGCTACTTTATCAAATGTAGCATCACTATCATATACTGTACCAGCGGCAGAGATTCTAAGGAAGCCACCACTGAAATTCAAGATTGATTGACCTACAGGTGTCTGAAAGACATTTTTAAGTTATCTTGGGCTATGTTAGAATATTTTAACAGAGCATGCTTCCACTACTAGAGAAGACTTCTGTAACTAATCCTAATAGTTCATGGAATGACTGCAGCCACTGATAAACTGAAGCCTTTAACAAGACTTGATTGCTCTCTTATTATTGGAAATTCCAGTCCTGAAGTACAAAGCTTAAATAAATCTAAAATGTGAAATTATTTGGATGAAAGTCAATCATCAGGAAGAAAAACTATTACTAAAAGCTGTCAGTCATTACTTTGCAGCAAGATCACCAAAAAAGTAATCCTCAGAGAAGGGAAGAGAAATTGACTGTAGCCCTTACGAGGCATGTAAGTATAGTAGGAATGAAAACTGGAATTTGCCTTAGAGAAGTCTTTTTACTGAAGGAAACACCTTTATTGGACTGCTTGGTACTTCAGGACTACAGGGTGACTTAATGTAGAAAACGGCAACTCAAAGATCTAAGTAGCCAAGGCAGATGCAAGAAACCTATCTAAACAATGGGCAAATTTGAGGGACAGTAATCAAACAGCTACTCCAGAACTGCTGAGCAAGGGACATGTAACAGCTTATACATGGCACAAAACAGCCCACTTAGCAAGGTAAGAATGTCCCCTTGGATCTTGCCTGCTTACCAATTAGCACATCCTTTGTAAGTGCGACAGTGTTCTACACATGATCATAATTCAACTCCAGAGAGAGGTTCCAAATGCTTTGAAGATCTCTTGATGTGATTCTGCACAATCAGATCTCAGAGTATGTAATATATGTATGGTCTATCCAAAAGATGAGATGCTACAATTATCCTCACCTGGCCAGATCTAGAAGGATGGGCTAACAGACACGTTGTATTGGCTTGTCAAAGACCATCCGAAGGAATCTCATCAGAGGACAAGTCAGCTTCTCTGACCATAGGTTGGAACTGTCCACAAGCAAACAAACATAAATCACCTAATGAAGCATCAGGAATTGATATCATTACAAGTGTCAATACAATGAGGTCATTTTAGGATGCATCTTGCACAGACAATGGCTCTGGAAACATCTGCTCTGCACCTTTCCTATGGCACTGAAAAAGGCTTTTGTGGAATGTAAAAGAAGCTCTGCAGGTTTATTATTCTTTGTATAAAAATATAAAATGTCCCAAGTGGTGAAAAGAGCTGTTACTGACATGGAAGGTACCACTTTCACTTTTCACAAATTCTTTAGGTTGAAACAGATGTCTTGAAATCAGTCAGTCCAACTTGCCTGCTCAAGGAGGATCAGCTAGAGCAGGTTGCCCAGAACTGTGTCTAGTTGGGGTTTTGACTGTCTTCACAGATGGAGACTTTACAATCTCCATGAGCAGTGTGTTCCAATGCTTGAGCACCCTCATAGTTTGAGTTTTCAGAAACTCTTTCCCTCTTTGGTAAATCCTAAAATTATCAAAGACTTACAATTTACTAGGTGCAGAAAACATTAAACACATTAATTAATACACACTACGATTACATACATTCAGTACTACTTTGTACTTTAAGCTGTCTTCCACAACAGAGGATAAAATTTCGAGTCTATTGGTTTGAGAAACTAATCATAATGAGCACTTTGTAACTTTTGCTTATCAGCAAACTGCACATATTAGATATGAGGCATTAGCCTAAATAGCTTGAAGCTGCTGAGGCATTTTGCCCACAAAAGGTGAAGGTCTAAGCTGCCAAACCCCAGAATAATACACATCCGCTTCTTATGTACCCTAGCAGCCAAACAGTGAGTCAAACTTGCCAGGGCACTTTGCTCATTATACATAGAATTCTTGACTGAATTTTAGTAACAACTCAACGTGGCTTCAGAGTTATTTTAACCCATGGCCAATCCCCACATGCATGTCCAAACTGCCTAGCCACAGAAATAACAAGCATAGCAATGCCAGGTTCAAAGTGTTTCCTCTTTACATCTAAATCTAAGATAAATGTTATTCATGCCACATTGTGCAAATACAACTGCAAAGATCCAACTCTAAAAAGAGAAGTGGTAGGAAAGTAAGAACTAGTAATGAGTGGTATTACCGCTACCTCAGCCCAAATAAAAGAGACTGAAATGCTTTGCAGAGTTAGTTGATGACATTTTCCTCTGCAGCAACTCGCCTCAGAAAAGATACCAGAAGAACTTGTCAAGAATAAGCTTCATCATAGTGTTGCTGGGATTATGTTTTTAAAGCAAATAAAAACAACAAATGGAAGAAACTTCTAAACCAAAAATTGTAATGTGTAGCAAGAGAATTTAAAATTGTGCTCTGAAATAAAATCTGGAAGTACGTAGCAGCCAACATTCTCAACAAATCAGACACTCTAGGAAGTCACATGCAGTATGTTCTACTTGCAAACATTTAAACCTGTCTTACAGTTACAATTCAGACATTATGAGAACCAAAACTGCCTCTACCCTCCAAGACTCTTGCAGACACTTCTGTTTAATAATCACCATTGGCTCAGATGGTTATTTTTGTCAGGGCACAAGAACTGAACTGAATGTATCATATCATTAAATGGTACCATAAACTTAAACAGGTTAGAAGAAGAAATAATACTTTGGCTAGGACAGCAAGAAAAAGAAGTAGCTGCCAGGAGGACAAATTCGCTAGCAAACTGCCTAACAGCACTCTGAATTTTTACTTATAGATGTAAACTGACTATTTGGCAGGCTTTCAGAAAAAGAACCTACCTCCCTGAAGCTACAGCAACAAACAAGTTTAAGTACAACCAGTTCTTGAGAAAAACCCTTTAATAATCTGCACTGTTCTTACTGCTAGGTGAGAACTACACTAACAGTCCTTGGGTGGTGAAGTAAAAGAAATGGTGCCAATTACACCTGAAATGCTCAATATTTCCGCTGTAATTTTTTCAAGCTCTCCCTCAAGAGATTAGTGGAGCTTACCTTGCAGCAAGAATTAGTTTCTAAAAAATCCTATACACTACCTTGCTTTCTGAACTCTTCCTTCAGAGATACATCTAAAAGACAGTAAAAAAAGCAAAACCTTTGTGACTCGCTGGGGCTTAAACCATGACACCAAACACAGGGAAGTGTGTCATTTATATAAACAGTCTTTATTTCTTATTTTCTACCATCTGGACGTGCAGCTTTTACGTCACCCATTGCTACCAAAAAGCTGCAGCCTTGCCAGGGCCATGTAATTTATCAAAACCAGATGGTGTGCTGTCAATAAAGGAGGGGCTGCTATCATTCCAGGGCAGAATAATTACCTTTCCTTTGAACCAAAGACAATGTTTTCAATAAAAACCCAAAGCTGTTTAATGCAACTTCCAGTCTGTCAAGACTCCCACTGTGCAGCTCCAGGACTCATTAGACTCACAGAAGTGAAGGAGACCATTTGTTAAAAACATAGAACAAGTATCTCAGAGGACATTGATGACACACAATTAAAAAAAAACCCAAATGGTAGAGACATTTTGAATCTTCTTTAAAAGCTTTTTGCACAGACTTTTTTCATCACAAATTTTACAGCAAAAGTAGCTGTATTGCATTAAAACGCCACCTACGTCCCAGGCCTTTTAAGTAAATTATGGAAGATATTCCCTGCTCTGCTACGCACCTCTTCTGCTTTGCATTTTTACATCTCAGAAGTTGGAGTAACAACATTTATTCTGGGAGGAACACTAATAGGTAAAGGTTGTAAAGCACAGAGAATGAAAATTAACTAACAAGCAAAGCTAAAGAACAACAGAAAGCTGTTTCTCACACACTGAAACACTACTAGGTTGGCACTCCTCTGACATCTGGAAACACATGGCAATCATACTGGAGAAATTCAGAGGACTGGACCTTGCAGCACAATTAAACAAATTACAATACAACCAAATGATACCTCCCCTTTGAGCAATGCAAGAAACTGGATGAATTTCACTACATACTAAATTTCCCCTTGAGTTTCAAACCCCGCCAAATAAAAAGCAGTAATTATTTGAACACTCAAAGCGTTTTCTGAGCCTACTTCCACGCCAAAAACTGACTTTCAACTTTTCCTTCTTTCAACAGTATATATTTAATGAAGTGGTTAAGAAACACATCCTTTTTTCGTAACACCAGAACATTTTGTTCACCTCGAAAAAGTAGAATAACTCTCTAGCTTGGGAAATTAAACATGAGCTGGAAGCCCAAGTGTGACCATTTCTAGGAATTACATCTAACAGAATAGAACAGAAATATTCCTGTCGTTTCAGTTCCACAGTGGTAACAAATGTATTAAAAGATGTCTTAGCTCGGTTTACTTTTGATTGACTCTCTCTCTAGCTAAGATCAAATCAGTATATTCTTTTCTTCATGTAGCAGTTGCCTAAAGGATGCTATTATAGATTCTACTATATTTTACATGTGATTTACAGCCTTAGAAGAAAAATACATTCAGGCAAAACATGACAGAAAACAAAAAACCAAACCACCACAACAAATGAACAGCATTTAAGACTTTGCACAAATCTCAGCTGACAAATTTCTGCTCATCACCTCCAGCAGGGGCAGTAAGTAGCTGATGACTTACCACTCAGAAGACCACAACTCATTAAAAAAAGAGTAAAAGATAAAATATGATCCTTTGGTTCTCTCAAGAAGCACAGTTACGTGCACGAACAAAAAGCTTCACAGGGAAAGAATAAGTTGTCTTCTCTGTCTGAATGAGCAAGGGTGGCTCTTACCTTAGGATACCAGGGTCCAGTCCCACGAGAACTTCAAATATCACTGGAAAAATCTCTTTGTTGTTCACTCTTAATAAGCACATGCAGTGGGGACATAGCACAATAGAGACAGCAACTGATAAACTTCCACAGACACACAGATACAGATCTATTTTTACAGATACAGATCTATTTACAGATCTATTTTTTTTTCAACACTTAAAACTGTTCACAGATTTTAAGCATTTCTTGCACCTATGCAGTAGCCCTCAAAGGAGATTTTGCAGGCTTTTCCAATGCCCAGACAGAGGTGTGCAGCAACTTACACTCAGTGTGCAAAAACACACACAAGAAAAAGCTCAATGTTTCATTTCCCTTTCAAAGTTTCAGGCTTTTGTTTGTTTTCCAATACACAACAATTAGTCTCACCTTGATAACAAAATGTTTTTACTGTTCTTGTTTTGTACAATACTGTTATCTCCAACTCTGCAATCTTACACAGAGAGTACACTACAAAATCATCATTTTTGAGATTCCCTAACAGCTATAAAGCATTAGTGTTGCCACTACTATTAAAGTCATGTTAATGAAAAAGCAGAGCAAACAGAAACCAGTCAATCCCCAATCAAGCTAAAGGCAACTGAAGGCATTTGTCTTTACATGAAGAAAATACATTCAGAACCACCAATATCAACTGATGCACAGTAGTTGGAAAAATAAAGCCAAAGAACATCGGCTACACCACAGCACCGATGAGGAGGTGCTAATTACGTCAGCACTTACACCAAAGCAGAACCAGACTGCACCACATTCAGAACCTTCCTCTTGATCAATCTCCTGCTCCAGTAAGTGACTGAAGCTTCTCATTAACACCATATTAAAATCACGTAATACAACTCTAAGGACAAACATGTCTGAACAGTTTTCATGTAGGTTTTATTATGACTCTTCCTTCTAGTTCGCAATTTAGATTTCCTAAGTAACCTGAATTTTCTAGAGCTGACAACTGAATTAACCTATTTTATTAGCTGAAACACCTCAGTCCCTCTTGACACAAAGAATGAACTGGCATCTGCACTGAGATGTAACTGAACGAAACAGGGGGACACCCCCCAGAAAAGCCCACAACTAACAAAAAACACAAGGCACCAATGATCACTTTTGCTGAGCTTTGTGTGAGCTGTAATGAAGTGAATTTCAGTACAGTTCTGGGGAACGCAGATTTTTAAAGGCTCCACTGGTATGCAACACCATGGGCTGCATACTGACTAGCATTTTTAAAAATACCAGATATTTCCAGCATTCCCATAAAAATACAGCCAGTAGAATACATCAACTATTTCAATGGATGAACTTTCAAATCTCTCCTGTTTAAAATATTGTTCCACAACAGGAACAACTCTTTGGTACATCCAAAAGACATGATTGTTTGTAATTTAATGTGGAAACATTTCAGCTGTCTTAATACCAGGATAATTCCTACTCAAGTCTGGCATTTGAGACATGCTACATATTTGTCACTGAAGTGTGTGAATTTTTGTGCTGTTATGTGAGGTTCATCAGTTGATGCCTTGGCCATAACAGTACCTCCTCCCACACATTCGCTATCAGGCTGCCAAAGAGATCAGCCCTCTGAACCTGGAGCTTTTTCATCGGACTATTTGTTCTATGGCATACATCCAGCCCTCAGGAGTTCACAGCTAAAGGGATACCAACAAAATGCATGTGTTTACATTTGTCAACCTTTAAGAGAGATCTTAAGAACCACTGGGCTTGTAGCAGCAACCTTTACAAAGTTTAACACTTGAGCTGCAGTGCTTTTTACCCTAATTTTAAAAACTGCCCCTCTCCTCTGTATAGATAAGAAAATTACACACAACAGGGATACAGAGCCATTACCATCTCAGGTTCCCTGTGTGATAATCAGAGGAAATGATCTGCTGACCTCAAGCAGTCTTTGAAGTCTGCACAAACATTACCTAAAGAAGAGGGAAGGACAATTCAGCAGGACATACATCCCCCTCGACCTGCCTCTCCAAAAGCTCTGCTGGACTAGTGGTTCTCTCAAAACCTGTAAACACCTGGGCTGCCAGAAAACTTATGGTTATAGACAATGTTCAAGGACTGCTGTGAAACAGACTTTGTATATCAGTGTTTCATTTAAGCCTAATATGCAAAAACCATCATGCAGCAAGCATTGATTTCTTTTCTTTAGATCTGAAATACTAAATTAGCATCAGGGAAAAACAAAACAAATCAACCACAAAAAATCCAATCCCCCCAAAACCAGGCCCCAAATCCAACCACAATTCCAGTTCACATTTATACAGCCTTTAATCTTATGCAAGATAGCATGAAAAGTAAGATGGAATTGCTCCCATTGTTTAGTTTCAACAGTTCTGTGATTTTAAAGATACAGAAATTATAAAATAGTAGATCCACATCGCATAAATAATCTACTGGAGTTATCCATATAAAAGAGAACCACATCCTCAAACGTAATGCCAACTTGCAATTAATTTCAATAACTCAGTTTCAAGAGATGGGAAGGAAGTTATAATACCATCTCTTGCCACTTCTCTGCAGTCAAAATGCACTTTGAATTACAGAAAGCTGCTTTTTTTAACACTTAAGAGAGTCTAAAAAGACCGCTGGTTGCTGGTACCATCAGATTCCTTAATGACTACTAGAATCACGTGTATCTGGTGATTAGCTTTTAAATTTCTTCCCCCAGTACTAACTCAATGGTATACCAAACACTACAGAAATACCAACTGTCTCTACTTTAAAGTTCACACAACACAGAACAAAAGATTCCATGCTCTCTTTCTGTGTTTAGTGTGACTCTTCATAGGAAATCCACCTAGACAGAAGTAGGATTTGACGTCTTTGATGAAGAATGGATCTTGTCCAAGGCAACAACAACACACAAAACCAAACCAAAACACTGCCTCCTGTCAGAAGGCTGTCAGAAACACACAAGCCCTTTCCACTTAAAGGAGAATTCAAGACAATGCCTGTTGACTAAGTTGATAAAATTACCCACAAATTCTATTTTACTATTAAAAAAAAGAACAAGAAAGCAATAGCATGTGCCTGTGTATCTAAAAATGAGTAAGACTGACTGAACACAAAATTATTTCACATGCAAAGAATTGCATAGGAACAACAGTTACATTTCATGGTCACACTCATCTCCTCTGATATGTTTCAAGCCCTGTTGCTCATGTAGGCTCACGAGACTCAGAAGGATTCCCTAACTCGAACCCCGCAAGCCACCACTGTATTTTTCCACACAGAACTTTTCCAGAGGCCAAATTTTTACTGAAAGCAGTTTAAGTTCTCTTTAGAGTTATCATAGCTAAATAGATTAGCGATACAAAGAAAATCTACTGTGACAGAAAGTGAGGACAAAAGCACATTACCAGCCAACTTCACTCTGACACTAGCTGAAGGATCTGCTGAAGAATAGCAGCATTGCCTGCAAGAATCACGCCCCCAGATATTCCAGAAAGCAATTTCTAAAACGTAATTCACAATAGCTGTTCCTGTTTGTTTATACCTTGCTCACTGTATCTCATTGCACTGCTGTCACATGACTAAAATTCCCTGCAGCCTAACAATTATGATTTACAGTTGGCTTTATTTTGAAGGTGAACTTAAAAAGTACTGGTTCTGATCAACAGGTAATTTTAAAGAATGTGATTAGGGCTATTCCTCCAGAACAAAGAAATTAAGTTTGTGTTGCCTGGGTACATGTATTATCTAACTGTACATATTAAATCACTGGGAGGATTTGTGGGATTGTATTAACACTACTTACACATTAGCTCATACAGATTTTGTATTATCACAAATGCAGTCATGATAATAACATTCATAATCATTAAAAAGACAGCTGTACATATCCTGTTTGACAGCTATTCTTGTGTCCTGCTGAGAAGAAAGAAATGTGTGCTCATTGGACTATGCTTCTGAACTAGTTATGGCACCTTCACCATAAAGCCAGAACCATGAAAAAAATTACCATTATATAGTTGCAATAAAACTTACCTTGCCAAGTTAATTGATTTGTTGAAAAAAGCAAGCATTAAAAACATTCTATTTTCTTTTTATTATGATACCATAGACACTGAAATTTTAAAAGCACATCTTTGCTTTTAAAAATCTCAAGAGAAAGCATCAGTGAAGAAGAGACAGAACAAAAAAAGACTCAAACCTTTGTACAGTACAAGTAGGTTGGCAGGCCTTTATGGCAGATTGAAGCCACAGAGAGCAAAAACATCAGGAACACATACAAACACCACATTTCTTTAGAAGCTAAGGAATGTGCAAGCTTTGACAAAACATATTATATTAAGGATGTTTATAATCTACTTCCATGGAGACAGTCCAGTAGCTTTACAACATAGCAACAAAGAGCGTGAACTATATTTTCCATCTGTTTTGCGCAGACTGGTTTTTTTACAATGGAAGTCAATATCAAAGCTAACTGTTCCAGGGGATTTTAAACAGCAACACAAAGGGGTAAAGAAATCTTTTCCTATGCAGTACAAGAGAAGACGGAAGATATGAATGGCTATTAAAAATATATACAAAAATATGTGATGAAGACCTCTTGTTTCAAGCAGGAAGTGTTACACATGATGTAGCAGTCACCTAGTTTACGCTAATATTACTGAGTTTATTAATTGTAAAGTATCATACAGATACAAAAAACGTTACAGAACCAGATAGATTATCACCTCCAGCTGAACATGTGCAGTAAGAACAGCAAAGCAGTCCCTTTGCACATTTTAAGAGAGCTATAATCAAAAATGGAAAGATACGGTCAGTATAAAACACGAAATCAGCTTTAAGTCAAGCATGAGGAGAACAAAAAGGACAGCACTGTAAGTACTTCTTCAAGAGGAAAACAAAAATATCAGCATTGGAAGTACTCCTTCCATCTCCAAAGTTCATTTACAGTGGTACCATGAAATCTCTTCTGAAGCTATCCACCTTAAAACAGATAAAACAAATAACAAAAAGCATCTATTAAACTCATGTATCATTAGCACATATTCTGCCATTCTGCTGGTATTAGGCTGGAGTTCACCCTATGTTATATGGCATAGCTGTTCTCTACATGCATAGACCACAAGAAATAGTGCAGAAAACCGTATTTCTTTTCCCAGAAAGCAAAAAAGCTGCAGTGCACACCAGTTTTTCCAAGCAAAAGCACAGTGCTTAAGATTAATAGGTGTGATCTATACAGACAGCACTTTAAAAGAAAAGGTACTTGAAACACTCCACAATACATTATTAGTACTACAGAAAAACAAATGTGTACGGAACACACAGCCCTTGTGGCCACATGTTAGACTACCCAAATCTAAAGGGAAGTCATTGAACATTTACACCCTGTGTTAGGAAAAATCTTGCTATGAAAAATATTCCCAAAGTCCCTCATATGAGCCTTCAATCCCACTGAATACATCAAACCCAAAACTTAAGCTATTTTATGAAGAGCATCACATGGATCCAAGACCATGCCTGAGCAGCAGCAGTGTCTCGCACCATTCCAATAAATGCCATTACAACAGAACTATCAAAACCCCCAGATCCTACACATCCACTTCCCAGAACACAGTGTAATTCCCTTTGTTTACCAGGTATCTACAGAGCTTCCACGAAGACACTGTTATGCAAATCCTTCACTTCATGATGAATTGTCAAAAGAACTAATCCCAAGACAAGACAAACACTTGTAGTGGAATATTTTTTTACCTACATAACACTTTCCAAAGGTTTCCCTTGGTACTAAAATTTCCAAGTTAATTAAGTACCAAAATCTATGGACTCAACCAGGATATTAGGGCACCATATCCAAAATCAACAGGCTACAAGCTACTAATGCCTTCTTCCTAATGGAGAAAATCCCACAAAAAAAACCCCAACCAAACAAAAAAACCCCAAAAAACAAACAAACAAAAAACCGCACCAAACAAAACAACAACAAAAAAAACCACCAACAAAACCAACCAAAAAAACCCAAAATGGCCATGTAGCCACCTTCTACTTCAAACTGTGCTCACTTCTCTCAAAACATAATGAAGAAAGAAGGTACAAGTATAAGGTATTATAAAAATGAAAAGTACTGAAATCCGATAAAAATGACTGCATACAACACAAGTTATAGCCAAAGCCATAGGGTTAGAAAAGATGAAGAGTCTGACAGCCATAACCAATGTCACTGAATGCCCTGTGTTAACAGGAAACACCTCCCAAAATCAAACTTGGAAAAAAAGAATTAGCTCCGTTGTGTTCAGAAAAAAAGCAAAACAACTTTTCCCTCAAATTCTCAAATACAAGAATAGTCTTCAGGGAAATACAGCAAAGTACAGTCTGTGTGGTTTAATGGTAAAGTTATTATTTATTAACTAACATTTAGTTTGTCAGTACATTTATCCTGCCATTAGGCACATCTTTAAGGAGTTCACAATGAAATCCGTAGACTGGGCAAGATAGCCAAGTACTCAACTTCAGAGCAGTAATTCAGTAGCTCTTCTGACTGAGCTTTAATACACTAGCTTCCCTATGGAACTCTTGCTACCTGGTCATAAAAATTAGATTTATTTTTTCCTGCATTGTTTTTTGAGTTTTACATCAAACCAGTATAAAAGCACAAAGGTTTTACAACATCCATAGGCCTTAATCTATTCTCCTAAAACTCAATGCCAGTTCAGCCAAATAGAGGGATTTGTATGTCACATAAATCACAGGCAATAAGGTAGACTAAGAAACTGTGCAAATTGACTGCAGATGACTAGCAACAATCTTCTCCCCCCTTCCCTACAGCTGCATTAGCCACATACTGAAGTGCTGGTCTTAAATATAAAATCAGATAGGAATGCTCTAAGTGCAAGAAACAGCATTCAGCAAAAGCCAGCTGATTGGTCACACTCCATGTCAACACCTTAAAAGCTTCTAATAGCATTGCTGCTGAAGCATCTGGATTAATGCTCAAGTTCTAGCACAGCAAGGCTTGTCATTCACTGGAAAAGACACACCAGCCAGCTATAAAGTGTCCACCTTTGGTTAGAAATAGCCAATAATCAGCTTCATCTAGAAAGCAACAAATAAGAGCTAGGGCATCCATTCTCTTACCTGGATAGTGAGGTATCCCTGAGGGGCTATCACCTGAAGGGTGGGATGTGTTTGACTACCGTACTCTTTGGCAAACTCCTTTGGGAGGTGGCCGCCATAAACACAGAAGGACCATCTTCTGGCCAAACTGAACAGAAGCCAGCTCTACAAAGAAATGATGCCAAGAGTGCTACGAAACAGGCTCCATGAGCTTGAGATAATAATGAGATCCTACACAGAAGTATGCTTTGACCAGTAACTGATACTGTAAGGTACCATGAGAAGTATTTTGTGTTAGTCTGAAAATTCAAAAAAGCAGCCTGGCAGACAGATTACCTTCTACTGTGTCTCTTGGTACAAAAATCCTTTAAGGGCTAATGAAAGTGAACAGAATAGTCCTCAATACCTACTTTTCATCAGTGGTACTAAATGGGACCTTATGGAATGGAGCACATTAAGTTCCAACGTTCTTTCTGTACTTCAACAGGTCTTTGATATACCTCCCAATATAATATTGCTACAGATTTCACCTAACACAAGGCACAATGGGAGAGACAGGATGCTGCATGTGTGTATGTGCTCTTTACTAATGTGTCCTAAAATTACAAACTTTCACTCTGAATGAGTTGGTTTGGTTTGGTTTTTTTTCAACAGGAAGTTTATGTATGAAGTCATTGAGAAGGCAGCACCTGAATCTTCCACAGAACACATCTTCATACATCTTTCTGTGAAGACTTTGATCCATTCAATAAGAGGTTCTGTACAACATTTCAAGTTTCTCCTTTGACATTAAAGATGCTTACAGCCAAGTTATCTCATGATAAAAACTATAGCCTGCAAATTTCCCACCAAGTCAGAGCTGCCCACATCTGCCTGTGTATCTGTTATAGTAGCCATACTTGTCCTTCTACAGCGTGCTCTCAGATTTACCCTAAAACTCTGCAATAATTTCAGCAGGAAGGGTGTTGAGCTTTCCCATGTCAGTAAGTTGTATTTGGCAAGAAGCTCCTGGTATCCTGCCACCTGGAACTGCAGTGAGGTGGAAGAGTAGACTTTGTGCCTGAAAAGGCCCAAACCCTGGAGACTCTGCCTCTCCTTTGACATTTACAGACTTGTTTTTCCTGCACAGCTCTGTTTTCCAAGGATCCTGGAAAGAACAAAGCTGTACATATAACACCCACAATTGCCTCTACAATGCCAGGTTCTGAACAAAAAGATACTTGTCAGGAATATACCTATAATCCTAGAAGAGACAAACTGTATTTCAGATTGGAGGTACTAAACATTTTGCTTCCAGCTCTTGGTTATTCTGTAAGAGTTACACATCTGTTTGCACAGAGTACTTAGTTCTAGAGATGCTAGTTGCAGGACAAATGAGTTCTCCACTGCCCATTTAGAGCCTGAGTTTGCCAACACACTTATACGATACAATATTAAGCTGACCAGCTGGAAGGCAAGCTTGAAAGTCTTAAAAAGCTTCAGAAGTATTTTACTGGCGCCTTTTTTCTTTTTTTTCTTTTTGCAATCCCAGTGTCCATGGACAAACAGTTAAGAAATCGTAGGAGCTGCTAGCCAACATGAACTTGAGAAGCATGCATACTCTGGAACACATTTTCCCCCATGTAGGCAGTATTGTAACCACAACTTTTCCACTATGCAACAATTAGGCAACAACCTGAGCATTAACAAAGCTTACTTGTGGCAGAAAGAAGCCCTACATGTTGGTTTATTCTGTCCTTGACAAGTCAGTTTGTCTTGAACTAAACCCCAATACTGAAATTAGACTGCAACAGAATCTGCTCAATCTTATTTAAAGTAATCTCAAATCTCTCCTCTGGCCATATGCTCTCATTAACTGGCATGCAGGTTTTTCAGACAGCTTCTTCCTTCAAAGATTAAATCTGTACTATCTAAGAAAGTTTATTAATTCTGAAACATTAGCAAATATCTGCACTCTAGTAGGACAAAAGTACACACTGTAGATTGTCAAAATTGTCTGCGTTTGGGAATTTGTGGTAGGTCTACTGCACTGATGTGCAATGGCATGAGTTGACCTTGTGCCAAACACATTTTCCATCAGAATCCACTGAAGTAGGCATGGACAGTAGCTGAGCAGGCCTGCAAGTCCCACATAGCCTAACACAGCCCACAGAAAGGGCTTCATTACTGACTATTGCCTGTTTCCAAAGAAGATAGAAACAGTTATACTACACAGTCTTCACAGAAGTCTCTATACTGCAGACACTATTGCAGTACTAGTAGTATATTTAATATGTAGACATTTGGTGCAGCTGCCAGGACTGATGATAGGAGGTAGTGCTTGTGTGGGTCATTCAGGTATTTTCTAAAAACTCTGCTCTAGTAAATCATGTACCACACCAGGAACCATGAACTCCATTTCACACTAACCCAAAGAAAGAGTGCCCATCACCTCATGTGTGACTACTCCTGTTGAAATGTTTTGCCTCAATGTTACCTTAATGATTTAGAAGCATTTTAGTTGCACTGTTGCTAATAATATATACTATATATACTAGTAACCTGCTACCAGTATTTTCTCCTTTCCCTGTAGCAGCTGCACACCAGAATTCTGTAGAAGTAGAAACCTGGCACCTCATATGCTATTGAGAGTAAAAAGTGAGATGCACATTTTAAGTCAAATGTAGTATAAGCAATGAAGAAAAATTAAACTACTTCAACAAAGCAATATTTCTAGTTGTATTTCTGCTATGACAGATCAGTGTTTAGTCTATGAAGGCAGGATGACAGCTCCTACCTTAACAGAAATAGCAAGAACCAGAATGCTATGAGAACAAAGCAGGTGTACACTTACAAAGGTTTATAAGCTCTGTACAAACATCTCAATGTTGAATAAAGTCCGAAAGAAGAGGCAGTGAAGAATTCTCACATTTCAATGTACAACACAAAAGGTACAACTCTGCTAATGTCTGTAAACACTCTTCAAAGCATGAAAGGCTGGAAGATTTCTCCTGCCCAGCCCAGGTTAAAGCAACGTTTCTGGAGGCTTGCCATGCTCTGTGGGAGGCAGGTAGGGGTGCAGCAACAAGCTGGATTTAAAAGATCCTCAGCTGGAAGTACAAATACAGAGAATGATGTTTAAAACTGTTAGACCCCTGGAGAGAAGCAGGAAACTCTCTTTATGACCCCCAGAGTATTTGTTTTCCCAACAGTTTCCCAGCTCAGCATGAGATTCTCAAGGGCAGCAACAAAAAAAAAAAATTCACTTTGCTCAAATTAGTTTTGACTGGTCCCCAGGCTCCCAAGGTGATAATTTAACACCTCATTAACAAGTGCATTATTGGAGGAAATTCAAATGAACCGATTTTAATGATAATTGAATGTTTTCAGCCTCAGCCTGCAGAAGGAGTATTTCCCCCTTGCAGTACAACAGCAGTCACTGCTTCCATTTGTGGATCTACTGCTAGCAATGAATGGCAAAGTACAGACTTCATTTATAAATATACCACAAGCTACTTAAATTTCAATTCCAGGGGCTGAAACATGGGCTATTCCTTTCTTACTCCTTATGTTTGTACGTGCATATAATTCTGGTTTGTCTTTGGAAAGAAAAAGGTAATGTTACAAAATGTCCAACTTCAAGAAACCTACTGATTAGGCAGATAATTGAACTGAGGTCCTACCTTCACTTGAGGGCCTGATTAACCACATGGAAGTTAAAATACTAATTGCAGTCTTCTCCTCCAGAATTTAAGCAGACCATTTGAGCGTAGTTTGGTTTAGTTTTTTTTTCCCCAGCATGCTTCTCCCTGGGCATATTGGCAGTATAACAAGGGTCCTGAATTCTGAACAGCTCAGTTATACTCAATTCTCTGCCAAGACAGCTGTACAGTCGTATTACTTCTGGTTATAATTGGCTTAACTACCTTCTCCGATTTAACTCAATATTGTTGCACATAGCAATGACAAGAGTAGAAAAAATTTTTTTTTTAATGTTTTCACTGATGAGATGGAATCAATTACTGGCTCTTCACAACTGAGGTGCTGAGACAAATACCAATCAGACTGCTAACTGACTGACCAGCCTTCAAAGAGCATTATTCATTTCCAATAGTTTAGCAGCTGGGATGGCCAATGCAACTGCTACCTCCATGGAACTATGTTGGATAATAATCCTTCATTTCTATACAGTGCTCAAGACAACACTCACTCAAAATTCAAGAGCCATCTTGGGCAAGGTCTATCCACGACTTATTCTATACATGCTGTGTATGGCGCTGTGATTGGGTGTGGGATATTTGCCTCCTAAAACTCACATGGAAGTCAGTAAACTCATTACAAAAGTCAACAAGTATAATTACTATTACTGAGTTAAGGTCTGTGGAAAGAAGTAGTTCACCTCTTTTACAAGCCATTAGTACTGCCAGCTTTAGTTCAAACTTAAGGCACACCTGGATTTAAGGCTCCTCTTCAGTTTTCAATACACAGGAGAGAAAATTCAGTTTCACCTCTGAAGGTGGTTAACCAGTCCCTAGACTGGTTTCACTTCGCGTGTTTTGATTTGCCTGAATCTCACTTGGGTTACTTAGGATTTTCTTCCACTTGCCCCCAGCAATGTTATCAGGGCAACAAACAGGCTGGGTCCTGAAGAGCTACAGTGATAACAGAACTCCAGCTGTACAGGATGTATCACTGGCTCTTGTGTAAATAACAGAAAGGAGCCAGCTGGATTCCCAGTCCTAGTGAGATTGTAGTGGCAAAAAATCCAGCTTTCAACTCAAACCAAACCATTGATGCTGAAAAATTCATCAAGACAGGTCAAGTACTTAACATCATAAATCAAAACAATGTCTCATTTACCATGACAAGAACCAAGCTGTCTCATTTTCCCTACAGTCAATTTAAATAACAGCAAGAATCAAGTGGCTCTATGCTACAGCTTTCCAGAACTCCATTCCAAGAATCAATTTGTCATCTTTGTGTATGTATAGTATGACCCTGAAAAGTCTGCTTATTTTGTCTTTTTATTATCATTGTTTAAAAAGCTCCTTTATCTACAAAACTATCTGAAATTCATTCATTTTGTGGCTGAACAGAGCAAGAGCAACATTCACCAAACTGCTGGCAGGCATCTGCAACACTTTCTCATTAAAGTTTTCAACCATAGTGACTTTGAATTGGAAAACAGTTCCAAAAGCTTGTTTTTGCAGAAAGAAGCCTTCTCCATCTCTCCTGCTCACCTTGCTCTACTATATATCAAAGCCAAAAGTGATGATATCCAAGATATCCATGTACATTGTCACCTGAATTCTCTGAAGGGAGTCTATATGCTCAACATGTTCAACACTCTTCAGGATGACTATTCCTTTGAAGAAATTCTCAAAGGGATCACAGATCAAGTATGTTTCGTTTAAGACCCCATGATGGTCTTCTAGCCAATTACAGTGCAAGACAAGTAATGTAAAGTAAAATAGGACAGAGTATTGACCTGATACTGTAGAGGAGCTGCAGTACTGGAACCACCACTACCAAGAACCTCTAAGGTGGCTCTGCCATTGCTTTAGCTGTTGGCGTGGTTTTTGCAGTCTGCATGAAGGAACAAGTAATATATTCATATATAATTATACTGCTGTAACTGTCTTCAGGGTGACTGAAGTTTGCTAGTCACTTAGATGCATACACATTACAAAGAATTAACAGACTAATTTGAATAGAAATCAAGACACAAGAAAACTACTGTCCCAACTCAGGCAGCACATCTGCACATAAGCACATGTCCTCCATTCTCTGTAGAGAGGCTTTTCGTAGCATCTGTATTTTGTCTGTGCTGCCTCCTACTAATATCCTATTTAGTCACTGGCAACTTGCTGGAAAAATCTGAAAGGAAACATTCAGGTTTTTTAGTTATGTAAAGTTTTAGTAATTACAACACCTTATATTTTAAGTTTAGAGTCTTCAGATGCTTCTTTAGATTTAGAAAAAACCCAAAGACAATTAACATATTCTTCCAAAATGATTTACAAAACCCCTTTCATCTTCAAAAACTACTCTGTTCCTATTACTTATTCCTCAGCTACAGACTGTCTCAAATCTGACATGACAATTTCCACAAAGATTTGACGCCATGGAGGACAGCAGGTTTTACAAATAGCATGTGGTGAACAGAAGCAAGCAGAGAAAGAAGGCGCAAAGGCTCTTTTCAAGAAAGCATTCTTGAAGCCATTAAAAGATTAAGCTGTGGTCCAAACCATGAGGTTGGGAGCTAGCCATCTACTGTTCTGACTCCAGCTCCACTCCTGTGCTCTTGTCAAACCGTTGCATTATCTCAGTTTCCTTCACCCATTTGTTCAGCTTGACTAACTTAAAAGCAATGAAATTTTTGTAGTACACAGTCAATTCAGAGGTGCTTACCAGTCACCCAGTTTAACACTATTTCTCCACTTGTCTTTCACAGTTAACAACTATTACCAGCACCCATCTACTTATTTACTCATAGTCAAACCAACTGCAAGCAGTGGTCTTCCAGAGCCCACTTGTAATTCCACAGAATCTAAACAGAAGTTTTTCAGCCAAAAGCCCTTAAACAAAGAAAAAATTTTGTCAGGCTATCACTGATCAGCTCACCCAACTGAACTTTTGCCAACTTCATCCACAGAAAATGTCTACAAAGTAATATTATTTCTAAAGCCTTAAGGCAATTTTAAAAAATGCATGACTGAGAAACAGCACTCTGCAGAAAATAAACAGAAAAGCACTTTCATGTAGAAATCATCCTATGAGGTGCTTATCTTAACTCAAAGTTGACTTAGATGCTTAAAAAGCCAGTAAGACTTTCACGAGACCTGTAGCTGAGAAATCCTTTGAGATTTGACAGTGTTCTGGTTATCCAGCTGTTATATCACTTACGAAAAGTGCTACAGTTCATATAGAAAGTGGACATACAGAGACTTCTTGGAAACAAAATACCTATCAAACACCAAAACGACTTATTTTTTCATAAGAGTGCCTAGGAATTCTGGTACTTCTTGGCACCAAATTAGCAGGATGTAGCTCGACGTGCTTTTCAAGCAACATGAGAGCAAAAAAGGTCTTTTGAGTTTATTTTTTGCCAAATTAGTCCCTGATCTGGTTTGCCTTTCAGCTCAGATGGATCTCACTGGCATGATGGCAGGAGAACTGTCTGGAATGGAAGTTACTTCCATTCTCCTGGCTTGAACAAATACCACACTGTAGCCTCAGAAAGAGACAAAAATACCTAAGTTTAAATACTGCAAACAGAAATCAGTTACATATTCCTTGCTTCCCGCTTCATTAAGCAAAACAGATACTGGAAGAAACCCAAAACAAGCAACGCCTAAGCAGACCACAGATTGTTGGCAAATCATCAGCTATAAAAAGCTCAAACCATTACTCTTAAGACTACAGCAAGACAACTTTCTGTGTAGTTTGAAGCTTGCTTAATATCTGTACTCAAGAGCAGGGAGTCACCTCTTGGCTGTTGGTACAGGTCTCTCACATGGACCACTCAGAAGCACTCAAAGCTAGCACAGACACAGGCTGCTGCCCAGCTGTACTTGCCTCACTGATGTCTCTACTGAGCAGCCACCAACATCAACTGCTGGCACTTAACTCTGTTCTCAGATAATGCAAGCAAACCAAATGAAGCCTGTTACAACAGAAAAATTCTCAAGTAATTTCCCCAGTGAGCTTTTCCACTGTACGTTATCCGACAGGTTGGCTGGTCAGATGACGCGTGTTCAAAAGCCAATTCATTCCTTCAGCACACACCACCACCACCTCGTGGCCATATGCCTCAAGCTCCAAGAATTCAGTATATACTGCAGTTGGAATTCTAAGAGCCTCCAAACTAAATGCCACCAACAGATCCTCAGCAAACTACACCAGCATCCTGTGTGAGCTGCTCACAACTTTTTAACTACCTGTGAAGAGGGAAAAGTATCCTACATGCAAACTGTACCATTTCAGTTTCAAGGCACCTTAAAGAGCCATTTATTTCATGCTGTAACTGAAAGAAGCTGCAACCCATAGGCAAATGAGACAAGAATTTGTCATTATGACTTTGAATGCCCAGAGAGTAGTACAAATTTCCCTTTTACTTCTACAATGAAACAGGAAAACGAAGACAATAAAGACAAATACGCTGAACTTCTTCTCCTAGTCCATTAAGTTCACTGATTTTGAAAAATGCCTCTTGCTCCCCAAGTAAAAATGCATTTCAGAAACATTTCCATATTTACTTTAACTGAGATGCAAATATCAGTACAAGAAAATAGTGTGTCTTAGACAAGATGACTTACCTCTAGCTGAAAACTCTTTATGCTGTTATTAGGCTGATCTGCCAAGTAGAATTGTAAACTGGCTCACTGATCCAGAAATTCCAACCATACATGTACTAATAGATAATTATGAAAATGTTCACTGAATGTGTTATCTGTCAAAGTGACAAGAGTCTCTTTTTGGCTTCCCCTTTCTACACGCTTACTGCTAGAAAGACTCACCAACAGTTGTACCATCTTCACCCATAATGCACTTCACGGAGGTGATGATTTGCTCCACAACAGGAGGTGACATTGATGTTGCATATGCAGCACTGTGAGAGTATGTCCTGAGGTAATCAATCAGTTCCTAGCAAAACACAAGAGGCATTAGACATAGCCTTCCCAGCACCCACAGAAATGCTTCTGTCATACCTTTAATCACAACAGAACAGGGCGCCACAAAAAACTTCTTTCAGACTGCCCCGTAAGAGAACAAGTATCTCAAGAATTAATTTAACAGTACAAGAAATAAATAGTTGAAATGTGAACAGCAGGGACATGACAACTCATAATGTCACAGGGGAAGAATATGTGTTGATCAGAGACAAATGTCTAGGACAGATTTGTTTAGCTGACGCCATCAGCAGTAGATTGCAACAAGGGTTTGCATTATGTTTGCATTACTTAAGCTGTGCCCAGGGTGAGTTTCAAAAGTGTTTATTATAACAGTGGGAATATAAAGAAAACCAAATAGTGGGGAGTAGGATCCATAGGTGCTTATGGATCATGCTCAATATACTTTTTTCCCCACAAAAACCACCAAACAAGGGAACAGGTCACAAAATCTTCTCTCTCATTCATTAGCACAACATAAATAAAGCAGCAGCTGTAATTTAAAGAGTTCAAGAACCTCAGCCTAACCCTTCTGCATTTCACAGTTAAATACATATGCTATTTTTCCTAGAGGGCAAAAGCAGGTCATATAGGAACAAAGGACCAACACACCTTACATCTAGGCTGCTTGTTAACTGTAACAAAACCATGCTAAAATACTACCCTAGCAAAATATTATAAGCGTCAGTATGAATGCCAGGACAGATTCTGTCTTTTGCTACCATAAAATGAATAATGACAACTCTGTAGCTATCACAAGCTGCAAATGTATTATAAAAATGTGCAGAAGTGTTCTGCGGCTGTCTGCCTAGCATCAGAGTTAAATGAAAGGAAGTCGTAAAAGGACTTTGAAATAAACTAGGTAAAAAGATTTAAGGCCTCTTACCTCTGAAGCAATCCCTCAATCAGTAGCTAAAACACAGTTGCAAAGGACTCTTAGCGGCTTTACCTTATGCCATGGAGTCAGTCCCACTAGCTCACTACCTTTGGAAAAAGATTAGTATGTTTTTTTCTGGGGAAGTTGTCAAAGTAATTTTAATCTAATTGTAGTAAACACCCTACAGTGAGTATCTCTAAGTTCCATCTCCATTTGGGTGGGTGGAAGTAATTATCCCAATTAATACGCAAAAAAATTATTGTCCTGGTAGGAAAATGGTAGAATTTTACCCTCAAATAAAGCTTAGAAGCCTGATCTATGAGATCAGATATTTTAGGATGTGAGAAAGGTGATACAGGGAACTGTCGACACCATCCCTCTGAGAATTAGAGGTTTGGCAAGGGCAACACCTTCTAGTTGTACCTTCCACTGGAAAAGAGACAGTAGCCAAAAAAAATTCCTCAAAAAACCCCAAAATCCCAAACAAACAAAATGCCAAAACAAACAAACAAAAACCAAAACAATCAACCAGCCAAAAAAGTAAAAGGGAAAAGGTCTTTTCAGAAAGCAAACTGTTTGTGCCCAGGGGAAATCAAGTCTACCAGACTAATCCTAGCAGTTCCTAGAAAGCTATTACATCACTACTGTACATTCTGCAAAATGAGATCATCACTGACCATGTGAGACCTAAACAATTATGAGGTATTTTACTAGACTGGACTCTTCTGCACTGCAGACTTCCACAGTATTAGACAGTATGTAGAATTATGAAACAAAAGGACAGCGGGGTACTTGAGGAGTAGATTAACTTTGAAATGCTTAATTAAGAATTCCACCACCTGCCTGAAATGGACTTCACCACCAGCCATGAGATTCCCAGCTTTTTACCTTCTTGCCCCCAATGTATCCTCCTGCAGCTCCAAAGCTTTTGGTGAATGTTCCCATCATAACATCCACATCTTCAGGACTGAGTCCAAAATACTCCACTACACCCCGGCCACTGGGACCCAGGGCACCTATACTATGAGCTTCATCGAGGTACAGATAGGATTTGTACTTCTTCTTTAGGGCAATCACTTCAGGCAAACGGACTATGGATCCCTCCATACTGTTGAGAAACAAAAATTCAGTATAAGTTGATTTAATAGCTGGGACCACCTTATAGAGCCTAAAGTCACTAAGCTTTCACTTCTTCACTCTTTCAGTAAATACAAACACCTAAAATTTGCTAGACACATCACAGTCTGCAGAGATGCACCTCTCCTCCTTGCACCTGGGGCCCAGATCTCTACTTTCTACCAGTTCAGCATCTCTGGGATACTGACACACAGACTAAACAGTAGCAGCAACAGTTAAGGTAGGGCACAGGAATGTGTTCAGTGATAATTTATTTATAAAATTATCTCAATTTTACTTCCACCCTAATGTCAGCATTCTGACTTGACATCTACTTACCTGATGTTTCTAAGAACTGACTAGGCTCTCATCGGTAACACTCCAAAACACCCCACTTTGTGCTGAAAGTCACTATGATTTAAATGCCTAACACAGCTATGCCTACTGCTTCTACTCCTTCTTAGCAAAAACTTTAAATTGGTGCAATTCCATTCACACTAGCATAATCTAGTGAGTACAGAAAGAATGGAATGGACAAGCAACTTAAGACCTCAGCTCTGATATAAATAATCAGTTTTGATTAATTAATTTCTACAATCTAATCAGGATGTGGGAAGCATTGTGAGAACACCAGGTGCAGCTATAGTTCTATCAACAGAAAGACCAGGATGTGAGACATACACAGTGTAATTTAATTCACAGATGAAACTAATGAAGTAACTATGAAGTGAAAATATTCATAGTTTGATTTGGCAAAGAAACCCAAACACTAAGCATTTAGATCTCATGTGGAGGGTCTTAGGAATATAAAGAATAGTTTGTACCTGTATATTCCTTCCACCAAGATAAGAATTTTTTTCCAGGGCCTCCGTGTACGAGGTTGCCCATGCACAATAGCATCTTTGAGCAGCTTCTCCAGGCTTTGCATATCTGCACCAGAAATTACTGTTAAATGGTACCAAAACAGCTACTAGCTTGAGCTTTGACATGACTAAAGACAGCAATACTCCAGAAAGGCATAAATTGCTCCAGCGTGGAGGACAGACCATACACAAGTCAATAAGCACAGGCTTCATCTACCTACGGGCCCATGGATGAGACTGAAGGGAACAGGTACCTGTATGAACTCCAAGGAAGAATTTCATCATTCTAAACTAAAACACAAGTTAGAGCATTAGGCACAAACAAAGGAAGTGGGGGGGAAAAAAGGAAAAAGGAAGGTATCTAATTCTGATGAAAAGAGAAGGCAATTTAGAAAGTAACAATGTCCTTGTGGATAGAAATAACTCAGAATAGAAAAACAGACTAGAGCTAGAACACAGCAAGTTCAAGGATAATCAATTAAAGGTAAGTAGAAGATAGACCAAAGTGCAGGAAAAGAAGCAGGACAAGTGTACTTTTTTCCTTTGTTTAAAATTGAAGGGATTGGAAGTGTGGAACAGGAAGCTTCTAAACCAAAAGGAGAAAAGGAAAAAAAGAGAACCACCAGTGTAGGAAAGAGGACAATATTCAGCATATCAGAAACTAGACAGATGAAACTGTTAGCAGAAATGCATTCTGAAATCTTACTAGCTTTGGCTACAAACACTTGACATGATCCTAAGAGACCTAAGTAATGTGAACAAATAAATACACAAGGAATCAGTCCTGAAAACTCAAGGAAAGGAGTGAAGATGGGATTAATCAAAGCATAAAAGCCAAGGGCTGAGCAAGAGACAGATATAAACACTAGGGCATGAAAAAGAGCACAAATTAATCATGAAAAGAAAACTGGTAGACTAGGGCAGTTATAGCAGCAAGAAGAACTTGTGAACTAGATCTAGACTAAAAAATATACAGCAAAGTAGGTCAGTTAATGGACTTTTAAAAGACAGCTAACGTTCAGAAAGTACGATGAAGAAATCTGCAGTGTAGCTCCTGTCTCCAATAGGTCTCTCAATGAAGGAAAGACAAGGTTAGTGCAGTTAGGGAGAACAACAGAAAATAAACTTCTACTCTAATTTTTTAAGAAGGAGGGGAAGATTAGTCTGACCTTAATAAAAAGGACAAACTACAGAATAAGGCAGGAAAAAAATAAAAACATTGAACAAGGAATTTCAGGGGAATTTTTCATTCCCCCCACTTAATTTCTAAAAATCTAAACAAGAATGAAGCCATTAACATCTCAAGAAAATGACATTAAAAAGGCAGCACAGAGTATAACAAGAGTAAGACAGAAAACACATACAGAAATATGAACTGAACATCTTGACAGGCCAAGACCACTATTTGCACTTTGCCTTGATTCTAATCTGCCATTACATTCTCTTCCACAGAAACCCACCATCTAGAACGTTTCTAGAATATCCCCCAATTTCACCAATGGTAATTTGTACCCCATTCCCACAAATCATCTATTTTTCATCACAGCAGCTTCTAAGTCCTTCTCCTCATAGCCAGAACTATGTTTGTCACCAATGTTCTTTGAAATTCTGCAACTAGATGTAATGTTCAGAAGTATGTCTATACAAATGCAGAAGTTGAATGCAAAGCTTTTGCGATCTTGCTCAGCAACCAAAATTTACAAAGAACTATGTATTGGTTTGGCACGGCCTGGTTTTGGGTAGCGGGGGGGCCACAGAGATGGCTCCTGTGAGGAAGCTGCTGGAAGCTTCCCATCATGTCCGGCAGAGCCAATGGCTGATGGTTCTGAAGATGGACACGCTGCTGGCCAAAACTGAGCCAATTAGAGAGGTTGGTAATGGCTCTGTGATGACATATTTAAGAAGAAAATCAAAACAAAGTCACAAGATTTTGGATTCCAGCCAGACAAGAGGAGGAGGTGAGAACATGTGAGGGAAACAACATGGTGACACCAAGGTCAGTGAAGAAGGAGGGGAAGGAGGTGCTTCAGGTGCCAGAGCCGAGGTTCCCCTGCAGGCTGTGGTGCAGACCATGGTGAAGCAGCTGTGCCCCTGCAGCCCATGGATCCACAGGGGGATGCAGAGATCCACCCGCAGCCCGTGGGGGAGGTGCCTGTGCCCAAGTGGGTGGATGCCTGGAGGAGGCTGTGATGCAGTGGGAGACCTGGTGGTGAGAGAGGGCCCTTGCTTCCAGGCTGGAGCAGCCTGGCCTTGGAGGACTGCACCCCGTGGAAAGAGACGCCCACGGTGCAACAGTTATGGGAGGGCTGTGTGCCCGTGGGAGGGGCTCACACTGCAGCTGCTGCTCGTATCCTGCTGCTCACACGTGGCTGCTGATCATGAGGGCGGACCCACGCCAGGGAAGTTCATGGAGAACTGTCTCCCCCGGGAGGGACCCCACGGCCTCACAGGGGAAGGCTCCTCTCCCGGAGCAGCAGAAGGAAATCTCGGTGATGAACTGACCAAACCCCCATGCCCTGTCCCCTGCGCTGTCGGTGGGAAGGAGGGAGGGGCTGGGGGGGGGAAGGTGTTCTAAGGCCTTATTTTAGTTCTCATTATCCTCCTCTGATTCTGTTAGTAATAAATTCACTTTTCAACTTAAGTTGAGCCTGTTTTGCCCTTGAAGTGTTTCTCCCGGTGTTGCCTTTCCCCAGTCTTAAAAGGCAAAAAAATCATGATGGCATCACCGGTCCTTATCTCGCTCATGAAGCATTAATTTTATTTTTCCTTTTCCCTCCTCTGCCCAGCTGTGGCAGGGGAGGGTGAGCAAGCGGCTCTCGTGGGTGCCTGGCATTGGGCCAGCATCAAACCACAACAAATTTAAAAGAAAAAACCGAATTATTTCAAATAATAGAAAACAAGAAAGAGCGAACACGAAACAGTAAGCACAGCAGAGAGAATCCACACTATCAAGTAGGACAAAGAAAGAAAAATAATTGCAGTCACCCAAGTTTTGCTGTTATCACCACACACTTCAAAGAGAGCAAGAGTCATGGTGATCTCAGAGACTGACACTATAAAGAGTGTTAGGAGTACCTGAAGAGTGAAGGTAGTGGCCTTACTAATCAGAAGAACCAGGTACCTCTTTCATCAA
Source organism: Edolisoma coerulescens (assembly GCA_013397115.1). Classification (NCBI taxonomy): domain Eukaryota; kingdom Metazoa; phylum Chordata; class Aves; order Passeriformes; family Campephagidae; genus Edolisoma; species Edolisoma coerulescens. Next base: position 2,656,979 of record VWZW01007936.1, on the reverse strand, counting down.
GAGTAAGAGAAGGAAATCCTAGGTAGTTTTAACCTGAAAGTTATTATAAATACCTCCTTTGGAGGAAGATGAAACTACGAAATTAAAAAATCTGTGTATTTTGGAAACAAATACTTAAATACTTGAAGCAAGTAATTCAATGAACTTAATCTATGCTTCATGTCCCAAAAATTCTTTTAGTACTACATTGTGCCAATTCATGACTGTCTAGTTTACCTAGGGTATCTGCAATCATAAACTTTTGTTATTGTAGGAGCATGCTAGCATCTAGTTCTAAAATTAAACTTCCTTATCCCCCAAATTCTAACCTAGACCCCTACAAGATTGCATTATTATGTGCCACAGACTGCTAGAATAGTCTAACTATGCTGAGCTACCCAAGCATGGTAGAACAAAAAACCATGTTATAACACCAGTGCCCCTAGACTCGCCAAAGGGTAGCATGTTCTTCTCCATATGCAGAAGATGTAAGCCAGAACAGCCTCAGGATAAAAGTGTTATTAGTTGGGACTGAACATATAAAAAAAATATCCTATTCAGGATGATTCGGCTTTCAGTAGGAGCAGACTTCTGACCTTTAGGTAACTAGCAATTGACTTCCTTGCATGAAATTGGATTTCCAGCTGTTAGAAGACAGAAAAGATTGTATCTGATCTCTAGCATCTGCAGAAAGGCAGAGTCCACCATCTGATACTTACTGTTGTGCTTAAAGATTCGAATAGTTGCTCCCGACAGTCTTGCTCCAAGCACTAGTGATGCATGATTCAGTTCATCACTCAAAATCAGACAGCCCTGAATTAGAAGGGGAAAGAGGAAGATATTGAAAAGGTTATGTTTCACAGCCAAGCATGTAACACCTTTCAGCTCTGAAGTGCTTCAAGATCATTTAAGAAAATCAAGATCATTTAAGAAAACAAATTCTACATAAATGCAGCTAGTCCAGGCAAGACTTGCTAAGACCCAGTTTGCAGCCTTAGTATGGCAAATAAAAATACACAACTCCTCTTAACTGAAAGAACCACTCAAGTTTCACTTTTCCTGGAAGTCCTGCAGCTGAATCTGCCTGAATATCTCATGCTGCTGATTACTCATCCTCCTATGCAGTCGGGTAAAACAGGGAGCAGAGCAGCTTGCCACAGTTCACTCAGCAAGTCTACAGTGCTGCTAAGAAACAGGACACCAAAGTCCTAGATGAAAGGCCTTGTCAAAGTTGCGCTATTTCTTACATGAGGAGGCAGCCACTGACTAAACCCATGTATAGATGGAGGTAATATACAAGAGACAGAAAGTGGGAAACAAAATTGCATTGTGAAATGGATAAGTTTTCTGAAGCCATTAAACATGACATTGAATTCATCTGCTTTTTCAAAAAAAAACCAGAAGATAAATCTTTGGACAAACATTAAAACAGGATATGTATGCTTTGAGAGCAGTGGTGACTACAGGTCAATAATACGCTGAACATTCAGTCACAGCGTAACCACTGTGGACTACAGGAATGTATATTGGGGGATTAAGGGAGCAACAATATTTCTAAATAACCTTTGCCCACTCCGATTACTATGCAAATGTACTGCAACTTTAAAAGTGACTTTGCTCAGTTAAAAATCTAGAAAGGGTGTCAGAATGCTGAAGATCTAACACTGAAAGATGGTCATTCCATGTTTCTCTAATAACAACTGATGGAGGGAAGAATCAAGAGGATTTCTCCTCTGCAATGGGAATTACTAGAAAGTACTGTGAAAAGCACTGCCTATAATTATACAAGGAGTGTCACAGACAACAGGAGTATTTTCTCCAAAATAAAGGAAACTGCACTAGAATTGCGATGCACCTAGAAACATTCTGCATTCTGAGAAAGCCCAAGACTGGTTTTCCCCAGAAACTGCAACAAATGCCATGTGTTCATACCGCTGCTACAAACATTCACATTACATATTTCATAGACTTTGGCATATGAAGTATGAAAAGTTCCAACTAGTGTTTGCTCTTTGGAACTACTATACCAGACAGACAATGTATACATCAGAGGGCATTGCTGTTAAACACTACTGTATCAAAAAACATGAATATAATAATCCAGTACTAGTATCCTTCTTGAATGGTAGAAAGCAGGAAAAGTGATAGATTAAAAAAAAAAGAGGAAGAAGAGATTAATAGTCTAGAGAAAGCTTTTCCATAAAGACAAGGACAAGCTTTGGTGGAGAAAGTAGACTTAACAAATTGATCAGCAGCAGCAGCCTCTTTTCACCCCCTGCTAACAGGACATTCAATTAGAAACACATTTGAAACTGAAGAAGTAGGAAAGAGTCTAGTACTGTCTGCCACTAGAGAGAGGGCAACGGATCATGTAAGCCACTGGTACAGCAATCACTGATGATCATATGTAAAACTGAGTGCTGCTACTACAATAAAATTTCAGTTCCATTTATCAGCAAATTTACATTTGAGAAAGCATCCAGGACAAGGCTAACAGTAACTGGAGATAACACTACTTGGGCTCCAGAAAAACATGCCAGTGAAGATCAGGCTTACCACCACATCCTACAAGGCCGATTGAAGTGAATGCCACATTTTACCACAGAGTGCTACATACATGAATTGTGTAATTCAGTCCTGGGCACTTAATTTCACAACCCACCTATATATGGAAATTAATTTGCTTTCTTACAACCAAAAAAAAATCCTTCAAGCATCATTGTTCTAACTCAACTGTCCAGTCTCTCAATCCAGAGCTATGATAAAAAGCTCTGTGCTAAAGGCAGTACAGTATGGTGTTATTAACTAACAACACTAATGACACTTCCTAACTACATTACACTAACTACATTAATGACACTTACTCCAAAACAGGCAAGTTTGAGAGTCTAGCTTAGCCTCAAATGGTGTAACAACTTCTAAGTAACCCTCAAATTTCACATTACCTGTGGTCTAGACTCAGCATACTTGGCAGTACGAGGCACACGACAACTTGGCTGTGAACAGAGGGTGTCTACTGATGAAAACTGCCACGTGCAGAAAGACCTGCTTTTAGTGATGCTTTAACAGTGCTGAAACACAACTTTCAGTCTATACCAACTATACCTATTTTCAGCATCTGCTTACTAGAGGCTGCTGTTAACAAGGCATAGCGAATAAAGATCAACTAAGTAATGATGAAGCTTTTGAATTCCTTTTGCTGACTAATGCTGATCAAATTATGGCATACAGATGGATCAAGGACAGTCAAACTGTATTTGTTGCTATTAAAAGAGGATTCAGTAGGAACACAAACTAAGCGCTTCAGGATTCCACAGAGCAGAAGAAGAACAGGTGGTCCAGTATATGTGAGCAACTACACGCAGTAGCTTGTTTTTAGCTACTTTAATAGTAATATAGGAACTCGGATACCATTAACTTCCAACATATCTTGTGTTCCAAGCAGCTTTGCAGTTGAAATCGTAAGCAGGACATGCAGAAAGACACAAACAGTCTAAAAAAAAAAATACCCCAAGAGTTTAATCAAGCATGGGAATCTCTGAGCTTTACTGGGGACTATCCATGCATTGCCAAACAGGTTGTGCACACACAATTAATTGTGTACTGGGTGGTGCCAGAATTCAGGATTTATGTGTCCTTATTTGCACACAATGAAGAAATCAAATGTGCAGCGAGAAGCAATTTCAGGCAGCCAAAAAAAACCCATTTAGTGAACATTCTGAACTGCAAAATGGTTCATTTGATGAGCACTCTTTTCTTCACCAGAGTGCATTCTCTGTTTGGAGTATTCACCTGAGTATAAGAGCACTTGTATTGTTATGAGGCAGAAGCTTCTTACTACTCTATGTCAAATGTACAAAAACCTACGTATGCTCATGACTAACCCAGCACGGACTGCTGTACCCATTTATGACAAGAGTTGGCTTAGTAAACGTACAAGTGAGCTGTATAAAAACAGGTATGTTACATGCCTTGAAATTTACTGTTCAGATTCTCTCAATGGTTGTAAAACCTGTTGAAGTTCAAAGGTGAAAACTCAGGATCTGAGTGAGGTGTCTCAAGGGTATTCTCATAAAGTATTGAAGATATACAGAAGATATGCTCCATATAGAAAAAAAGATTGAGTAAATTTGCAGGAATGAGTAATTTGTACTGACAACAACCAGCAATCAACTTAAATGTATCTGACAGTGTGTACTAAATCTGAAAGGTTTCACAGAAATCATGAATCATTTTTCTGTTGAACATGAAACTGGAGAGATGTGGAAAGACAAAGAGCCAAAAAATGCAGGTAAAAGATATGTCAGAAGTAACATAAATTGCTCAGATTCATAGCACTGCAGAAGTATTTGACTCCAGAAAGATTAGATTTGAAGCACTGAATTTCTCTCTAGCATCAGACTCAAAAATGTTGGGGTTTTTTATTATGCAAAGCATTTGATATTTAAAACTTAACAGACCAGAAGAAAAGGCACATTATTTAGACAGTGCTACTTCCTTGTTACAAAAAAAAAAAAAATAGCATGCAGGAAGACACTGCAGCTAATCAGACAGAGAATCACCAGGAAGAAAAGTTGCCAGGAAGAACGAGGCAGCAAATTTATAATCTGTAGATATCACAAGTGGAACATTTACAAAGTAATACCAGGAAGTGAAAAAATAAATAAATTAAATAAAAGGAAAATAATTCACTACACAGGGACAAAGAATTCAAATTGACTAGTAGTATTAGGGTGACAGTGAATAATTAAAAAAAACCACCCCTGTTCCAGTACTTGCACTATTTTACTCTATGGAGGAGCTAAGAGAACATATATTTTGCATTAGAAGATGCAAACAAAAATTTCACTTTTATTTCATTTTCCAATAACTAAAAAAACATAGCTGGAGATACTGGACACTCAGACCAATTGTCTACTGTTTTATGGGGCACACAGTAAACATCATGAGTCTTTACTTATTTGACCTTATTTCCCTCAAACAACTTTGCTACTTCTTCAAAGGGAGGATTTTTTAGCTGTCACTCAAAGATAATAAATTCTCTATGTACCAACATGCAATTCAGCTTATCTGTGTATCTGACACAGTCAGTTCTTAGTATCTCAAAACCACCAAAATACCTTCAGCCAATCAGTCTGTTAATCAGCCACCATTTCACACACCAAGGAGTAGCCTGAGAAAGTGAGACTTAACATGCTAGGCTTTCTCCCAGAGAGAAAGTTCTGGGCTGCTACTGGTCCCATGGATGCTCTTTCCCAAAGAGATTTTTGCAACTGTTAGAGATGCATACTGTGACCTACAGTTTCCACAGAGAATATCTGCCGGGGTTGCCACTGAGGAAAAACAAAAGCAAACAAGTAGCTTTTAGAAAAATTAACCACTAGAATCTTTGTTAGGTGAGCTTTTGTCCATGACTTAAGCCATACCTTGCCAACTAAAGCAGGAATGTTCATAGAGTTGGTTGCAAATCCCATTCCATATGCCATTGCAGATTCCACACCTAGGAACCTGGCAACTAGCTTTTCCAGCTCCTCATGCTTGTCCAAGTTTCCTGAACATAAAACAAATGGGAAATTCAGAGTAAGGAGAAGCTTTCACTATTGCTAAATTCTACAAAGAGGATTTCCACCAACCAAGCTACGCTTTAAATAAAGGCCGTAAGGGAACACTGAAAAAACCCCATATATGAAAACATAAGTAAGACAACTGGTGCAATGTAAATCCAGGAAGTCAATTTGTCTTCACTGAAGTAAAAGTTTCTTTTGGTTAGACTAAAGTTCAATGCTGGAACAATTAATGGTTCAAAGACTTGCAATCAGATACAGACTTTGAAAAACACATTCAGGGAACACACTATCGTCCTCCAACTTACCCATCTCCTGCCTAGTGCTGCACACCCCAGCTCCATACTGGGACAGAACCTTAGCAGCTGCTTCTTGGCAAGCCCCAGCCTTCTGTGCAAATCCAAGGTAGTTGTAGGAACCCATATTTATGATGTCTTTTATCACTCTCCCTGTGTACCTGTGTTTTAAAAACAGCACAAGTTAGGGCACCCAAAATTTTAAAAATTATCTACACCAGAAGAATATTATTTCACTTTCCTAGACTATACACTGAATTATTAAAACTCAGTAGAACCAACCATTAAATTATTTCAGTACCGCCTCTCATCCTCAATCTGCAACAATCAGTGAAAATAACTCCCTATCTTTCAATCTCAAATTAATTCCCAGAAGAGTTTACATTTAAAGGTAAATTTGCTATCATATATAAAATTGCTTGAGCCTTCTCAAACCATCTGTTGGTCTGACATGTTTTTCCCTCCATCCCAGAAACATACAACTTTGCTTTCAATTACAAAATAACATCTCTAGATCAATTAACTTGGCAGCCCCTCAAGCGGGATATCCTCTAACCACAGAAAGGAAACACATCTGGCACTTCTGTGCTGATGTTACGTGACTGGGAGAATAGGGAAGAAGTTCAGCAGAAAAAAATCAATTTTAATTCTTTTGCCCCTGAAAGCCAAGAAGAGACATCACTAGTTTCACCAAGTACTGTGCTGCAAACCTCTTCACATCAAACCTGTGATACGTCATTTCCAATTTGTAAAAATCCTTTCATTGTATTTCTCATTTTGTTTCTACAGACTACTTCAGTTCTGACTCAAAACAAGCATGTTAAATTCAGTTCAGGCAGCAGCATTTACTTCAAGTGGCAGAACTGCTAAATCAACAGTCACAAGCAGCAGTGCAATCCAAATTATCTGCCCCAGGTTCTTGTCCTCATGCACAAAGGTATTAATTTTATTGCAGGTGTATGCCCAGGAAATCTTAATACAGCAAAGTAGCCAAAAGATTATATACAAATCATCACCTTGGTGGCTAAATGCATTTCAAAAGAGCAAAATTCATTGATTCAAGCTGCTAGAAAGCTCAAACTAAACATAATTCACTGCTCCTTTAACCTCACAGCCTGCAACTTGCTCTTGAGACCCTATATTTCAAGACAGGTCTTGCAAGTGTTTTCTTCAATTTTGACTCACGTGAATGTCCAGTTATAGTCATGGGAAACTCTCTCCATCATGTCCACTTTGGCCCCTGGCACACTGCAGATCGGACGGTTCCAGCTGTCCCGAATGCGCATGTAGAGGTTTCTGTTGTAGAAATTTTCAAAGTCCTGGTACAATGGGACAAAGTCCTGAAACACATCAAAAGCACTCAAAGTAAAAGGAAAATATATACGACAGCAAAATTAGAGTAAGAGGAATAATTCTTTTCTGTCATTCTGGTGTAATGAAAAAACCTCAAGAAAACACAAAACATAAAATAACCCCCTTCATTAAATCCTTGGGCATACAATCTTTGCAGGAGAGGTACAGTCAGCCTTCAGAGTTAAGCAGAGCAAGGGAACATGCAATGGCACCAAACAGTATACATTGCTCTACTGAATACACAAAGACTTTGAAAATTAAGGTGCTCTACCATATTTTATTCTGTGCATAAGGAATGCATTTAATATTGCAGCACTACCATTATTTTGCACGTTAGCATTAGAACTTTTCACAACTTTTTGTTCTAAATAGAAGCTAATAAGCTACTTTGTGACACCTCTCTTCTGCACAGCTTATCAACACTCAAGTCCCACATGTATTTTATGAATGAGCATTTCCTGAATTTTAGCTTCCCCTCCAATGTTTTCCAGGAAAAGTAAGTGACTGCCTTGAATGGATAACACAAGAATGTCAAACTAACTGGCAGCAAGGATATCTGAGCACTCAAGAACATTTTTTTCTTGCTCCAAAGTCACAAGATTTCCTTTTTACCATTCAATTAAAGAAAGTTTGACATTTAGTAGCGATAAGAATGCATAATTCATTTGCTTCTGCTGGGGGGAAAAAAAAAGCACCTTTTTAATCATCTACAGAAGGAAAAAGTAGAATTTATTACAAAGGTTCTAGCCAACAGAGCATTTCTTCCTGTTTTGCACAAGAAAAATCCAAACATTGTGACGGGAATTTTATTTTTGGTGACAGTATGAGAAAGGCAGAGTATCTACCAAGTACTACCAAGTGTCAGACGCTTGTACCACTGAAGCAAAACTGGGAGCATTTATGGCAGATTTTTAATAAAAACACAAACGGGAACTGACAAGCTCTTACTTACAATGCTTGCCTGCAGGAGGAGTACTTTTTTCATTACCTTCATATTTTAATGATTTAACAACTTTGTCCTTGCAGTTTGGAGTAAAGGAACATTTAGGTCCATACCTCTGCATCCTCCTGCCAGCAGCTGCACAGGAAAGACCAAGCCCAAAAGTGCCAGCTTCTAAGCAGATACAGTTGCACCCTAAACCCATTTCTGATTTGCCTGTGCCAAAAAGGCACAAAGATATTAATTTCCATCGTTTCAACTATGGAAAAACAACCCAAATTTAGCTAGCAATCACTCTTCCAGAGAATCACAAGTATGTCCTTTCTCAAAGACAGACAGCAGGAATAAAATTTCTATGGGCTAAGATGCAGAGAAGGGCAATTATTTCTTCCATGTTCTTGTCCCAATTCATGACACAAAATCAAAATAATTATCTACAATTGTTTCAAACCCTCTGCTACGATATTTGTAGAGGGGTGGGGGAAGTGAGATCAAAAAGAAACCCTGGCACATTAGAAGATCAATACTTGAGAGACTTATTAAATCTAATTATAATCTACTGAGATGCTTCTAAGTATTTTCCACTCCTCTCAACTATCTATGCACAAGAGTTCAGCTTTGCAATAGTTAGCCAAGCACACCAACTATGTGACTCGAGAAACAACTGATATTTTAGCCAAGGTTCTTGGCTAGGAGGGGGAGGCTGGAAATGAGTCATTATACCAAACCAAGCAGGTATGCCTGCGTTGATACAATCCAATCCCCACTTCAGATTACTCATCAGATGAGTTTTCTTTTGAAACCCAAGCTGACAAAGCCAGAACAGTAACAAGCTCGACTGGTGAGATAAGGACAATCACCCACAACACGTTGGCACCACCAGTATATGTAGCACAAGTATGATTTTACAAGCCAGCATTAGAACTAAGTTTAAAGGAATTTAACTGTGAAGTAGAAAAGTTCTCTGAACCTAATGGATTATCATAAGGAAAAAATGTGTCTTTAAAGTCAAGAATTCAAGGAATAAATTATGGGTAAGGGGATTACGATTTAATATGGGACACTAGCTTTAGTTTTTTGGGGTACCAAGTTGTAGGATTATAGTAAAGGGCTTTAAGTTGAGGTATCAGCATACTGTCAACTCCTTTGTTATCTATACATATACCCCTCCCTCCAACAAATCATCCTCAGACAGGTCTCATGAGAAAGTTCCTTGGAATAGGACAGGCAGGAAGTATTATTTTGGCATAATGCAAAACTGGATTGTCTATTTCCTCAGCAATCCTAATCCCACTGAGGGGTTCTCACAACCTACGCATCTGAGAACATAAAAAGAGAATGGGTAAGGATACTGTGCCTTTATAAACTGATACTGACTTTTGGAGTTTGAGAGCCCTCTTTTGGAGCTGGCATACAGGAGCAGATGGGTCTGCTAGTTGATTTGGGGGTTGGTTTGTTTGTTTACCTCCTCCATCCTTCTACAGTGTGGCATTCCAGATGAAGAGTAAAGAAGATAGTACAACAAAAAGCCCACTTGAATTCCTCATGCTAATTTAATGTTTTCAGTCTTTGAATCAAAAAAAAATAAACACCTGGGGAGGAAGGGAGGGATGAAGTCTATCAGTCCGTACTTTTCACCCAGAGGGTGTTCACCCAGAGGGCACTGCAAGAGACTCCCAAGGGGAAGTGGTCACAGAACCAAGCCTGACAGAGATTGAGAAGTTTGGAGAATGCTCTCAGGCACATAGTGTGACTCTTTGGGATGTCCTGTGCAGGTGTAAGAGCTGGACTTCAATGTCCTTGTGGGTGCCTTCCAACTCAGTATATTCCATGCTTTCATATTTTTGACACATGCAGCCACAGTGCTCTGCTGCAACAGTGTCCTAGAGCTGGAAGCAACCACTGTCACCTTGAAATGGCCTTCAGAGTTTGTTATTTTTCCATCAAGTTCTCATCTTATTTCCGATCCAACATTCTTCCTAGCTGCAAGGGTCCCTATGAATATCAGTCAGATTAAACAGTTTCATTCAAAGGAAAAATATTCTAGGAGTTGATTCTTTGAGCAATCTTCTGAGGAAGCAGAGTCAAACAACTGCAAAAGTTACTCTGGTTCCAAAAGAGGTAGCAAAAGCAGCAAGTTCTTTCATTTATGGAGCTAAAGAAATCCTAAACAGCTTTATTCCTGTCAATTTAAGCCTAGAACACATCCCCTGTTAGTGAGGGGATGCCTGATGAAGAAACCAAACTACTAGTGGTCTCCCAGAAGCCTGAAAAGCATAGCAATTTCAACGAAAAGCACAGCCAATCAAGGGAAGAATAAAATTCTCCCTTGGGGTGCAACACCTTAACATAGGTGATTTGGGAATCCATTATTTCATCATACTGTAAATTATTATTACAACAAGTGAAGGTCATAATGAAAGCGTTGTAGCCTTTAGCTCAGGGCACAGGGACATGCAAATAGAGTGATTATGCTACTTTTAGAGCCAAGTTTTCACAGCATTGCACCTAAGCTAACAAATGGTGCCATGAGCACCAGCAGGGCTTATCTGCAATTCACATAATGTGCTCCCTGGTAATACATAACTGACTCTGAACAGAAATCAAGCAGACAATTGCAACAAATTTCAGGCTTCTAAAAGGAAGCAGAAAGACCAGTTTCATCTCATTGTTACGTGAGCAAGAAGAAGTGGAGCAGTAACTGTGGGTAGCCTTTGTACCATCAGGAGGCCTCTGACAAGCTACACAGATGCTAAGACAACGTTGAACAAAAGACTCCAGTTTACTGCTCCTGAAATATTCCTACAGCTGGACTCCTGTGAACATGTGTTTGAAAACCCCAGATGCTAGAAACACGTTCTAACTGGGCAAGCTACAGAGCATGAAGCAGTATATTAGAGAGTTAACAGCCCCATTTGCACAGTCACTCCCATACACAAAACATGTAAGGTAATCAACAGGCAAATCAGACTGGAGGAAAGGGAAAAGTGATTTTCATCCTGCCTATAAAATCCTTTAAGCATTTTGCAGATTTAACTACATTGTATGACCAGATAGCACATTAAATTGGGTACGCATAAATTGATTCCAGGGTAATTGAGAATTGTTAATCTTGCCGTTTACCCATGCCTAAAACAGACCAGTAATGCTTCAGAGAGGATGTGCTACACAACACTGGTTTCCAGGAAAAGCTCAGTTGGATGTATTTTAAACAAAGCCAAAACCCATGAAACTATTTCCTGGAAATCAGTATGAGCAAAGTCTGTCCCTTTTCACCCTTTTGTGTTTCAACAGTGAGTGAATATTAGGTTTTCCTGGAATCATTCATATCAATGCATGGCTCTAATAAATTCCAAGGAATTTACCTGCCATCAGAGACAGATGTAATTCAAACCTGTTCAAAATCCTGTTCTGCTCTTTAAATTCGTTTGGTCACTTGCAGTTTTCTAGTTATGATGCAGAATAATATTATATTATTAAGTGACAATCTAAGGAAGGACTTGCTCAATTGAAATAAACTGCCCTCCCTTACACAGAAAAACTGAGTCTTTTTCTTGTGTTTGTTTTTAATATTACATTTTGGACCTAAGTTTGTGTTATACTTTTAAATGTAATCACCTTCGGAAACATACCACAGAAAATCCACATACTTCAGTTCTGTGCTTTTCAAAACAGGTTCATTCAGCCCTTTACAAAATACTTCCTCATACTACGTAATTTTGTAATTTTTCACCTAAGCAATTATGAACTATTTCAAAAAGGTATGGCTAATCCTTTTGCTTGATACTTAAGAAAATCATAATAACCTAGTTGGCTTTTCAGAATTTCAATAGTAAAAATGTTACTTTCCACACAGAGGTCACAAATCTGCCAGAAAGTACCCCAGTGTAATCACAGGGCTCCTCTGATTTGATGTATTAGTAACAATAAAAAAGGTGAGTTTTGAGCCTTTTCTGCACACTAGTATCTGCACTCCCTTACCAAAAGGTGATTAGGCTGTCATCCAGCAGAGAGATTCAAATACTTGAGAAAATAATTTAAAAACAAGTAATTGAGCACACACCTCTCCCTCCGCCTCCTGCACCAAAATAACCCCTGGCTCCCACCCTAGACATGCTGCAACGTGCTCTCATCAATTCATTTGCAGGCAAACAAAGCTTAAAGCAGCAAAGGGTGAGGATAAGTACTGTATGTTCTAGACCTCACATGATCACTTTTCTATTTGTCTGATATCGGAAACAGCTATTACAATCTAAGTGCTAGAAACATGATTTGGGGAAGTACACTAGGCTGAGATTTCTCCAACACCAAAACTTCTTTAAACAGGATTTCCTATTTTTCATTCTTACGCAATATTCACTGGCACTTCTTGTTAGCTCCATACACAGACATGCTATGTACAAACAAAACCAGAATACGTGCATCTCTTCATGGAAGCCATAACCAACACAGAAACTGAAAGTGTTTCAGTTCATCTGTCCAGAAGGCATACTTGTTAAGGAAATGTCTTTCAGGGTAAGACACAATGCTGAGGTAATTCAAAAAAAAATTCAAGGCTACATTTCTTTTAGGACTAGGATAATCTGTTGCTAACAACTTCTGTGCTTCAAGGTCCTCTATGGCAGTCTTTACTGAGAGCCTAATATCAATAATGTTACTGAATTAGACCTACTGCCCCCTTTCTGTACACTCACTCATGTAAGAGCCATGGCTGCTCCCACAGAAAAGGACTGCTGTAAGCAGTTCTTACACACTGATAACAGGACAGGCATTTCACAACAACTGTGCAACAGAAATGTAACAATTACAGTATAGAGTAACTGCACCAACACTTCAGTTACTCCTTTAGAATCCTCAACACCATGAATACATACTGATATTTAAAACTTTGATTCTAATGTCTTGGTAGTTTTCTGCAACTGTTTTTATTCTAATGTCTGTGTAGATTTTTGCAGCTGTTTTGACTGTTCTCCGCTGTACTTCATACACAGAAAAAGATAAGGGTGTCATGTTCTCAAGTGTCATAAACCAAAGAAGCTCAAAAGACATTAATGAACACATGAAGTTTCAAGTTGAGATTTAACCAGCATTCTTTAACGAGGTATTTTAACTGTTAAAAGAGATGCAAGATTTTTACTTTCATATTCCGGAAGTCAGTTTTGGCAATAGTGTAAGCTTAAACTCCTGTACTTTTAACCAATATGAAATGCCTTTTACTCATTAAACTCCTGTAAGAATGTTTCTGGTTTGGAATTTAGTGCCCTATTATGACTCTGCTTAATTCTATCTCACAATGTTCACAGAAAGAAGCTACCATGAGGTAATTTTAGGCATTGGTCCTCAGCTAATCTACTGCAAAAAGACATGCACTTTACTCCAGTGCTGTCTCCAAAAAAAGGCTCCAAAGGAGCCTTCCCTTTTTTAGTTCCTCCCTGCCACCCTTGATTATTTGTTTGCCTTACTGAGATGTCCCTTCTGCCCCCTCCTATTTTCTGCTAGCCAACTGCTTGTGTGGCTGCACAGAGAACCAGAAACCAGCAACTGGAAAAGGAACTCCCTTAACATTTTATAAGCCAGATTGGCTCCGCAAAGCAGTTGAGAAAAACAGAACCCAAATCAGCAAGAATAAGTAAGACCTTTGGAGAAAGCTCACTGGTAGTCGCACTCTTCTAAAAGAGGGCTCACATTAAAGAGTTAGCAGGAAAACAGCTTCTGAACTTCAAGTTTCAACGGTAGCTTTCCTAATAACAATTAACTCCTGCGGGGAATAAAGATCTCTAAAAATAATTTACAAGTACTGAAAATCAGAATTATCCATTCCAGGCTAACTGCTGAAGCAGGCAAGACCTTTCACCTGGTAACGGAAGCTTTTGTGAATAGATCTTAACATGAATTAATTCTTTCTAATCACTATCAGTGAGCCAGGAGTCAGCACCTCAAATTACTCACCAGCTAACCTGCTAGTGTTCTAGACTCCAAATGAATTTGAAGTCATATAGCTTGTGCTCTGGATCTGACCCACAAGCTTCCCCTTGCAACTGCTTCAGGTAACGAGAATTAACAACATTTCTAAATCAAAACTCAGCCACCAGATCAGCATCAGAAAGCCTCCCACTGGTGTCAAACTCAAACTAGAGCCTTTCTTTAGGTACTGATGTTGGCACATACAGTCTTCTCTTCCCCAAACCCCTGTTTCTGCAGCTGGGGGATCTTTCAGTAGGTTGATGCAGCTTTGCAGTGAGACAGATGAGGAAACCACTCTGAGGAAAAATAACTCAAAAGAAACATTATTTTTTTAGCGACACAGCAGTACTTGTATAGTGTTTGGGGCATCCATAAGACAAGGAAAACAGCAGAAGACTTTGAACATCACTTCTCCCCAAAGAAACACTGAAGCCTCAGCCACATCATTTTCCCCTGAACATTATTTCCCAGTGGTTACCTTCTGTTCTTCTCTTTCTGTTGCATTTTGACACTTCTCAATCTTCCACTGCCGCATGAAATCTCGCAGATATCCAAAGAGAGTGAGAACACCATAGCCTACATAGGTCAGCACAGCAACCAGCATCGGTGTTTCTTCAAAAGCTTCATTGAAAGGCCTTTTGTATAATCCTCCATTGTGCACAATATGATTTATCTATAGTAAAAATTTAAAGAGAGGCAGTTGAGGTATTAATTCAAGAAAAGGCAGACAGACATTTCAGAATAGTCCCCAGCCCTCTGGTCAGTTATAGGCTCTGCATTCCCCCCCCCAGCCCCCAGCAAAAAGTGCTTCCAGCTAAGTTCAGCCATTACTGATAAATACTGCCAGCCTCCATATATGAAGTTGCCAAGTCGCTGATATAACCCAGGTCACAGTTACCAATCTAGGGTAGTTTAATGTCTCATTAAAATTATTTAGCTTGCAAGGCTACATACAGAGCATCGCTTACATCTAGGCAAACCAAAATGAAAAAAAGTGCCTTCACCAAGAGGGCACAAATAACAGAATAGTGATGTTTCCCAGGATTACTACAGAGAAAAACAAAACAGAAAGTAATAGTTTTATTGATCTAAACAATATATTCTCAGACTTGGAAGCCTATATTAGTGTAACAAAACAATCATAATCCATGTGTCTCTGTCGCTGTTAGCCTAAAGATGCTGACATAAACACTGTACTCATCCATGGGGCGGACATGACACCACAGACAAAAAAGTCATTGTATACAGAGTCTCAACATGGCACGTATGTCAGCACACAGAACAAAGCAAAGCTTTCTGCATAAAATCCATGCTAAAACTCATCTTGCTACTTACATATCATCTGAAGGTAAGAGATTTACTAGCTGCCTAATACATACGGCAGGTCTATCTCAAGTACAATTACTGGAATATGCAATATTTGTGACTATTACGAAAAAACTTCACAGCTACAAGGCAAGTGCTCACCCAACATTAGCACTGGGGGAAAAATCACGGTTTTACCTAGACTGCTTTTTCAAATAGTTACATTAAAGATCAGATCTCATAAGTCAATGAATGAAAACACAGAAATCTAGCCATTAGATGCAAATGCTATCTGCATTGCTAAAAGTTATAGAGTGGCTGCACTGTAATAGAATAGCTACATGTGAAAGAACATTCTCCAAGATATAAATCCCCTTTGTGTAGCATCAAATATATATAAAAATAAGAATTGTATTTCTTAAAATGTACTAATCAAAGAAACCTCAATACCTAGGAAAGATATTGAACCTAAACACATCAAAAAAAGACAATGGCAAATAATTCCTGAGGGGTGTGAGCCAGCAGACAGAATAAAACCAGTTATTCACCTATGTCACTCATCATATGGGAAAGTAAGGTAGAATTGTACTAACTTCTACAACAGCTGATGAATCAATAAAGGCACATATAACTGCTGGCCTCGCTAGACACTGCGTTATTTGGAACATGATACCTGCTCATCTCAGGTGGTGGAGCAAGTCTGTATTTCAAGTCTGTCATTAATATTGTGAAAGCAATTTTTCAGAAGGAAGGGTCTGCTCTTAGGGATACAATTATGCTATAGCTATGCAGTCATTGACTATAAACCACAACAGCACCTTCCCTCTTGATAGTCAATTCTACCTCTTCCCTTCCGCTGACACAGTTTTAAGCAAAGCAAATCCTCAATTTTGTCACCATAGCCTTGGGGACTTTAGAATAGGTGTGAGTGTGGAAACAAAATAGCAAAGACACAGTAGGAAGTTCTCTTCTAGCAGCAGCACTTAAAGCCAGATGCAGGTAACTAACGTGTAGTGCTTTGAGGCCAGGTTTAATACTGAAGTATTATTTTAAAAACATACTGCATACAGTGGTGGCTTGAGTTAGAAAATTACTATGGCTTTGGAACAAGTGTAGAACATTTGCTTACCACATTGCAGCTCAAGTGCTGGCAATTTAAGGCTTTAATGCAGGCCAAAGGTTCATACACTGTTTTCTTCATGAACGATGCCAGCCAAAGAAACTGCCCCTGCCCCACTCACTCCCACTTTGAGCCATCCGCACCAGCCTCCAGCTTGCACAACTAAAGCAACTAAATCTGATTATCAGCATAGCATCCCTTCAACACTGAACCTATCCATGTTGAAAATATAATCGTTTGCAGAAGGTTATTCATTAGACCATAATAGTCTTTACAGCACTGCTCTACAAAGTCACTCGATAGAGCTCAGCAAACAAGAGCCAGCAGCTTTGGAGGGAGAGGAGGGGCAGCAGCACCCTGACAATCGCAGAATCAGTGAGCCAACACTGCAAAGGGAAAACCGTGAAAGCCGCCTCTTCTCTATTACTCTCAGGACTGCTTAACTGTATCACTATGGCTCCAGTACACAAAACTGTAGAATTTTATTGCATCCACATACAAGAAAGATCACGCACCAAAGCTCCGACCACCACAGTTTGACAGCTTGATGAATTACAAGGTGAAGTCTGCATCCTCACATTGTCAGCTCAGGCTGTGAATAGCAGCTGCTCAGGAGCAGGCACGCTACACACCTGCCACCTGGGCCTGTCTACTAGCAGCTGATTTCTGGACAAGCAGACAGAAAACTGGTAATGACTATTTTGCAAATTACCTAGGATTGAATAACCAGAGATCACATCAAAGCTTCTAATGTCTTTCCCAGGTAACTGGAAGTTCAGCTGGAAGAGATAAAAGGCTACATCCTAAGATAATGGATCTGAGGTTACCAAATACCAAAAAGTAGTTACTGAAAAAAAACAACTAAGAGACCCAAAACTATATGCAAATTAAATCAAAATAAAAACATACCAAATTATTCCAGGTCTTTGGAGGTGACTGTGCTTGTAACAAACGCTAAAACTAAACAAGTTATTCCATATGGTTGAACCCAACATTTCACTAAGAAAGGCTGTTTTAGGAATACCTGTATTGATTCAAGTCATACTCCAATCAATTTCACCTCTCAGTGTTCGTCCACCAATGTGCTTATACATGCTTATACTCACATGTCAGCTACCACATCAGCTGAGAAGCTTGTGTTATCCTAGCTGAATCAAAAAATTAAAGAACGAATGCAATTCCACAAACTCTTCATGAAGCATATGACCATAAAAAAACCTCTAGAGCTGACTACAGAAGAGACATTTGTAGTCACATTAAATACAAGACTATTTCTTTTTCTAAGAATGCCTTATAAATCCATATATGACTCTTCAAATGAAGGCTTACATGCTGCAAGCTACAAAGCTGCTGCAAAAGAGCAGCAATTTTAGTTCCAGAGACCAAGAAAGAAGGTGGCTACAGTTCAGTGCTTCATTTCCTTTTCACAGGAGGAGAAAAAAGGCGTGGAAGATCAAGACTTTTATGATTTCAGGCAAGCCTTACGATCATAAAGTGAGCCATGACCTTTGAAGTAGACTATATGGCATATCCAAGTACAAAGAAAAGTGAGAGTTCACTTAAACACGTGGTTCAAAAAAGCACATGTATGCTCACCTAAATCTCTCTTTCCTGTACTGTGCAGAGTACGTGTATGCAGAAGTGCACCATCACATTAAGGAACTCAACCGCAGGAGAATCAGAGAGCACAACTCAGCTGGTTACAGAAGGCAGCAAAGAATCAGGTAAACCCTGTGTTGGGCCAAACTCTTGGGGAAACAAATCACATTAAACAGTATTGTAGCAGTTACTGAGCAGCAGCAGCAGCATCACACAGCTACTGCTAGAAAGGACTCCACTGGTCTAAGCAGAACACATCAGAGTCGGATGATAATCACAGAATGTACTGAGTTGGACCCACAAGGATCATGAAGTCCAACTCCTGGCCCTGCACAGCACAACCCCAAGAGTCACACCATGTATTTGAGGGAGTTGTCCAAGAGCTTCTTGAACTCTGTCAGGCTTGGTGCTGTGACCACTTCCCTGGGGAACCTGTTCCAGTGCCCAACTACCCTCTGGGTGAAGAATCTTTTTCTAATATCCAACCTAAACCCCTGCTGACACAGCTTCAGGCCATTCCCTCGGGTCCTGTCACTGATCACCAGATTGAAGAGATCAGTGCCTGCTCCTCCTCTTCCCCTCCTGACGATGTTGTAACTGCAATGAGGTGTGCCCTCAGCCTCCTCTTCTCCAGGCTGAACAGACCAAGGGACCTCAGTCACTCTTCATAAAGCTTCCCTTCTAGATCCTTTCACCATCTTTGTAGCCCTCCTTTGGATGCTCTCTGTATCGTTTGTGAGTGAGAAGACAAAAGCCATGTGCAAACATGGGAACATTTGCAGATGCTACTGTAGACAACACACAGGATTTACCACAGGTCTCTGGGTACACACCTTGCCTGGCAGGCATGTACTTTAGGGGGAGAAGATGCTACAAGTGCAATACACACTGCACACAGTACGAGAGAAGTACATGGTAACTGCTTATTGCTGCTACCCCAGGAAAGGTCCACCACTCTGTATTAAAGATGCTGTTTCATTTCATGCTGACAGGAAGAACAAATTCAGATGAACCTGGCAGACTTCATGTAAACACCTCAAACAGATTATTTATGCTGGAACACAACCTTGCTAAATTCTTATAAAAATTCAGTAGCTTCTCATTGCCACATACCACACATACTGCAGAAATTTTACTAACAGGTTTGCAGCTTCTATTTTTAGAAACACAGTGTGAAAGACCACATCCCTGAGTGTGCCTCCGTAAGCAAATGTGGTCACATTTATTACAAAGGATTGAGGAAATCAGCACTACAGAAACCACAGCAGTGAGAATTCCACGAAGGCAGCTGCTCTAAGCTGTTAGGTATTCTGTGGTAATTTTACTGTCACCTCTAGCCCTTTTCCTTGCACTGCTTTGCTTAGACTTCAAATCTCAGACTATTGCATGGGTAAAAAGACCAAGTATTTACCACCAAAATTAGAATTAAACTGGTTTGAATCACATTTTAAGCTTTAAAAAAAAATCCTACAGGAGATAAACTTGTTTTATAAAACAGACTTTGAGAGCATATTCCTCATTAAAGATTTGTTCTTCTTGACAGGAATTATCAAATATTTTTATTTGCAACTAGTTACTCACAACAAATTTGACAGCCCTTGTTTAAGATGCACTTACCACATCTACAAAAACAGTGTAAATCTTCATAATGTTTAAAAGTTGTTTGGGTTCCCCCCACCCCCATTAGCAAGTAAAGGATGCAATTAAACTTGGGTTTTTTTGCTTGCTACATATAGGTGACAATTTCAATCCTCCTGAAAATATGCTTTTTCTCTGACTGTTTACCTTAAATTACCTTAAACTTTACATGTAACTTTATCTATTATGTTCAGTAGATTTTAGGCACACAGAATTTTGACAGAGAATTTCCAAACTGCATGCTTAATTACTAAATATGATTTACAATACAGATTTCCAAAGACAGCACAGGCCTGCAGTGCTTCCCTAACAAGTCAATCTCTAGGCTATCAGATACCTCTGACAGCACTTCCTGACATATTTTAGAATCTGCTTTCATTTTTATAGACATTAAACCCCATTGCTTCCTAAACTTTCCAACTCCTGCTTTCCCAACTCTAAGTATTCTTCAAAACTATACTTTTGAATTAAAAACAGTCCTTTTTCTAGGATTCATTTCTTAATGATGGCAAAACAAAAAACTGGGAACCTCATTGAAGATGGGCCTATGTTTTATGTTCCACCTAGAGAAACTGAAGTCAATAGATAATTCAGACAAAGCTTTTGTCCCCTCAACAAATTGAAAACATGAAATTTAGAAAAACATTGGTTTTGTTGTACAATTAACACAGAAAGATACAACATGACATATCACTCAAGTAGATACAGTAAAAAATAAAACAAACTTGTTTACACATATAACAATTTCTTAGCACATTTAAGGTTTATCACCAGCTAAGTTTGAAATAGCAGTACAAATATAATCGATATATCTTAACACTTCACCCAAACTAATTTCTCAGTAGCACATATTCCAATCTAAGAGAAGCTCATCACATCAGCAGCTACCATGGGCATTTGTTTTCATACCAGCACAGACACACAAATTCTCAACAAGTACAACACTGGCACTATACCTACTAATTTAATATGATGGCCTCAAATATTCGTTTAGCCAGGGAAAATGTTGAGTAGTTATGCCTTCCATACAGGCTTACAGTCTTTTATAACTGAATTTGGTATTAGAAAAAGATTGTTGTGCACAGGTACACTTTTTCAAAAATAAAAGAGTGTTGTCAATTAAAATATCTGAACAAGGCTGCAGTCTTTTCTAGATCAGACAACTTTCTTCTCACTTCAGTTTTACGTTACTGACACAATAAATACAGTCAATCATAAAACCAAGCAAGAGTTGGAAAGCAGTAATTTCTTTCCTTAGGTCTGATGTAAGCCTCAGAATACCTGCTATGAGCCCTAAGGCACACATTTTTACAGGGGTTCGGGAATTAAATGCTAATGTCTAAACCTGGACAAACTCTCCTGCAATCCTGTAGCCATGGAATAAGCAAGGCTGGAAGGGACCTCCAGTGGTCATTGTGTCCAAGCCCCAAGTCAAAACTAATTACAACAGGTTGCCAAGGGCCACGTCCAACAGTCTAGAACTTCTTGAACTCCTCCATGGATGGAGATTCCACAACCTCTCTGGGCAAATTCTTCCAGTATTTTACCACCCTCGTGGGAAAAATTATTTTCCTTACGTGCAATCAGAATTTCCCATTCGTCCAAATTACATGTGTTGCCTCCCATACTATTGCCACACACTTCCAAGAGTCTGGCCTCATTTTCTCTATATCCTGCAGCCAGCTGGTTAAGCCTTCTCTCCTCCTAAGCTTGAGCAAACCCAGCTCTCACAGCCTCTTCATTTCTTAGGGACCCTCCACTGGATTCACAGATTAGTGTAGTTATGTCAGCATCTTTCTGGAAAGCTCAAAAGTGGACACCATTTGCAAGATGCAGTCTCCGAAATGCTGACTAAGGGGGAACAACCACTTCTTCATGAAGAAGTTAATGAGATTTAGATTCTCAGGATAATTTTTTTTCTGTCAGAAATATTTAAATTTTAAATTTGCACACAGATGTGAGAAAACCTCACAGTTCTGTACTCCAATTCCTTTTTATACCAGTGGATAGGGTACTTATTTAGCATATTTATCTTATCCTAAGTTTCAACTGAAAAAAGATTAATGTCACTGCTACCACTAAATCACTTGTAGCAAGAAAAACTTGCAGTATCTGCTGCAGTCATCTAAAGTGTGCTCTCCGAAAGAAGTTACACTAACTTGAATTCCAGCAAAAGCATCTAAAAAATCAACATGAAGCCATTGTTCCCCTGCATCCTGAAGCATCCCACGAGATGAACCTACACGCAGTTTAATTGCTCTATTTAAGAAGAGCAAGCACAAATCACAGGACTACACAAGCTGTTTTCTGCATGTACATACCAAAGCTTCCAGGAAAGAAATACCTATGCTGGCCATTTTAATAGTTGTTAGAATTCAGGACTTGTGACAGTTTTAAAGGAATGCAAATCCCACAGTACTCCCACTGTTCTCAACCAAACTGTTCCTTGTCTTCCTGAGGAAGTAGTACAAGACCTTGTTTACAAAGGCACGTATGCAATAAGCTATCTGGAAGTTGCTATAGGATGGCATTTGAAAACCTTCTAGAAACATCAGGGAAATTAAAATTTGTTTATATAATTCCAGCTCCTATCTAACTGACTTGGAGATACTGTACACAATAGAAATTAAGAACTTGATCTAAAACATATATTCCAATTTTATTTTTTCAGTTTGAGACTATTTCTTCTTTAACTTCTAGAAGCATAACAGAACAATTCTAGTGTGAGAAGCTCAATTAAGGAGTGAAAAAAAAACCACATTACCAAGAATTTGTTCACAATAATAGGAAGATTCCAATAAATTATCTTGGATAATAAGGGCATCTTCTCCCATTAAAGATGTCCCAATATCCCTATTCTAAGCAAGAAAATTCTTTTCAGGTGCAGCACTGGAAAACCATTAGTCTTTTGCAAAAGACTCCAATGGAGAAATACATTCCAGTTTAAAATTGCATTGCAGAGAGAAAAAGCCATTTCCCCACACTTATTATTCCCATAAGTGTCTTGATAGCTCCTAAACACCATTATTCTATTGAACTCAACAATCTCCCCAAAAGAGTAGAAGGGCATAAAAAGCAGAATCATGCACAACTTGAAGCGGTAACTTCACATCTCTTTTATTAAGATTTGCTCTCTTTCTCCTATCTATGTTCAATTCCTCACATCATGACAATACCCTTTGAGATGTCAGGCTTTTATCTTACATAGTGCAGTATTACACCAGAGCTCTAAATCAATTTTAAGTCCATCCATAAATTACTATTCTTTCTAACCATGAACTCCCTTAACTGTACACAGTCAGAAACAAGTCACTTTTCTCCAACATTCCACAATTTTTAATTGCTATGTGATTCTTCAACCTCTTTTAATTTAGGTGTTCATAAAGAGATTGAAATTCAGTGAACGCAACAATCTCTAAACAGATTAACTTCAAACAGGACCCAAATAATTTGAACACAAGACATCTCAGGAAAGCCAAGAGCTGTTATTTATCTTAATATTTCAGAATTTTTTTTAATATGCTGGAACCTTAACTTCAAATGGTCACTTTCCTAGTCATTGATGATATTTCATTAATCTCCAAGGTAGCCAAAGTCGGGTACTGCACAGTTTTAGTAGGCAGCAAGTTTCCCTATCCTCTTAACAAAAAGAGGTTTAGCAGTTCACAAGGAGACAAATACAATCTCTTTGAAAATTAAGGCAAACAATTTCACCCTCTTCTGCTCATGGTGGAGTAACAGTAAAGAATCCATTCTATATCAAATACCACTCCTAGTGGAGGGACTATCATAAGGAAACCTTTGAATCTAAGCTTTATTTTTTTTAGGATAGAAACTCCCAAAATAACATAAACAATTCAACAATTTAAAAACCCCAAAACTTACACAGGTAACCTGAGCAGAAACATCCTAGGTAGAAGAGGACTCCTGTTTTTTCACATCGTTAAAAATGGGTAAAGCTTTCCTGCACTATCAAGCCCTACTGGAAAGCATGGTAATGTATTACCTTGTCTCTAAGCTCTCCCCTCAGAAGCTCCGCAGTTTTCCAGATAAATTGTCAATGACTGCAACATTTCTTTAAACCAATGGTTTTCCTTGCCCCTCCTGTTCCCATCATTTTAGCTAGATTTCTTTTTGCCTCTTATTTCTCACATAAACACGGTGAAAGGCTTTCTTGAAAAAGCTCTTTTCCTCATCCTTACTTTTCTGGTTTTTTTTTTTCTACTAAGCAACAACTGCATTCTTTTGTGTAAGCTGCCTCCTTTTTGGTACTTGCTTACAGTTGCAGATTCTCAGCCGCTGTATGTGGTATGTACGTAGTATATACATACACAGACAAATATATTCAACACAAAGTAAACATTCATATGTTCCCCTTCTTCTGCATAAAGGCCCAAAAACCAACACTGAAAAGGTGAAAGACCAATAAAGCAGCCAAATCTGTGATAAATCAGCAAACACATCTTTTGGCAGCTTAGCACCACTGATGCTATTTGAGAAAGCTAGACATGACTGGATCTCCTTAACAGTTGCTTCTTCCAGTCCAGTTCTAACATTCAGATCCGCACTTTGAAAGTTAGCATAAAGCTGGCCCACATAAAATTAGGGAGGAAAGAATGTAATACTCCTAATTATAAATCTCTGTTTGACCAGCAAGAAGCTGCCAGATAGATATCAAACTTTCCTACACTCTTCTTCTATCCTCTGACAATGCCGCTACACTTCGGCTTTTTGGTAAGATTTCTCATGACCACTTCTCCAGTGAACCCTCACCAGCTTTAGAAATAGTTATCTCAAATGCCTCAGGTCTCCAAAACGTACCTGAGCATAGTATCACGTGCAAGCTACTAAGGGAACAGAACATCGCATAAACCAGCAAGGTTTTTAAGCTTCCTAAGTTTGCCATCTATGGTTTTTCCCATTCACACGTTGCATCACCCATGTTTTCCAGATACACAGCTGGACAAAATCCTTGAGGAAGTGCTTCCCTGCTGCACTTTCTGTTCTTCTGAAGTAGAAGAACATAACTGTATTCAGACCTTCTTCTTTAGAAAGCACAGGGTGGGGAAAAACACTCACAGAAGAACACTCACCATCACCCCGCTTTGTCTTACTACAGAGGTTTACATTTAAGGTTTTATAGCCAGCAGTGCTTGGTGTTTGCAAGGCAAGACTACCAATGCCATGGCTCCCCGAACCAGTGCAAGCTGACACTGCTGCCAAATGAAGGTATTGTACCTCCCTCCATTTGTTCACTCCCAGTACTGTGCTATATCTCCCAAGGGCCAGGACAAGACTGTGAGCATCCATCCAGTCAAAGAAATACCGTAAGCACCCGAAGTTAAAGATAACTCAGGAAAAAAAGTTACGTTTTACCCTGCATCACTTCTCAATCTAGTTCACAATGACTGCACAAGCCCACACTAAGAAAACAGAAGGGACAGCAGAGGACTGAAAAACAGAAGCAACAGGAGAGATGATGACAGAGGAAGGCTTTTCTCAAGCAGCTTGAGGTGTTCGAGGAGAAACAACTGGAAGTCTGCAAGCGCAAATACACACTTGCATCAGAGGGCGTTAATACAGCCAGATGGGAAGTGCTGCATCAACCCCCAACTCTGCTCTAAAGGGAAGTCCCTGCTCAACACTACTTGTACCCACAGCCCAGTGCATCGCACCTGTAACAACAAAACAGTGGTGAAGAACTGCTAAAACCTTTTGTTCTAAAGCGCAGACCTACTGTGGTATAGCGAGGTTTAAGTTCAAAGCTCTACCACCACCAAAAGCCTTGCAGTAAAGTTACAGCCGTGACTCGAGGGCCAGTCATTTCACATGCCGCCACCAGCGCGGTGTGCGAGCACCCCCCAGGCGCTGCCCTCCCTCCCCAGGCCAGGGCCGGCGACACAAACCACCTGGGTCCTGCCGACATCCCTCACAGCCACACCTCGGTGCCTTCCGGGCC
>VWZW01007936.1:2616485-2630837 GCA_013397115.1 Edolisoma coerulescens | reverse complement strand
CCTGCCCTGCCCTGCCCTGCCCTGCCCTGCCCTCCTTGTCCCCTCCCCTCCCCTCCCCTCCTTGTCCCGCTCCGGGAGGGACCCGGAGCGCTCGTGAGCACGTTCCCGCACGCGGTGGGGAGGGGCCCAGAGCGGCGCTGGTTGGTGCTGCTGCCGTCACCATCCACGCCGGGAAACCGGCAGCCCTGCCTCGGGCACACCGGTGGCTGGAGCAGGGAGAAGGCCGGGGCGGGGTGAGGCAGCGGGGAGCCCCTCGCTGCTTCGTGTTGAGGGAGCTGATGAACGAAGCGGTTCCTCAGAGACCTGGAGGGCTGTCCCAGGACGCCTCGGGCTGTGTCCTGATGAAATCCGTCGGAGCCGACGGAGAACCCCGGGTGAGAACTCCGGAGAGCGTTTAGGAAATCAGACGTAGTTACTGTAATGCCCTTGCCAGCACCTTGGGAGAGATATATCCTGGCCGGAGTTCGTCAGGACAGCGAAGGCCCTTCCCTGCAAACCAGCCTCGGGCAGAGCTTAATCCAATAGGGTGGATACTTGGGCTAAAGACTGGCGTGAGCCCGGCCGCCCTGCTGGGCTGTATCGCCCCCGACAGCTGGAGCTGTCCGGCTGTTCGCTCTGCCCACGGCTCTGTTTAAAAACCATAGTAGGTTTATGTACAAAAGTGTTTTCTGACAGGGTTTGGAAAGATGTACTTCGTTCAAAGACCAAGTGAACTAAGTGCTGTGTTTATTCGGGGGTGGGTGTTACCAACCCCAATACAGTTTGGGTGACCAAGCACCACGCAGACGAGGCGAGAAGGAAACCACAAAGCGTCTGTATTTGTGTGCTATTAAACACCTGTATGCATCCTGGTGAGGGAGTGTTAATTGGCAAAAAGGAAACAGCCTGACGTGTTTAATTGCACACTGAAAAGATGGAAGAGTATGACCTTTGGTTTCTCTGGTGTAATTTAGAAGGAAGGGCTGTGGTTTTTCTTAGCACTTAGCAACGGGGAAAAAACAAAATGAAGACTTATCGGCTTCAAGCAGATGAATTTGAGAGAATGGTCTCATCCTTTTCTCTCTGATTTGGTATTGATAGTTATTTTTATGTATTATAGTCACATCTTGGAGCCTTTGTCGTGGATCTTATTGCAAATTTGGTATGAACATGCAGTACCTAACAAGTGAATTAGTTTCTGTGAAAGGTAGTCATTTTTATTCCCTCGGGAAGACAGGAAAGTTTCACACCCTGGTTTCAGCCTATTTGTAGGCAGCAGTGCGTGCCCAGTCTGCTTCCATGTCACCTTTGGACAAGAGGGCTTTTTGTAATGAGGGGTACAAACACAGTCTCAGGGTAACAAGTGCAAGCTGGGTGTTTGACCTTGTCCCTTTTCTTGCTGTCTGTGGCCACTCCCATATCTGGACTGGCACTGAAGCACGTATGGACTTGCCTCAGCAGTAAGCTTTTTTCGCCTGGTTTTGATATGCAGTGAGGGAGGGGCTGGGCCATGTCCCATCTCCTCTGTTGCAGGATGGGACCGTAGGGGAGACTGGTGTTACTAGGAAGGACCTTGGGATCAAAGCAGCAAATGCCCCCGTTTAGCCTTTGAGTGCTTGCACCAGTGGACTGGCTTCGGTGCAGGTGCGGTGAGGAGCACTGATGGGGAAGAAGCACAGGTGATTTATTTCTGGATGAGCGGAGGAAGGCTTTTGCAGAGTTGAAGTTATCTATGAGGAAACTAATAAATATA
The DNA here is from genome assembly GCA_013397115.1 of Edolisoma coerulescens. Classification (NCBI taxonomy): domain Eukaryota; kingdom Metazoa; phylum Chordata; class Aves; order Passeriformes; family Campephagidae; genus Edolisoma; species Edolisoma coerulescens. The sequence goes on along the minus strand of VWZW01007936.1, from coordinate 2,629,105 downwards.
ATGAGAAAAAGAAAGAAGTGTATTAGGGGACCACATACTGTAGAAGTTTTTGAAGGATTTTTTCTGCTGTTGCCATAGTTGGCTATAAGCATTTTCCTCCTGTCTCCTCTCCCTTTGAACAGAACAAATTGAATTATACTGACTAGTTTTTGCCATGGGGTGCAGATGGTCCACCTGCCTACACTCACAGGGCATATGCAGGGCAGCACCCTCCACTTCCTGCCCACCTGCACAGGGAGGAGTTTCACCTGCTAATGCTTTGCTTCTAGAGAGGATAAGCTGCTTCACCTGACAGGCACTGGGTCTCACTGCGGTGTTATCTATTAAAGCATAAACCCTTTTCACATGTGGGTACCTGCAGACTGGTCACTTCATCTGTCCTTGAACCCAACTAACATGAACCCTTAGAATGTGATGGTTTCAGTTTTGGTTTAGGAAACGTAAATAACATTAAGGGAGCTACTGGTTACCTCTTGCAGGACTGTACAGTCTCACACAGCAGCTGCAGTGCTCCCCTGCACAGAGGGATTTCACCCTGCCCTGAGCACAGGGCCAGCATAACCTGGTGTTTGAGGGGCATCTAGTCCCTTCCAGCACAGTGCAGGGGACACAGAAGGCATGCTCACCCTGGGGCTGCAATGACAGAAGAGTCTAGGATATCCATGGAGACAAGTCACAGCACAGCATGGGGATGGCATCCCAGGGCACAGCTATTACCACAGGCAGCACCAAGCACATCCCACAGAGCTCCTGGGGGCAACTTTGACATGGCTCTGTGTGCTGCACAAGACACCTGTGTACACAGGTGGCTGCAGCTTGTGCCTCTGGTCTAGGCAGTTGCAAAATAGAGAAGCCAAACAAAATCTGAAGAGCAAATTCCAGTTTTAAGTTACATTTTAAGCTTCATGGATACTATTCCAGTGAACTGGCACAGGACACTGCCTTACTCTGCCAACTGAACAAAGCAAAGGACTGTATCAAAAAATTAATCAGTCAAAAGGAAGAGCAGAACATAAGTAACAAGTCAAGACAGGCAGGGATTGTTGCATAGCAGGCTCATGTCAACAGAAAGCTTACATCACTGGTGTGAGTCTATGAGTACTGTTCTAACCATCTGTATGTTTGGGCATCAGAGAGAAGAGTTGTGAACTTTGGAGATGGCAGAAGGGCAAGTTCAGGAAGGAGCAATTGGGTAGCCACTGGGACAAAGTAGCAGAAAAATTTTCCACTTCAGTGTCCCAAACAGAGAGAACAAGGGTCTTCTGCACTGATAAGAGATCATCAGAACTCATCAGAGGTGTGAGTGAGGGGAAGAATTTCCTTTGAGAAAAGGGAGGACTGAAAAGTGACACAAAACTGGGTGTCTGAATGATGCCAGGTATGCAGAGAGTCTTGATGGAAGGTCACAAGGCAGCTGTAGTCAGAAATAAACCTAAGCCTTTGACTTTTATATTTACAATTCAGAGTTAGAATAAGCAGTGGCTCAGCCATTGCATTCAAGGCAGATAATAGCAGACAGTCTACTCTGAGAGGGAACAGTCTACATTCTTCAGGTGTCTTTCCTCTTCTTCTACAGTCTCCAGGTGCAGGCTAAGCACAAAATGCGTGCTGAAGGCGCAGCTGAAAAGGCTGCAGTTTGACCAGGCCAATGCAGTGAGGTGAGTATCATTACTGTATCTTGTGTTTCTGTCATGGTTACAGCAGCCTAGCACTGAAAGTGCAGGGACTGTGCTGCAAAATGCCTCCAGGGCAGCAGGGAACCTTGGTTTTAAGCTTGGGTCTGAATGGCAGAATGCACCTGGAGAATGTAGACTGTTCCCTCTCAGAGCAGCCTGTAGCATAGGTGAAGAATTAGCAAAAGTGTGGAAAGCTCTTTGGGGACCTCATAGCCTTGAAGAAAGCAGACAGTTATGAGGGTGCTCAGGAAAACATGGTAAGCCCCTAGCTAAACTTCATGGAAAGATGGAGAGGCAATGCTTGGAAGGTTGGCTAGCCTGGTGTAGGAATGACCATCATTTGTCCTCAGCCTGTCTTTGTAAGTAAAGGTAAACCATCAATGCCCACAGCAGATGGCTTCCTTCTGGTGGAGGCAAGGATAGGCAGGTACATATTTCTAAACAATGGAGTTGGTTGGTTCAAATTTAGCTGTGCTGAGAATCGTGTTTCTGCTCCAGGAGAGACCCTCCCTGTTCTTAAAACTTTCTGCTCCAAATGTTACAGTTCTAGGCTCACTACAGCTTCTGTTTCACTGGCTTGGAAAATAATACTATTCTGGAAATATTTTAACCTTTAAAGCTATGTAATACTAAAAAGACTGTTCAGACTACTTTCTCCTCTTTTGTACAATGCAGCCTTGACTGAACCTGTCTTTGGGCACTGACTTGGACCAGAATTTCTAAACACAGTGAACTGTGATTGGTGTTCACTCTGTTTGCCTGGAGAAGCCAGGCTAGCCAACGAGACTGGCATAATGTTTTTGTTGTGAAATGGGAAAGGAGTCAGGACAGGAGATTTATGATCGGAGGTGCAAGAGATCAAAGAGGATACACCAGGGACTGAAAAATGTGTATGAGCATGGGTCTGATGAGCCACAAGAAAACAGAGGGGATGATATCTGTTAGGATCAGGGTGTTGGCCAGCAGAACAGGGTATGTGAGGGATTCCAGTGTGGCAAAGGGGATAAACGACAGACTAATTTAACCCCCTGTAGTTGTTATTCCTTTTAATACATACATAGAAGTGGCAAAATTTTAATCCTTCATTAGGAGAGAAGTAGATAACTGTATTTGCCTTTTTTATTATTTGCAAAATATGTATAATGTTATATTTCTAATAGTGTAAAGAAATCAAGCAGCAGGACGCTATTTCCTTGCTCATGGCTCCAGCCTTCTGTCACAAAAGTGTGTTTTAGGTCGCTCAAAGAATCACTGGGGAAAGTATCAGCAAAAGCAGGTTTAATATTAACGTGAAAGCACAACAAAGTTCATTGGCAAGTTTCACTCTACTACTAACTAGGTGGTTAAAGCACACAGAGAAAAATCAGACCAAGATGTAAAAATCAATCAGTCTAAACCAACAAAAAATTATCTACATGGAGGCTGGAGATGAAAAAGGGGTAAGAATAAAAATAAATAAGAGAGACCCTCCTGTTGAGTCATAAGGTTCAGAGTGGACACCCTTAGCAAACTTAGCCCCAGGTTTGACCAATGGTTTAAACTTAACAGCACTGAACTGATAACTTAATCTAAACAATTTAACAAAAAATTCTGTAGAATTTACTATAGCACAACAATGACTCACATGCCTGACTTACTTATGAATCTAAAGTACTTAAGAATCTCAGAGAACAACATTCATAGTACATTTGCTGTTGTATATTCGCACTTGCACACAGACAGACCTAAAGGAGTATGTACGAGGTATACACCTGTGAAAAATTCCCCTCTAATTCAGTGAAATACTCATCTTGGATGCCTTTGCATCTTTTCAATGGGCAAATGGTTGAGCTTCAAGGAATGGAGATATCAGCTCCCTTGTCGGTGATCAGCAGCAGTCATCCAAGTATAGCAGACCTGAAAGTTTGTGAGCTCTGAGAGACACCCCACTCAGAGGGAGATTGCTGGTCACAGCCCACTGCAGCCCTGGAGAGCTCAAAGGGTCTCACTTAGGACTGCTCTGATTGGGTCACAAGAGAGTTGGCTTTAGCCATAGTAATTTTCCATCCTGGCTGTAATTCCGGTTGGTTTTGCTATCAAACTTTCAAAGAAAAGTTCCCCTTGAAAAGTAAGTTTCCAAGGCTGTTTGTTAAAAAGCGGGAGCTCGTTAGACAGCATGAGTTCCTGGGAGCAGACAGTGTTTCTGATAAGCTCAAGAGGAGCTGAGTCCAGGTGCTGTTGGTCAAGGCTGAGGCCTAATGAGCATTTCTCAGATCACAGGGCATCTAGAGGCGGGGAGGAAGGGGGCATGCACCACCACACCATTTTTCAGACCATAACAAAGCTGTTTCTCTCTAGGCTTTAGTCAGGGCTGACTACCAACATTGTCCTAGCTTTGTTTGGAGCCTCCTATGCTTTATCTGCTTTTACTTATGTCGCTTGTCCCCAAGAAATCTGTACAAAACTGCACTTAGAAACTCATATCTGTTCCCATCCCACCTCCTCAGTTCAGTTTTCTGGACATTTGGCCCTCCTTTGGGCAGTGACTTGTGCAGTATTTTGGAATGGAGATGGCTGTTTCTCTGTGATGGAACTAGACTGTATCTTATAGCCAACTTAAGGCCAGCAATAACATCCATCCCCTTTCACTACATTTCACTCAGCTGTGGAAAGATGACTGGGGGTAATATCAGAGGACACTGAGAGGTTATATTCACAGCCTAACAGAGGTTATAACGGTATGGAAATTATAGAGTGAAACACAGTTGCTGCTCCCTGGATGGAATACAGTTGGCATGCTCAACACCTATTCCACAATGGTTCCCCACACCCACAGTCTACAACCATAGCACCTGCTAAGGGAGATGAAACAGAGGGTGGAGTGGAGACACCTCATGTGGGCTCTGTTGCAATCCTCGCAGGGAGGGGAATTTGATGGCACTTTGCAGCTGAGAAACTGCATAACACCTGTCAGCCAAGGGAGACAGGAGGTGTCCTGCTCCTGAGCCAACAGCTGTGGCGAAATCATTCTCCTTGGATGAACTTGGTTCATTATAGCCTAATTGCACACACACCTTCACCCCAAAGTAACCTGCCCCCAAGGTACAACCAACCCTCACTGGGCATGTGCTCTGTATTTTTTACTGGATCTTTAAAAACAAGGTGAGAGAATGTTACACCAATCAGTAACAAAGGTATGTATGACTGGAGTCACTGAAGCCCCACCTAAATGTAGAGTAGTAGTATAAAAGTAAGTTGAGAGTGGGGGAAAAGTTAGGGAAGACTCCATTGTAACTGCTGGGATCAATCAATGGGCTGAACCTGTCTTCTCCCCTGTGGAGATGCCTACTGGGTAAGAATCAAACTCTATGCGTGCTGAGTATTTTTATTGGGGATTAGAGCTTGTCTGTGTATTGCTTTGAGTATGTTTTTGCAGTCAGATACTATCACCAGCACCCATCAAACCTTAACCTGTCACAATTTTATATTAATAAAGAGTGTTATTCCATAAACTGTTAGTGAGAGTCCTTCATGGGCACTGGAAGTCACCAGCAGTAGGTAATGTGCTGAAATAAAGAGGAAGACCCACTGAGGGATCTCCCTTATGCTGTTGGTGTGTGTGTCCCTGACTAAGTCAGTGGAACCACCCTCCGATCCAGCAGGGCTGCTCAGTGGAGAGTACTCCGACCAAGACTCTGACAGACTGGTCGGGCACAAGGATCTCGACTTCCCTGGGGTGTTGACAGACAAATCAAACACTAAGGGTCAAGTAAATCTCCCCACACTAAGGGTTGAGGAAATCTCCCCTTTTCACATGACACCAACCCATAACACCACCTGCTTCTTCTGGAGCCTGAATTTTGGACCTTTGTTTATGCCATCACAGTGGAACTGTGTGGTTTTGGGTCTTTCTAGGTTGCTTACTGGCGCTGTTGGGCCAACAAAGGCTGTAGCTGCAGGAACCTTGTACTTGCCACTGAGATAAACTGCTACAAGTTAACCTTGCCAGAAAAAAAATGATTAGTTTGGTCCTACCATGCAATTCACCTTGTATCCATGTCAGATACATGGTTTAGTACAGCAGCCTTTGGGAATGCAGAGGCATGTTTGGGAATGAATGTTGGAGATGTGATCAGTTATTTCATCATTCTTGGCTTATGTTGGCTTTTGTAAATGGAAATACGGCCTGACAGATTCTGATGCCAAGAAACAGGAGTACTGGCAGAATGGAGGTGCAGTCAGTGCATATTTACTTGGGCAACAGTAGTTGGAAGCAAGGTAATCTCTGTAGCTTCTGAGCTCATATGTGGTTCCTGTGGTGCGTAATCACTCGTGCTGCTTCAGCTTTCATATCCATCCTCCGTGGACATTCACTGTCACCCATGCCTCTTGCCACTCATGTTGGGGAGCGGAGGAGCCGTGCAGTAGAAACGTTAGGTCTCAGGTTCAGTTAGTTAGTGATGGTGCATCTAAACAGGCCTCCATGCCCTATGTTCAGGGCTCCCTGGTGCATTCATTCCTAACGCCTCCATCTCAAGCTCAAACACATCGGGAATTTGACCTCGCATAATGATGAGGCTCCTATGAACCAGGTGATGACTTGTCTCCCCCTCCCTACAGTAAAAAACAGTCCCATGGTTGTAACTATGATCAGGATCTGTGCCTTTTTTGACACCCATGTTGGGTGATACTGAACTAGTGAGATCATTTTGTTTGTGCCTTGCTTTCTTAGTCCATAAAACGAGAGTAGTGAGACCATTACTCTCCCCGCCCCCCCCTCCCCATCCAGGATGAAGTGAAAGGCTGCATCTGTGCGGTATAAACAAAGCCCTAATTTACATGTAAATGCGTGTGATATCGCTGTAGCAGCAGAGTTGTAGCAGTGAAGCCCTCCTTGTGTGCAGGCAGCTTATGTCAGCAGAATGAGGCTCTTTTTTGAGCAGAACTTTACCGAGCACCATCAGCTACATCAGCAAAAACACTGAATACCAATATAACTACATCCTCATTAGGACCTCAAGGCCCATAGTATATTAATTTCTAACTTCTTTCTAGGTGCTTAAATACTTTTGAGGATCTGCACCTACCTATTGGCACTATGGAAGTTACCCTCTTTCCATCAGAACCCTGGCAAAGAGGTTCATAGCAGATGTGGCCTCACTTTGTCAGTGGCTGTGGAGTGCTCTGAGAAACTCTGGTAAAGGGCCCAGAGCCTAGCAGAGCATGATCAAGCTGCTATGGCTGACTTCAAGGGCAGCATAACTGCTGCTGCTGCTTCTGCCAGTGCTGTTAGTACTGCAGGAGACTGGACAGGTTCTTCCTTATTCACCTCGTCCTGTGAGAAGAACAGAACTGCAAATGGTGTTCCCTTGAAAATGTCTTTGTTGATAGTTTTCATTTCATCCTGTACTGATACTATTACAAAGGTGGCACATGAGAAGACAGCATACTGTAGAGAAGAGAGACAGTGAGGACAGTGCTCTAGCACCTGAGCAGTAACCAAACCTTAGCTTGGAGACAAAGGAAGGAGCAATTTGTTACCTTTCAAGTACCAAGCACAGTTTTGCAGGTTCTTCTTTTCCCACATCTCTTAAGAAAAAAATGAGTGAAGGAAGAAGATAGACAAGCTGGCAAAAGACATGGCTAAAGGAGTCTTTTTTTTTTTAAGTGCTCAACTTTCTACTTGCAGAGCGAGTCAGTTCATCTCATCCAACAGCAAATTATCCCATGGAAAAATCTTCTTCAGGTTTGTGAACTGAACTGACTTGGTGGCTGGAGGAAGGTGGCCATGGAGTAGACATAAGGGGAAACTACCCCATCTGTGCAGCAAACTGCTTTTGAATTACAAAATCTGGTATTAGGGGTGATGGGAGCACAGAAAGAACTTGAAGTTCAGAGAAAAAGGTCAGTACAGGAAAAAAGAAGGCTGCTGTCTCTACTTTTGGCAAGGATATTATAGATAGAAGAGAGAGAGACTTTGCCATACAGTGAAATGGGGCAAGGGAGAAATTGAACAGAGTCCTTAACTACCCATAACTAGGTAGTTGAAAACTTTCCCTTCAAAGTTAAAGGAAGTAAAAGCCATACTTAATTTGAGGAGATGAAAAATGTTAGAGGCTGTGGAGAACCAAGAGGGGAAATCTACCCCAGGACCAGGGACTGATACTTGGGCTTCCTTCAGAGAGACAGTGTCATGCTGCAGGCAGGACTGAGCACTCATGTCTTTCTCACTCACACTGTGTGTTGACCAGCAGCAGCCAGACAGGGCTGCAAAGCTCACGCTGTGCTCACGCCTCGAGTGCAGGGGAGACATGTCTGTGTCCAACAAGTGTAAGAGGAAACTATGGGAAATGTTTCATAGGTATAAATTCATAGGAAATTCATAAATATTCATAGAAAAATCACATCTCCAGTGAAGATGCTGCAGGCCTGAGTGGTTGCTGTATCGGGCATGGCCATGAGAGGGAAGTGTGTGCTCAGGCATTAGGGGCTTTCTCTGGGCTGGAGCAGCCCCAGCTGTGTTGGCTGTGGGCTCTGCAAGCACCGTGGATCTGCCTGGGTCCCACCTCCTCTGCAGGGCTAAAAACAGGGCCAGCGCCTTCGGAGGCATGTGAGCTCAGCCACAGCCAAGTGTGCAGGTAGCGATGATGGGGATGGGGTGAGAGGGGAGCAAGGGTGGGAAAGTGAATTGTCACTTACTGGAGATAGGGGAGGATGAGATGTGCAACCCTGACCAGTCCTGAGAGAACTGGAGATGTCTTGTCCAGAAATGATGGGCAGTCAGGTGGGGAAATCTCATTTCAGTTTTCTCCTCACACATATACAGATGTCTGGTTGTGTTAGCTGGATCATACTCACATTAGGGCATTCAGACTTGAGGATGGTGACATTGAGGGCTTTTAGGAAGGGTAGGGGACCTCAGGAGAAAGAGAGCTGGAGTCAGAAAGCTTGAAAGATTTATGAAGAGGAATGAAGGTCCAAAAGGATATGGGCAGGCAGCCCTGCTAGCTCTCTAAAGGAGATGTTTTGCCTGAAGCACTTCGAATAGCATTTTGTAGGCCACATGCATAGAGCACATAAGCTGCGTAGCAGTAACAAGTGGGTCTTGGTTGTTAGCAACCCTGTCAGTCTCAGGTGACTGTCACCCTCAGTCATGGGCCATCCCTGGCTACATGCCTTTGCTACATGCTTGTTAAAACCCACCACTGCACAAGGTAGAGCAGGACACTTACGCCATGCAATATGGGAACTTGAGGCTTCACCAAGTCTGTGCCTGCTGGCTCCCATGGACCCTGTTAGCTGGAACTGTCATGTATGTATGGCTGAGGAGTTTCTCCTTGCTTCCTGGAGCTCCTGCAGGGACTTACAGTGTGCTTTGAGGAGAAACAGTACGGAGATGATTTCCTGTAGCTACCTGCCAAGAAATGTGAGCAGCAGGGTCCAGTCAGGAGCACCAAGTGACCTGATCACCAGCTTCCCATGAGTTGGCTCTGCAGAGAGGCACCTAGGCTTCTCCTTATAGATCTGTTTCTCAGGGATGTTTTGTTTTGGTTTGGGTTTTTTTTTGTCAGAGGCAGAAACAGAGGAAAATGAATAGGATAGAGCTGAATTTATTCCTTGTTCATGCCACCGCATGAAAACAAAATGCATCTAAGAATAAACTGTACAAGAGCTGTAAGCAGGTGTGGTGGCAAGGCTGGGGGAGACAAGGTGGGTGCATCTTTTGGTGCCTGGCTGAGCATGTGTTGATCTTGTGCTCCCAGAGCATCTTATGCCTGTGCAGTAGAGGGACCTTTAGTTGTAGGAGCAGGGACTGGGTGGTTATCCAGAGGCACAGGTGATGTCAGGGGGAGAGAGCTGAAGGAGCGTGAATTGCTCAGCACATCCGTGTTGTGTCTCATCCACGGCAGCGGCGCTGCCCAGCAGGGGATGTGTTGTGTAGCTGTGGGCCGCGGGCAGGCGGCCGCTGTGCTGGGAATCGCTACAAATAACCACACGGGGTCACTTTGCAGTTAAATGAGGCGAAGAATTACCATGGCGACCGCACTCCTCCCTGACAGATGCCAGGCTTACAGGCAATAATGTTTGTGCGTTGCTCTAAAACCCCCAAACTCTCTCTCCCACTTTTCAGAAAGGGTGAGGACCATGCTGCCCTGTCTCCAGACTGGGAGAGTGGTAAACACTGGGATATGGGGTGGTTTCTGCACACTCCATCTTTCAGTAGAAGGGGTCACTGTCTGGGTACCTCCTACACTGGTCACTACTGCAGTGCAAGGACAGAAGGGCTGTGGTTCGAATTACTGTGACACAGTATGGTTCTTGCACTGTGCGTCCACTCCGTGTCCTCAGGAGCAGTGAGGTGTGAGCCAGCTGCCAGCCCTCAGGCACAAAGTGCATGTGTGCAGAGAGATGTGTGTTGGAGGACATCGCCCCGTGCTGCAAGAGGTGCTCCAGGGAGCATCACAGTGAACAGCTCCAATCCTGGTGCCACCACGAGCTTGGAGCTCACCAGCAATAGGTACTGCAAGACTCCAAGGACAGACAGAAGACAAATGTGCACCAGAACGTAAAGCCTTTTTGCACCTAGTGTATTCACTCTTGCTTTCAGTGCCCACATGGAACATGTTCTCTATTCTTACTTAGTTGGATCAAATCATATCCTATGCTGTTTTCCTGGCAAAGAAAGTACAGCTGCATCTTTCAGGTACCACAGGTGCTAAGTGTGTTCCTCAGAGACTTCTATATTTCATCTTCAGAGACCTTACTCCTTTCATCTTCAGAAGCCTTATTTCTTTCATCAGTTCTCTAGTTCTCAGTGGTCTGTGAGGCTATTATAAACCATATCTCTCCTGTGTTCTCAGTTAGAGGTTTGGGGAGATGGTTACTTTGTGGTCTGTGGGGAAAACTTGAAGGAGGAAAGGCTTTGTGGACTAAAAATGTTTGGAGATGCTTGGTTTGGGGAGGAATGCTGATGCATCCTGCACAGATGCATATGCAAAAGCTGGAAAGAAGAAACCACCTGGATGGTCATGCTGGTCCTGTAGGCTGAAGTACCCCAGGAAATCAGGGAGGTGCTGTAGACTATCAAATAGGTCATCGTGTCACTTCTGCTGCACTGGTGTTTTGCAGACACGCAGAACACAGCTCAAGGCAAAGGTCCAGTGCTTCTCCTCACTGATGTGCCAATTGCAGCATCTTCCCTTGAGTCCTCACCTTTTCCCTGTAAGGGTTTTTGTTTAAATCACAGAAAAGCATTCTAGACACTGACAAACAGGTATTGTCATCTTGCAGAGGGCTGGCAAAAGAATAAATAGCTGCACTTTGGTGGAGGTGCAGCAATCTTTCCACACAGCACAGACTTGCTAATTTGCATGGTCATGAGGTCTCATTGGAAAGATATTTTTAAATGAAAAAGCAAGGAAATGATGCAAAATAGATTTGAGCATATTCCAGGAGATAGCTAAATTTTTCATAGTGAAACCCAATAATAGATCAGTCTGTGTGCTATGAACCTCTCATCACAAAAATATATCACAGGAGGCTTCTGCTATCTATTCTGGGCTAAGCACTGACCCTGGCTATTAGATCTCAATTAAGCATGTATGTGACTAATGTTTCTTTCTCTTACCCTTTTCTGTTGCAGAAAATAATATTCATGGAATCAAACACAGAGTATTTGCACAGTCACTCCCCAGAAGGGACCCATGGTTTCTCAGTAGGTTTCATGCCACGTGAAAAAAAAGCATTTCTAGTGTGAAATTCAGGGAAAGGAAGTATTAAAAATCAGTGGAGCCAAGGATTGCAGCCTTCAGCACTGAGCCCCTCTGCTGTTCCAGAATGGTGTGCAGTGATGCTTGCAGCTGCAGGCAGGGTTGAGTAGGCCACAGGGATAGGAAGAGCATACCATATCTTCATTTATTTATGCCTGCTCACCTGGTATCCTTCTTTCCTTTAATTTCTTCTTTATCATTTTGATCCAGGAGAAGGGAAGAAGGGCTAGTGAATTTGACAGTGGTAGTAATAAGACTATGCAAGACTTGATTTGGTGCTTAAGACTCCTATGCAAGCCAGGACCTGTCTGCAGACTTGTTCCACTTTCAGCTCAGGTAAATGCTGAACCATCAAAACAGCATGCCAAAATCAGATCTCTCCTGGAGCATAATTACAGTGTTGGGCCAGGAAGGGCTTGGAGGCAATCATATCCCTACACTCATATTTGACAGGTCAGGTCTGGGGACTGGAGAACTGGTGAGCCTCACCTTTATGCCTGGGAAGATCACGGAGCAGATCCTCCTAGAAGACATGCTAAGGTACATGCTATGCCAAAAGCAAAAGAGATGCCAATTTTTCACCACCCTTGTGATGAGGATTTGACGGAGCAATGTCATTGTGAGGAATAGAAGACAGTTCTCCTACAAGGTGGAAAAAAGCCTTGCTTTAAAAAGGCCTGAGGTGTGTTTTCAGCTATGTGGACTAAAAAGTGGTTTATTTGTGTGCAGCATTCAGCAGGGTTTAGAATGGCTGCAGATTATTTGCAGTAGTGTGGCTAAAATCTTCCTGACCTGTCACAGACACTTGACAGTCAGCAATTCTGCCAAGTCAGGTTTCATCATAGCAATGAGAACAAGCTGACAAACTCAAATCAGTCATCACAAGATTGGTGCAGTTCTCTGCCAGCCTTTCCAGGTGCTGGTTATATTTGATGAAAGGTCAGGCTAACATCTGTTTGGGTTTTAGGAGTTACCCTTTTGTTTTCCTTTTTCTCTTAAAGAATTTTTCCCATCCAAGCAGCTAGGAGACAAATCACTGAGTACTTAAGAGAGACAAAAGGACCTGGCCACAGGAAGGGAGGGTCTGTGAGCTGCCTCTTTTTTTACTCGAGGTGGGGTGCGGAGCCTGGCGCGGTGTTCTCTCGGCGTTTGAGGGGAGAGAGAGGCCACGCTCGCTTCTGGGGGAGAACCCACC
>VWZW01007936.1:2470043-2616338 GCA_013397115.1 Edolisoma coerulescens | reverse complement strand
TATATATATATATATATATATATATTAGTAAAGAACTGTTATTCCTGTTCCTCATATCTTTGCCTGAAAGCCCTTAATTCCAAAATTATAATAGTTCGGAGGGAAAGGGGGTTTAATTCTCCATTCCAAGGGAGGCTCCTGCCTTCCTTAGCAGACACCTGTCTTTCAAACCGAGACAACATCTGAGTCTAATCTTAGAGGAATGTTGTCTGAAAAGCCAAGGGGGAAAAGGCCAGTGAAAATTAAAGTGTGCTGACTGGAGTGGCAGAAAGCTGTACCTAGGCTTGGTCTCAGCCACTGGGACCAGATAAGACGATGCCAAATCAATTCTCTCTGTTCTAGAAAAGATGGGATATGCTACTCAACACCTGGTAGTGAGGGTGTGTTAGATTTTGGTGCTTGTCTCATATTCAGTGTATGGTTTTTTCCATTTCTCTGCCTGCCCAGGCCATGGTGAGCAGTGACACTTTGTCCTTGGAAGAAACTATTTCCAAACATTTTTTTGTTAACACTGCTGCTAAAAACGTCTTGAGGCTCCACTCAGGTTTTTTCAGCTCCATTCCATGATTCCGAGCTCCATAATATCAAAATTTTCTAAGAAGTTATCCCATTATGAACCAGTGAGTCTTTCCAAAATTTAAATTCTGTCTGGAAATCAATCTAACTCCAAAGCTTTAGCATCAACCAACACCTCTGCCTGGACTGATTGTTTTAAGCAAGAACAGTGGTTTGAAAGATGAGTCTCCTTTCCAGGCTGTGTGCTCTCTTTTGGCTACTCCATCATTTCCAAATCAATAGCTGTCTCTGATTGCCCCCCCTCCCCTCCAGATCCTGCTCTTTGCTACCTCATTTTGGTTTTAATTTGCCACAGCAAAATTGCAGTCATTTTTCCCCCACCCTAATTAAGAAACCTATCCGTTAAGGAGAAAGAAAACAAAAACAAAACCTTCTTATCTAAGCCCTTAGCACAGAACAGAGGAGCAGTGATTGGTGAGATGATCACCTCTAGAAAGCCAAGGCTTTTATTGATTCTTTTGGCCTTCCTCAGTAAATACAGAATGAGTATTTTAAATTCACCTAGAAGGAAGGTAAAAGTTAATGTAAAATACTCACTTCTCAACATCAGAGAAGAAAGAGACTGTATGTCTTCTAGGCTGACTCCCTTTTTTTCTCTATACATAGTTCAACAAGAATATTTGGAGAGTGTTTCATTGCGCCCCATAGATTCGTAAAATCATTTAGGTTGGAAAATACCTCTAAGATCACCGAGTCCAAGCATAAACCTAACACTTAAACCTAAGCCTTGGCTTATTCCAGCCAAGGAACACCACTAAACACCACTTGGTCAGCCAAGTCCACCACTAAACCATGTCCCTAAGCACCACTTCTACACATAAGTGTGAGTGCCACCTCACATTACCTCTATTTCAGTTTCCCCACATTTTGTTATAAACTGGCCTAGCTTCTGAACTTCCAGGAGCTAATGGTCCTGACCTATGCTTTGGAAGAGCTTTGAGATCATGAAACAGATTAGAAAAGCTGTATTGTGGACAGGTGGCAGCAGCAGTGAGCTCTTGAATTAAGGAAATAAGCACTGAGCGATGTTGAAGGAGAGTACAACCCCAGTGCTGAGATGTGTGATTACACGGACAAAAAGGGACAGGCTCCACAGACAAGCTCAGGGCAGAGTCCACTACACATGGGGATTTTGTGGAAGAGGACATTCAACAGCCCTATAGGAAAAGGTCAGAGACAGAATAATCTCTACCCACTTGGGAAGAAACAAGATGGGAAGTGTCTCCACAAGGTTAAAGCTTTTGCTTCCTCATCCAGAGGAATAAACATCTCTATTCTGAAAAGAGGGAAAGCTACTACAGGCTTTTCCAGACTTTATCCCTTCTCTCCTTCATCCCTGATCTAGTGGAAGTGGTACTTTCCATGATGCCTATCTGAATACAAGCCCTAGCTTCGAATAAAAATTAGGTCTGAATCCCTGCTGTACTCCAGAGACTTATTTAGCGCCTTGGAGAGATAAGCATTTAGCTGTAGTCTCTGTACACAGTCAGCTCCTTCTAAGAGGGGTGATATAACAGCAGGAACCAGATGGGGATTGTGCCTGCTGGACTAAAATTACTCTGATATTCCAGATTGTTTCTCTCCTCTCTGGGACGTCAAGAGCAGAATCCTTCAGAGCAGGACCTGCTATAGAAGCCCAGACCAGCTTGCATTAAGAACATGAAAGAAAAACCTTCTGAGACTGGTTTCCTAAGGGAGTACAGCTTATGTTCTTATGGGTTGTACATGTGTTAAACTTGGTGTGTCCTCATGTTCCTGTCCAGTAACTCTGAAACCTGTTGGTCTATTTCAATTCGATTTGATAAATTTCACAGCAAATTAAGTTCCTGCAAGTAGTAGGTAGCCAGTTAGAGGAGAAGGACTCTATAAATATCCTGATTCAGGAAAAGAGTGCACTGTGCATGTATTAAACTCTGGGGAGATCACATGGGAAAAAATTACATATAAGTATTCATCTGGATGAAAAGCTTCAGTGAGAACTCAATTTTTCAGGAACAGAAATCCATAGGGGACCATGGTTCATTCATTCTGCACCTCACAAAACTACTACTTTTATTTTGCTATACTATAGAAGGGAGGAAAAATTATTTAATCTAGGAAACACTGTAAAAAAGTGGATCTAGTGTAACTAGCAGATTTAGGAACTAGGATTCAGTAGTCATTTTTTTGTTGGCATCCTGATTGTAACAGAAACCAGCCCGAGCAGAGAGAGTGGTGCAGCACCTGAAATCAGACAAGGTTCTAAACAGGGCTGAAGTGAAGAAAGGTGGGGGTCCAAGGCACATTATCTATGGGGAAATGTTGTGGTTCCCAGGGTCCTTCCATGTGGCTCAGAGTAGACTAAGGGGAGATGGTCTAACTGTAGACTTCAATTATTTGTAGGAGAGTTACAAAAAGAGTGGAAGGAAACTCTTGGTAGTCATAGATGGTAAGAAAAAGGCAGAGAGAATGGACAGAGATTGTATCTGGGAAACTCAGGTCAAATTTCTTCATAAGGTGAATATGACAGCACTGGGCACAAGTTACTGAAAAAAATGGTAGCATCTCCATCATGGAAGGTTTCTAAGTCTCATGTGGGCAACAGCACTAATTCCTAGTGGGAGGTTGGACTAGACACCTCCAGAGGTCCCTTCAACCACCATTTCTGTGGTCCTTTACCTTCTGCCCAGATGATGATGCAAGAAAATAGCTTGTATGAGCAAAGCTATCACTTACAGAGTGGCAACTTTTATCTCACCTCAACTTTACCAGAGGACATATGAACATATTCTTAGTCATTGTTCAATTCCTTGTATAGAAAAATGGTTTTATTAAGGACTTTGTGATTATTATTTGCAGAGTATAAATAATGAAACTTATTTTGTACTGTGCTAAACTTGTGTCAGACACATCTTGTGCCAGACTTACAGCATTATGCTATAGACTGTTTTCAACCAGCTTTGGTCGTTAGGATTTACAGAGGCATCCGTAAATGGCCATGGATGACTGTCACTGGTTTTCTCTAAGTCTCTTCTTGCATAAAGATTATTTTTAAAAAAAAGCCTTTTATATATGGGTCTTTTGAGGCCTCTATCAACATATTTTTCTGGATCATTAATGTCTGCAGGCCATATATTTCTGTTAACTTTTTGAGGTAACACGTTCAGACTCAGGCAAGTTTTATGATTTCATCAGACTGAAGTATGCTTAGAGCACACTGAATTATAGCTCAATTAATTTTGCATCCTAATTAAGTGGAAGACAATCTTATCACTGACAAGTCTCTTTTCTGTGTTAAATCTATCCTGTTTCAGGTGTGATGCAAGAATAATTTATCTGAATAGAAGACAGATCTGAGCTGCTGTCTGCACTATGTAAGATACTGGCCAGCTTCACTGTGGACCTGTGGCCATGGCAGTGCGATGCTGCCACTGTCTCAGCAGCCCCTACCCAGCTTCTTTCCCCAGCCACTTGCTTCTCTCTACGTACTACCTCAGCAGAGCACACAGCAGAAGAGAAGCTTAGGTGCACCTTACTACAGTCTGTAGAGATATAAGTTGTGAAACAGTAAGGAAAAAATGTCAACAAGCTCTCAAAGAAAGCAAAAACACCTAAGATCAGAATCATTCCAGCAGCAGGCACAGCTTTAGGGACTACCTTGCCTATAAGTTACTGCCTGGCAGCATGGAGTGACCATGCAGTAAATCTGTCTTGGGCACTAGCCAGCAGTCCAGTTGTAACACTGAACTTTTCTAGCACAGTACTCTCAAGAGGAGTGAAAATTTTTAGTTTGTGGAGGTGGCTTCCTCTTCTGCTTCCAGTATTCATCCCACTGCACTATCTCATTTAACTGGAGATTTATTTTCCCTTTATTCTTGATTTAAAAAAAAGTAATTGTTGGACAGCTAGCTTTATCTATAGATCACATAATGAACAGCGTACATGTGGTAAACAATGTGCTTCATTTCCAGGTGGCTTTGAAATAAACATGATTGTCTTCCTGTTATCAGCTCATTACATAAATCTTCCTGCAGAATTGGTCCAGATGTCCTCTTCTTTCCCTCCTCTCCCTCAGAGGAATTAAAATCTACAGAGATTACCTCAGCATGCACCCATATGAACACAAGCAATTATTTGTGGCAGCTATAGATACAAAAAATTTGATCAGTGCTATGAAAAAATCCTGTTAGGTAATCACAAAACCAAGCAAATGCCATGCAATGTCAGACTCTGAAGGTTGTGTGGAGTAGGTCAGTGGTTCCTGAGTGTATTACTGGATGCAGCCCTACTCCCTGCCTTCTTCCCAGGACTTACTGCCTCTTTGAAATTATATTCTGGAAGCGCAGTTTGCAGAGCCTGCAGAAATCCTGTGGTTTGCTCACTTGTACTCCACTCTGCTGTGGTCACAGAACCAATGATCCTGCTAGGCTGGCAGTTCAGGAAATTCTCTCTTACTGTTGTTTCTCTTGATACATGGATGCTTTTTTTTTCTGGGTCATTTCCCGTATGTCCATTTCTGGGTCATGGACTTTTCATTTTCTGGGTGTCTGATACAGAATTAGATCAGGGCTGTCTTACTCACAATGGCATTAGGTAAAAAGCTTGACTGCAAGTCAGCAACTCAGCAAATTCTCAGTTCAGTCACATCTAAACATAAGGCTTCAATGGACTGGAGACTTCTCATGACCAATTGCTGTCAGTAGTTTGCAGCATTTACTATAATTTTTAACTGCAGAGGGTAAACAGTATGGTTTCTTGTCCTTGAATCACAGGAACAATTGAATCCTGGAATAAATGATTCCTTGTCATATATTATATATTTATAGGGAACAGAAGATATGAAAACCATGGACTTACAATTCAGCCTGTGACATGAAGAAACCAGCTCCAGTTCACCACCTTCTAGTTCCATGACTCTGTCTTGTCTCATCATCAGAGATGAGTGAGTTGGACAATCTTTGCTTCCTCTCCAGAGTGAAGAACAGTCAATCTGCCTTCTCAGTTAGGAAAACAGATATTCCTCTCCATCTTTCTCCACCTTCAGGTGCAACTAAGGGAGCTTCGCTGTTTTCTGAGCCTGACTCAGTCAGCTTCCCTTTCTGGTCACGTTGTAACCTCTCTGCATAATATATTCACTCTCCTATGGCTCAGTTGTAAATATCCCAGGCCTAGGCTACAGAAAGGACATCTAGCATAGAATAAGATATTAATACTCATATCTGATTATTTTAGACCTTAAGTTACTTAAGGAGCTCTCTGCAGTATTGTATAAGGAATTAATTGCACTCAAACACACATTCACCTGCTATGAAATAAGCAGACCAGACACTTTACCCATGAGGAAAAGCTGCCACATACATATTAAATTGGACTGATACTGCAGGCAACACCCCTCTGCAAATGCCCAACAAACCCTGAACTGCCCATAAGCAAAGCAGCCCTGCAGACATACACAGGGCTCCTCCACGGGAGCTGGCAGATTGCAGAGGCAGTAGATCCAAAAGAAGCCTGCAGGGAACTGCACAAGGGATACAGCAACATTAACAATACACTGAAACAACTAACAGGGTGAAAAAGAAAAGAAGAAAATAGCCAGCCCAAAACTGATAGAGATCTTTAATTTAAAAACCGAGTAAGTTTATTCATTGGGAAAATGCAGCAAAATACCCCAGGGATAGTGCATTCCACTCCAACAATTAAAATTGCATTAAAAAGTAGATAGGAAGGTCTGAATCTTAAAAAGAAGTAGCACAAAAGCTAGTGCTTTTCTTTGTGTCAGTATATTTATCTTTGGGCAACAGAGATAGCCACTGATTAATTTTTTAGGTACTTAATTTACAACTTCATTGCTTCTATTTGCAAGTCATTCTGTTCCTTACAGATGCTAGCTTGGGACTGGAGAACCGTAGCAGACACTTAAAGAGGGCAGTTTTGAAAGAATGAGGATGTTGGGCTCAGTCACATGCTTACTGCTGGGAGGAGACCCAGTTGGGAGCTACTAAATATTATAAGTAGATATCACCCCCAATTTTTTCTCTCTAAAATCTGAGATAAGATGTTCAGTACCACTCATAAAAGCAGATTCTGCTGCAGCTGAGGGGATGCAAGCTGGCAAAAGGAGAGCACAGGACTACAGCAAGCTTACAGCAGGTGTTGCTTGAGGGAGCTGCCAGTTTCTGACCACTGAACCCATTTTTGCTGTAGAAGTAATTATCTTGAAAATGTTGCAGGTAGGTCTCACACCCATAGCAGCCTATTCTCATTCATACCTGTTACTTCGCTTCAGCTGGGCTTTACAAGCCCAACAGGATTCTCTATCACATAGCAATTACGTATCTTTTGCTAACACTCACCCAATGATTTCAAAATACTTTATAAGCATCACTCAAAGCTTAAACCAAGCTTCACCAAAAGCTTAAACCATTTAAGCTTAACCAAGCTTAAAATTCTCTGACAAACAGGTATTTTAAAGGAAACACAGTACAGTAAACATCTGCAACAAAATGCCAACGGAGTTCATCTCCTGAGTCCCAGTCCTGAACTTATCCTTCTTTTCCTTTTAAACTTTTTCTCCTCCCACCTATTTATTACAGAAAGAAGGACTACACTTATTCTGCACAAGTTTATTAACCGCAATACAGACAAGTGACTTCCAGTATTACACTAGTTCCTAATTCCATATGGAGATTGCCTGTCCAGTCCGTGTTAGTATCATCTCCTGGTCTCAGCTGACTGTGTTTGGTTTATGCCTTTTGGCTTTGCTGTTCTCATGATGACTGTCTTCAGAGGATGCTTGGCCCTTCCTGTTTGTCCCAGATTCCTCTGGAAATTTCTGACCCTCGGCCAACACCTGTCGAATAGTCATGTTGATGCGGGAGGACTGCAGGTACTTGGCACACACCTGCCAATCCTCATCAGAGCTGTGCTCAATGACTGAGCCAGCAGGAAGGTCTGAAGAAAGAGCTTGGTCGAGGCACGAAGGCAGAGCTGTCCCCTCAGGGTTGGGGAGGACGCGGGGGACAGCGTGGTACAGCAGGCGGCTGAAGCCAGACATCACCATGATATCTCCACTGTGCATGAACATTGCTGTCGGGGCCTCCTCCCGCTTCAGGCCCCCAAGCAAAAATATTGAGGATTGCCCAAAACTAGAGATGGTGTAAGGATGGAGAGAGGAGAGAAAACAAATTCAGGTAAGAGAATTTTCTGTACAGGAAGAAAATATCAGTAGTTAAATTCCTTTATAAAAAACACCCCATGCAATCACAAAAACCAGATGGACTCCTAAGAACAACTTTTCGGTGGGAACATGGCAAACCGACTCAAGAGATCTGGTTCAAGATAGGCACAGTGTGAGCAATTGCCTTGCCAGGTTTGAAGCTCTGCTGAGATACTTCTTTAGTACCCAACTGAAACTCTGCTGCTTTAGAACAGAACCGTGCTCTGCGGAAAAGAACTCTTCACTCCAGGCACTATATCCATACTGTTGAAGGAGTCCTTAAAGAAAAATCTATGTCCCTGACCTACAGCCTTCTGCTAATCATATCTTCTGACAGTGAAGATTATATACCCAATTAGCAAACTAAATCATACTGCCTTCCTATAACCATATGCAACCCTAGAAAAAAGCCACCAATCTTTCCACAACACTCAAGTGTGCTTTCCTTGACTCACCTGAATGATAACAGGGGCCGAGAATGGTCTAGTTCAGACTCATCCACATGAATTCCTAGTGAAGAGTCAAAATGATAGTAGTTCAAGATCCCTGCTTGGGCTTGGAAACCTCGGAACCCACAGGCTGCAGCCACTTGTTCTGATAGGAATGCAAGGTCTGAGGGGAAAGGAGTGTGGTGATTTGCTGAGTACTTCTGGAAGGAGGAGAGGGGGGAGAAAAAAAAAAGCCACACCCAACATATCAGAGCAGCAAATACAACTGCAAACAAACAATGAAAAAGAACTCAAAAGTCTAGCTGATAGTCATGAAGGACATCACCTTTGCCTAGAAAATGACTACAACACAGGCAGAACCACAGCAAGTTTACCTCTTACCATTAAATTCGTGGCCTAGGCTGAGACTGCCAGAGATTCAATTAATTGTGAAGTTAATCATTATATCTAGATGCTAAACTTGAAATCAGTAAGATTAGTACCAACATCCTGAGGATTTTCTCAGTCACAACCTGAAGCTGCCAACAGAAAGACAGTCCTGTAGCTCATCAACAGAGCTCCAAAACAAGCATCTTTATTCCTTCATGAATAAGAAACAGGAATCAATTGCAAAGCTACTTTTTCTCTCTCCCATGAGTGATTCTCAGAGGACTGGAAGATAATAACCAAACTTTTATTAAGGCTATCCAATAACAGGTTGATCTGGTAAATAAAAGGCTGCAAGCAGATTTGGTTATCTGCAATATACAGATAAGATGCATATTCACTCTGCCAGTGTTTATCAGCCTCCATCTATCTCAGTCTTATGAAAAAAGTTTATCTTGATCGGGATCCTCAAAACAGCTGTTGGTTGGAAAGAATGCACTATACTGGTTCAGACTCATTTAAGCTCAAAATCACACGAGCAGCTTCTTGCTCTTGCCCACCCCCCCCTCCCCCCTCAAGAAGAGTAGTTTCCCAGAAGTCACGCTCAGCTTAAATAGTTAGCAATGCTTTTGTAATCATCCCTTTTGGCAGGTAAAAATGCCACTTACCCTGAAATAGCTGCAGGTTTAGAGCTGCATGCTCTCATGTTAACTTTCAAAGGAAAGAATGCAGCAATGGACTTTTGCTGTTAAACCCTTCACAGTAAACTAATACAGACTAAAATGTTCTTAAAAGCACAGTTTGTTAGTACCTTTCGTCAAGACTGTCTTGTAGGATCATAAACATTTTATTCCACGATGTACTTCTCTGTTTGCCATTCTGAGTGCTCATGGCTAAGAAAAATGGAGAAGAATTTAATCTCAATACCTTAGTATCCCAGTTATAATGGTAACCAAGGGTCACCCAGCGCAGCTTCTCCAACAGGCTCCTGGGCTCCCATTTACTGGAACCTTTCCTTCTGCAAAGACAAAATATAAAGAAGTAGGACATGTGTTAATCTCTGAGGGGTCTTCTGGTAGTGCAGCATACAGTAATGAGGTTACTCATCCATTTCACAGCCTATTAAAACCAATCAATCTTATTAAAACCAATCAATACTAAACTTTTATTTTCAGTGCCAATACTTACTTCCTCCAAAGACTTTGAAAATTTAGTTCATGCAATGTGTGCAAGCTATGGGGCCTACAGCCAACTGTTGTCAGTCTGAAATCTTGTATTTTCAACATGGTACCTAAGAGGTTATCAGATGGAAACAACACAATGAGCTACACAGATTTAGAAATCAGAATTAAACATGTCCTATTTGAGCACCTGAAAGACCAGAATCTGAAGATCTAAAGGTGCAAACGCAAGGAAAAAATATTCTAGGTACCTAATGGAAAATTACAAGAAAGAAAAATGAGTTGCCTGACAGCGAAACATAGCATGCTGCCTAATATTGCAAAGGATGGTTAGTTCTACTACTTGGTACTTTGATAAAATGTCCTTAGGACAGACTGACGCAGTAAAAAGCAAGACTTCTCTACCTATGACCAGAGTGTCAAGAAGTCTAGACTGCAGGTGTCCCCTTATCCAGACTGCTATGCAGGACAAAGAACTATTCTTCTCATGTGACAACCCTAAAGTAAAGGGACTGAGTGGTCTGAATCCACACACCAATTTACCATTCTTACTTGAAGGTGATGAAAGCAAGAGGCTTTAAGAAGGGGCTTTTAGTAGGACTATGGAAAAGCTCTTGAAAAGTTACAGAGCATAAGTAACTAAATAAGACAGAAATATGTTAGTGACAAATACAAAAAGCAAGGTACACATCTATCCTCCAGTCTACTCATTCCAGCAATTTCAGCTTATTTTTCTCAAGCCAAGTCACGTGGTACGGTAAAAAAAGAAAAAGAGAGAAAAGGGAAATATACTCGGAAGATAAACAGCAGCACCAGACGGTTGGCTCTCATTTATAGCCTCATTAGTTCAGCACGACATGCTCTCTTTTACAAGAAAAGATTTGTATTTGTGCTGCCATGGTCAAGTCTCAGCCAAACATCTGCATTTAATGTGCACTTCTACCTGGATATACAGCTTGTTCCTGCCCTTCAACTATGCCACACTGATAGCTCCTAAGATAAACCAGGAACAGGAGTAAAAGGCCAGTTTCTTTACCTTTAGTAATTTTTCTTAGCTCACTGATTAGTGAAAGTAGTCTTTCCAATTTCCATCTGTCATACAGTAACAGCAACTGCAATTACCATAAACACCAACACAGTAACTGTCAAATACATGTTGCTTGAAACAATTTGTGTAGCCTACAAGCAGGTAACACTGCATTTAGAAAATGGGGAGTCCACAACTTGTTCCTGTACATCTTTCAGTTGGCAATATTCATAATGAAACATTTTTAGCATGTGCCTTTCAAAAGTGCCCTTCTTTCACTTCAGTGCTAGAGTGTTTGTGCAACAGCAAGAGCCCAAATGTGTGTGGGAAGTCCTTATTCCCAGAACTCAGTATTCTGCATGGGATTTCATGTGCAATTGCTAAGAAGGGGAAAGTATGAGTGTTGTGTATCTGGAGACAATGAGGTCCTAGAAGAAAGCACAGAAAAGGTCTGGTATAACTATGCTAGAACAAGTATGGGAGCTTTGGTCTGAAGATCCCTTGTTTCTTTATTTGCTGGTCATGACTGCATCTATAAAACCCCTCCAGCCTTTTCCTTATACACAAGAATGGACATATCTATATATCTGTATCTCCCTTGTGGGAATGCTCCATCCCCTTTTATGCTTTTAATTGTCCCCAGCACCAGAGAAAATACCCAGGCTCCACTTCATGAGGAAAGCATAGCATATATGTCTAGGAACTGTATGGATTCACCCTACCTTGTGATTCCTGCATCCTAAAAAAAGCAGATAAGCCATGACCCAAGCACATGCATGCATCATCCTGATGGCTTTAAAAAGCATTAAAGTTCCATCTTGGGAGTAGACCTCTTTTTAGTTAAGCACTGTTTCTCGCCTCCCTGAAAGGCTTTCACTCCAGATACTAGAGAGGCTGGCTAGTTTGATCTGCTGCCCCTAGGTATAAGCACAAATACAGCAGTTTGCTCACTTGAAGACTTAGGCAAGTACTTCATAAAACTGCCAGTGTTGCTGCCAGCCTTCACTCTTCCAAACACTCTTTTAAACTGAGCTGCATTCAGCTGCAAATTAACCTCTGTTCTCATCATTCTCTGCACGCAGGAGGTCCTGCTGGCAGAGGCCTGTCAAGCTGGAACAGTACCCCACTTTTTTCAGCCACTGGGCACAATGCACAATCCTTTCAAAGAACTATTTTTCATCCTTGCTGGAACACAAAAATGGTGTGTACATTTCTGTAACTAATTCTGACTGAGCCTGGAAAACACAAGTGAGGGCATAACTTCTCTCCTAGGTGCAAACAGTTAGAACTCCAAATCTTGCTTTTGCCATTCTGTATCTTGTAGATGTCAAGAGGTTTTTTGAAGAAAAATCTCAGTATGTCAATCTCACTAAGACACTGAGGTGGAAGATGAGCATTGTAGGGAACTCTGCACCATCACATGAAGCAATCATTATGAAAAATGAGCAGTGAAATCAGTAAGGTAACGATAAATATCCAAGTAGCTAAAAGGTTGTGTACTGTAAATAGTCTGTCTTACATGTACTTTTACAGGTGACTTTAATAAAGTTCAAGCTTTAAAAGACTTTTTCTTTTTTTAAACTTTCTACTTGACTTCAAAACTGGGACAAATTCTCCATTAAATTCCAAATCAGGTAGAGGAAAGGCAGCTGCATCAGTCACAGAATTCTGAACCTGAAGGAATCTTTCAGATTAAACAGGATTGCCATTGAAATGGTACATTTAATACATTTAATTCAATGTCATGCTGAATTAAGAAGAACCACAAACAAAACCAAACTGAAAGAAATACTTTAGAAAATAAGAACACAGAAACTGGTAGATTTAAGAAGTTCGAGAGAGTATAGCTAACAGCGTAATTACAGTGTACTGGGTCTAAGAGTGACTGGGAAGAAGTGCTACCATTAGAGGGGAGTTTTGGAAAGGATCCCTTTTGCCTCAGGATAACTGAGGCCTAGAAGGACTTCATGGTTCTACTTGGAGCTGAGCTTAGCAAGCTTCCAAGCACCACATCAGCCAGGGTCACTATTTAACATTTCATTGATGGCTTTGGAACAATATACTACTAGAAAATCCCATTGAGCATGAAAGCAGAGAATTAACAAGGATGCACATGAAGCCATGAAATATGCATCTTTAACTTGGCGTGTCTGGCACCATCTGTATACTGCCAGCATGTGCACAGTCTTCTTCAGTCTCCCTTCCCCGCTCCATTTTCTTGGACCTTCTGAGAGGTGAGATCTGGCTCCATTAGTTTTGACCACCAAAGGTTATAGTGGACTGACCTCAGCTGCTCCTTGCTCTGTCCCCACAGGTCTGTGGTCTTCTCAGGAGCCATGTGCAGGTCCAGGTTGCAGACATTGGGTTTCTCAGGGTATAGCTTGAGACACTGCTTCACCCAGTGACGCTGGCAGCCCGGAAGGAAAGGGTTTGGTATGAAAATAAACCCTGACCACAAAGAAAAAAGGAGAGGATGGAGAGAAAGTATGATTAGGGGTTTCTCTGGTTTTTTTTGAATCTAGAGCAAAGAACAGGAGTCAGAAGTAATGAAAAAAATTGACTGTGCATGTAAGCTGATGAAATCTATTATAGTTAAGTTAAAACTTACTGGGGCTTTTTTCAGCAAAAACAAATGGTGGCACATGGTAGAAGGCAGAGAGGACAGCCAACACAGGTCCAAATAAAAAATGACAATAAAGGACATATCTATGTAAGGCATATTGATTACAGGAGACAAAGGAGTAAGAACATGGAAATCCAATGCTTTGGAGTAAATTTTATTTTTTACATTATTCAGCATGATTTTTCTCTTAAGCCCTGCAAAGTTAAAGTAATTCTGGCCTAGTTTTTCTACACTTCAAACTAACTTTATCCCTGTCTCTGAACTCATACTGTCTTCCTATTGCTACTTCAGAAAGAAGTCCCTGGGCTGAGCAAGTGTCTAGTAATGTAAAGTGTCCTCCCCTTTGCTTCATGCTTATTTCCAGGTAAGTCTGGTTGTATCCATATTTGCTTTTTGATACAGTAACACTCAGAAAGGGGCATGAAAGTAAAATTATATCCCAAACAGCTTGTTGTTGACTGCAAATACTTTGCAGGCATTGTTAATTAACAAAACAAAATAAACATGCAGCTATTATGCACATTCATTTAGCCAGGTATCTCAGGCAGGGTTCAAGCAGCAGCCCATATGAGAGATACCATTCATCTGTCCTGTACCTACTCTGAGAAATCAAGGCACTCTCTCAGAGATTGTCAATTTAGTAAGATTCACCAACACAAAATCCATATGCAAAGAGAGATAAGGGCGTAAGAGGAACAAAGGAAAGGGAAGTTTTAAGGTTTTGGCCTGCTGTGTCTTTTTGAACTTCTCAGTCATATCAAGTTAACAGAGACAAAAATAGATGAAAAAAGAAGCAGCAAAGCCAGGAGTCTCAGCAGGATGCAAACTTGCCTTGTGGCATTATGAAAGTGGTAATAAAAACACAAAAAGAGCTACCTGCCAGCATACCTCACAGACTCAAGATTAAAGTAACTAGTTGGAAAAAAACCCTTCAGTGTATTAATAACACATGGCCATTCACTTCACTCTGTTTCCTGCACTTTCAGACTACGGCGGCCTTCTGATAGGTTGGGCTACAAGAAGTTTCTTTGCCAGAAGCATTACATTTACTTTCTGTTGGCCTCTGCATGGAACAGAATAATAATATTGTCCATCCTGTCTACAGCTTTTGATGTGGGGTTCTTGAAGCACTTTACTACACTCATGAAATTACACTCTACTATGTATGTATTATCCCCAGGTATTAATAAAGGCATTGAAGCCTGGAGGGTTAGTTACAAGCAGAGATGAGAACAGGAATCCAGATTTTATGGCTTTATATCACAAGCTTAGAACATGCTCAATGTCTCTCCAAACCTTTCCTTGACCTAGGTTTCTCCTATGAAACTAGATTGGTCTAGATTTACAAAAGCTGTAACAACTAAAAAGTCGGTTACTACTATGCTTATTGTGTCAAGAAGGGCAGAAACTGAATTTCTAACAGTTGCAGAGTTTTACTATAAAATTCTATGCAAACATAGAACAAAGACTAATAGTGCTAGAAACCAGTGACTTGCACACATAGGAGGGAGAAGAATAAGAAATATATTTCTGTAGCAATCTTTCTGAACTGACTGAAGAACACCACAGACAAACTTTGAAGACAACATAATTGAACCTCTTGGCCTTGAACGATGTGGGGGGAAAGGGCAAAAGAATTATTCTTTGTGAAGCTGTATACTAAAGGAAACTGTCCTGAGGAAGCAGATGCAATTCTCTCACTGCAGCACTATCTTGCTACATACTAGGAATTAATTCGCACCTAATGAAAGTGGTCTCCAACCTCAGCCAAAGGAAGGATAAGACATGCAGATGTCTAACAACAAGAAAAACCTCTCATGAAAGTGTGTCAGTTACCCAAAAACAGCATCACGTGCTTCTCACAGAATTCAGGACACCGCAACAGAAATTCACCCAGATTCCTTAGTCTTCTATTCCATTGCTTACTGTGGGGACAAAACCAAACCACTTCCTTTCCATTTGCTCATAGACAAACTAAAGAAATTCTTACTTCGCTTAGAAGGCTATTGGGACAGTTGGTTACGCATCTCCTACTGTTTTAGGATGTCCAAATAAAGGTAGCTGAAAAATAATAAAATATTATTCTTTTCAAGTCCACATGACTTGATTTTAAACAGGACAGATAATTTGTCAATGTATTTGCATTTCATTTTAGTAAAAGGTTCCCTTTGCCAAAGCAGAAGAAAAATGCAGTTAAGTGGAACACCTGTGATTCCCCACACCCCCTATGTAATTACTAGGAAAGATGTTTAGACAGACAGTAAATGACAAGCAGACCAAGCGAGGGCAGCTATAATATGACAGGTAAGTGGAACAAAACATTTATAGAGGCAAGAAGAGGCAGAAGCCTTTCTCCTGAAGTTATTCAATTCCCTGTGTATTAAACATGCCAGATGGGTAGCATGGCTGCCTCAGTTTCAGAAATGGTAGGCTGGCTTCATAGCAACCCCCACAGAAACTGACTGAGGTCCCAATGAACCAAAAGAAACATGAGAAAAACCAAAATGAAGCAAACAAAAATCCCTGAAATAAGGAGAATCTGGGGAACTACAAACTCATCAGCCTTACCAAAATCCCTGATAAAATTATGAAGCAAACTTTCATGGCAGCCACTTCCAGACACACGGTGGTTGAGAACAGACAGCATGGAAGGCAAATTTTGTGTAACCAGCCTTACTGCCTGCTACAGTGAGATGTTCAGACAAGGGGAAAACAGGGGATGATGTTTACCTTGGTTTAAGAAAAGTTTTCCACTTGGTCTCCTGCAGCAACACTGGAGCCAAACTGGGGGCCCATAAATTTTTTGGGGAAACTGAAAGGGT
The DNA here is from genome assembly GCA_013397115.1 of Edolisoma coerulescens. Lineage (NCBI taxonomy): Eukaryota > Metazoa > Chordata > Aves > Passeriformes > Campephagidae > Edolisoma > Edolisoma coerulescens. Next base: position 2,600,099 of record VWZW01007936.1, on the reverse strand, counting down.
AAGCAAAAGGTGGCTGGATCACCAGGCTTAAAGAATAGTGATCTGATGATTCAAAGTCTAACCAGCAGCTGTTATGAGCGGCATTGTTTGATCCTGGGGCAAAGACTGACAACTACACCTACATCAACAGCGTGGATAATGGGATGTTCATCCCCATTTCACTTACAGATTACACTAAACTGGGGCAGCAGTGGATATACTGGAGGCTACTGCTGCCCCTGAAAGGGACTTTGGCAAATGAAGGAATGGGCTAAAGAGAACCTCAGGAAGTTCAGCAGTGGTAATTCTGCATCTGGGGCAGAACAGCCCCATGCAACAATATGGGCCCAAGGGCCAAGAGCAGCCCCAAACCAAGGCCAGGCTGCCTTGAGGACAAACTGCGTGGTGACACATCCTGGTATTGAGCACTACCTACAGGCATGAGAGAGGAGGGGAGCCAGATTCTTCTCAGACATGCACAGCAAGATTATGAGAGACAACAGTCACAAATAATAGCAAGACAAATTTTTATTAGATATAAGGTTTAGGAAAAAAACATGGCCAAACATTGGTACAGGTGCTCAGAGAGAGTGTGTAACCTCTCTCCTTGGAGATTTCCAGAATTTACCCATACAAAGCTCTCAGCATCCTGATCTAACTTGCAACTTCATCCTGCTTTAAGCAGGGTGTTAGCCTAGACCTCTGGAGGTGCCTTCCAACCTAATGCCTCCCTGTGACTCTACCAGGTAAACTGCAATCATAAAACACATTTCCATTTCTGAAATAATGTGCCTAATAAAATTACTCTATATATTGAATAGGCCAGAAGGTTCTTATTCGCTTACAGTACTCAGTGTCCTACACTGACAAGTAGATGCCACACTGCAACTGTGAAACTACTGTATTTCAGCCACGTACCCAATGTGCATGATATATATTGAGAAAAAACAGATTTTACAGAAATAAAGTGTCTGCCAAAGGCAACAGGAATCCATTCTCATGAGCTATGGTCTGGTTGATCTCACTGTGAAACAACTGGCTCTTCTCACCTTCATAAATATTGCTGCATCCCACCCTTTAGCTGATTTGTTCGTCCTCCTGCATTTATGACAACGTTAAGTCAGACTTAGGCAAACCAAAATAACTTTTTCAGGCAGGACAAGAAAGATAAGACTGAAGATGCATGAATTCAAAGCAACGAGGTTGTGTTTAATTTTTCTTGAAATCAGAGGCACCTACCTGGATACCCACTGAGGCCATAGGCTTTCCACTGGCAAACTGGCCGTAATCCTGCTCTGTAGGCATCTTGATCACTGACTGAAGAAATACTGAGCTGTGATCTGAACACCTGGCAAAAGAACACAGTTCTGGTTAAAAAAAAAGGTGAGAAACACAAAACTCATCCAGAAATAGTATCTATAAGGAAGAGTGCTACCACACTTGAAGGTAACTCTTGTGAAAACGCCAAATGTACCACAGAACTCCTGTCTAAACAGCTGTGACCACGACAGGGCGAAGAGAGCCAGTACACATTCAACATAAGAATCAAAAGGTACCTATATGTTTTACGTAGGGATGAGGTGAGATGTCCCCCACTCATAAAAAATCCCAAAGAATATATACCAATGAGAAAAAAATCCATCATGGTTTGTCCATTTCCACAGTACAGTCTCATCATTATAAAACATTCTGGTAATTATCAACCTCCATTAGAGAGCAATATACTCATAACACTTTAAACTTTCAAAGAACATTCCAAATACAAGTTGCTCATGATCCTATAGTGTAGATGACTATTCTCATCTCTAATTTACAGAAGTAAGCAGTACAGTGAAGAAGTAGCCAAAGCTGTTGGATGTGAAGGACTACAGAAACCCTGTCAATTCTGAATGCCACCCTGCCACTTCTCCTCCCCACAGCAGGATCACCAGCTCAAGGCTTGGCAACATGTATTTACTGGACATATTCTCTTGGGTTGCAATAACACATGTATTTAAGCTAACATTTGCTGAAAAAAACCCACCAAACTCATTCTACTGTGTTCCCACTCCCTTCTTCCTTAGGACAGGGAACTGTCTTGAGGAGGGCAGGGTAGAGGCAGGTTGGTTTTTTTCTGGCTTAGTTCCCCAGTCCAGCTCTCCACGCTGCAGTGGAAAAGTACAGGTTCATATAAGGAAAGAGATGGCCAGGCACAGTGGGAATAAACAGGCAGAGACTGCAAGACTTTGTCTATAACAACTTAAAGTGTATATCAAATTAAGGCCTTTGCACACAGCCTCTGTAGTGGTGCATGTGTAAATCAGTCTCTTTGCAGCTGACAGCTCTGATAAACATTTTCTGAGCCACAGGACTAAATTACATACATAGAATTGCTAAGAAATTCTGAACTACTGCTGGACAGCACCTTCTGGCAATGTAGTCAGTTTTACCCATTTTTCAGCTCTCTGTCAAATGCAGCTTTGCGAGTGCCAGCCTTGAGGAGCTTACTTCACAGTCCTGTCCACAGTGTTCCCAGGAAGGCTCATCCTCTGACCAAAACTCTGCCACATCACTGCCTGCTCAAAGTACATCCACACCAGCTGTTGCCTGGGCTTCTGGAGAACAGGAGATGTTTCTATGCTGAAGAATTACATGTGCTGAATCAGTTAAATAAGCCTGGTAACAGGGCAGATGGGGTATGTCACACTTCACTGAAGAGCTCAATTGCTGGAAGCAGTTTTCTGAGAAAAAAGAAGCAATATTATCTGGGCCAATCTGTCTGGCCTGTAGTTTTTAAAGAGAAAAGCCAGATTATTTTAACCTGGGGAAAAGAGGAATAAAAGACGTTTTCACTAGTAAACTGTCACCTGATCTTAGAAGGTAACAGGCACAAAAAGAATCATATTGAGAGAAGACAGATCCTTGTGATGTTTTCAAATACTTTGAATTTCCCAGAAGAGCCATAATTCTGTAATCCTTTACCAAATACAGGATTACTGCAAGCTCAAGAAAGGGTGAAATGTTAACAACTTCCTTGGTTAATTCTAATGCCTCTAACAATTTCATATGGGTCAGGTTTTGCGTTCCATTAGCAACAGCAAAATTATAGTCCAAAAAGATAGAAAAATAAACATATTAATAGAACTCTAAAAAGAAAAGACTAAGCATTGAAACTATGAAAAATTAGGCAAAGTTTCATTTTAACTATATTCCCCACTCCTTTTTTTTGACATAGGCTCCTAAGTAGAAAATCTCTGGTTAACAACACTTTAGCAGATATGTGTCATCCTTTTGTGAGGTGACAAAACAGAAGACAAGTTTTAAGGATCATTTCTTCATCACATAGTAAACTACTATGATGGCTACTACTTTCAGCTGTGCTGCCGACTGTGTTCCCCAACCCACTGCAACAGCTGAACTCACCCCGATGACTAAGCCAAGCATTTACTGTACAGGAGTGAGGAAGGAGAAGAAACTTGACTGGGGGAAGACAGTACAGCAAGGGGAAGCTGATCCCAGCTCACCGAAGTATTTCAGGGCTAAGACAAGGGCCAGCAGGCCCAGGAAACAGTGTCAGCTCCGAGAGTGAAACGTCGGAGTTTTTATATCAATATGTTCCGCTTCTTAAGTATCACGTGGTTCTATTAGAAGCTTTGAAGATCCCCTACTGCAGTGTAGGGAACTAATGAAACACTATGAAAGTAAATATAAGCAAAAGTAGTAAATCTGTGACTAGGCATCGCGCTGGCCAGGGGCGGCTGCACGGCACCCGGTGCCCTCGGGCAGCGTCCCATGGCCCAGGGGGACCCAGGGCGCGCCCGGCTTTGGGGCCCGCGGGCAGAGGGGCCCTTCCCAGCTGCCCCTCTCGGGTCACGCCCTCACTTTTAAAACATCACAGGGACCCGTAAACGGCTCAGCGCTCGAGTGCAGCGTCCTCTAGCCAGAAACGGGGCGGCACTAGGGATTCGGCGTCGGGCACGAAAGGGAACAGCAGGTGGAGAGAACGGGCTGCAGCGACACCGCCACGGCCCCGCACTAAGACACCGCGCAGAGGGCGGGACGCGCTCCGAGCCGCTCGCCGCGGGGCACGGGCAGAAGCAGCCCGGTATTACCTGGCCCCCCGGCGCGGAGAAGTCCACCACGCCCCGCAGGTCGGGCGCGTCGCGCTGCCGGTAGAATCGAAAGAGCCGGCGAAACGCATCCTCCCCACCCTCACGGGTCAGGGCCGCCGCCGCCATTTCGGGCCGGCCAGGGCGGGGCCGCCCCTCCCTCTCTCTCTCCGTCCTTCCCTCTCGCCGCAGTCCCGACATGGCGGCGGCCAGTGCGGTGCGGGCGGCTGGGCGCCCCTCCCGGCGGCTCTTCGACATCTTCGTGGCTGAGGTTCCCTGGACGGTGTCGAGCAGTGAGTCTGCGCCCCCCCTCCCATCCTTCACCGCTGCTGGGGCTAGCGGGGTTGGGCGGCCCCACCGCGTGTGCCGGCACAGGCCGGGGGTCGGGCCGGGGCGGCGCGGCTGCGCGGAGGCGCCAGGCCCGGGTAACCAGGTGCATTTCCCCACAGAGGAGCTGAAGGAGTACTTCTCCCAGTTCGGGTCGGTGCAGAGGTGCCAGCTGCCGTTCGTGAGTACCCGCGCGTCCTCCGGGCCGCAGTTCGTGTCTTCTCGGCGAAGCGGGGAAGAGCCGCCGGCTGGTGCTGTGGTTGAGGCCTTGCTCCGAAGCAGCTTCCCCGCTTCCTAGGAGATGCGGTCTGGACGCCTCATCTTGTACTCTAGTGAGGTTTTCAGTGCTCTCTACCTTTAGCTCCTTCTCGCAGGAGCGTCACCACTTGTCTGTGAGTGCTAGGCCTTATTGAAGTTTAGTGTTTTCCACTGGCTTTTTAAGAGCTTTATAAAGCACATCCTTCACATCCTGTTGATGCTGCCATTTCTGAACAATTAATCTAAAAGTGTTTTGAACTTCTCTATCGTTGTGTTACTATTCTTCTGACAGATAATAAAGCTTTTATGTGCCTGGTCTTGCTGGTCAAAAACTAAAGGTGTGGGTATGAACCTACCATCTTCTCCTGCTGTGGATTCAGACCCCATCCAGAGTGCAGGGCTAACACAAAGATGGTAGATCCTTTAGGATGTAGGTGAGGGATCATAGTATCTAGTGCAGTTTCTTAGAGATGAACAGTCAAAAAGTGTTCCTTTGTGGGTAAGTTGCAGGCCATTGCTGAAAGTGTCAAGGTTCTGTCCGCTTGTGTTTCTCCATGTGAAGTAATGACCTGCTAAATTAAGCTCAGTGTGTAGTGAACTTCAGTTAGTGAGCTGATGGGTTCACCTCAGTTGAGGATTAGTGTGGAAACGGAGAAAGATAGTTTGAAACAGGCTGGTTGTTTTGAATAGTTGAAGCTTAGGCACCTGCCTGTCACATTGTTTTTCCTCAGGTACAGGACAGACCGCATCATTTTGTTGCCAAGTCTGGTAGCTTACCACAAACCCAGCTCCATCCCTGATTCAAGTGATGCATGAGTGTACGTTTAGATTCAGTGATTACTTAAGGAGTTTCATTAATGCTTAAAACTGCCAGAGGTACAAAAACCCCCAGTGTAGGACAGCCTAATTTAGACATCATTGTGATACTCAAACCAGGCAGTGCCTTGTAGGTGAAAACTTCCCTGGTGGTTTGGAAGTGTTGCCTCATGATCAGAGTGGCTGAGCTGTTGTGAGCTCTGAGGGGGATCAGAGCAGAGATGGAAGGCACTTGGATACACCTGGCTTTCCTCAGTATCACCTCTTTATTGACAACTGTCTTTTCTGACTGGCAAATTATTTCTAAAAGTAACCTTTTTCTTTTCAGTGCAGTTAGTGCTTGTCATTCTGAATTGCACTCTGCTTTCTTAGTCTCTTAAGCAGCTGTTTTGTCTTGCTGAATGCTTTTCAAGTACTGTGGCCATTTAAATGTCAGTTCTGTTGTGACTGACTATTATTAGTAGATAAATACTGCAGTTTGAAACTACTGCCTATGCATTATTCCAGGCTTCAACCATATCTTAAGATTGCGATTTTTTTTTATTACTGCTAGATTCAAATTGAAAGGTATGTAGAACAGCCTTTGCTAGACCCCACATGCTGTCACTGACAGCAAACATCTTAGTGTGAAAAAAGGCTCTTGAAAGAGCAAGTGTGCCAGTCCCTCTGATAATTTCTAAATAATCCTTAAATTCAATATCTGTAGAAAGTTTTTAACAGCCTCTATGAATGTTTCCTATAGTAATTGCATTTTGTTTTTTTTAACTGGTGATTAGGACAGAGATACAGGCTTTCACAGACGTTATTGCTGGATTAAATTCTCAACTCCAGAAGAAGTTCAGAATGTCTTACAGAAGGACTCCCACATTCTTGAAGGTTCCAAGGTAATGTGCTAATTCCTTTAATGAAGCAATGTGGTGACTTGACTCTAATTCTGCCTTCAGTTAGATACAGTAACATGAAAATACTACCATATTCTTTCAAAGTGTGTTTAAGGACTTTGTCACTTAATGTGCTTTTAGAGTTTTTTAAATCATTACCACTTCTGTTTATTCCCTCCTCTCAGCTTGAGTTGTTAGGGGTCAAGAACATAGAGATACCAGAGATATCACACAGAAACTGCTGCTCTGCTAAAGTAATGTGAATTCAGTAAAACTGTTTGGGATTTACTATGCAACTAGTTTGCAATTTGAAACACAGGTATCTGCAGGTGGATTCCAACATCTGATCTGGATGTTGAGGGGCTGGGGGAACATGATAAAGATAGTGATGCTAAGTTGTAAACTTTAGTGAAATTTTATTTCTTCAGCTGTCATTTCATACAGGAGAAATCAGCTACTTGCTCTGATGTGTTCAAGACAACTTTAAATTTGCTTTAGTGTAGGGTTTTGTTCTCTCCATCTTTAACATTTTAAATGTTGGTGCATTAGTGTAATGGTCTGGTACATGTACAAAAGTGTCTGTCATTGACTGGTCAGCTGTATCCTCCAGCTTCACTCCAGCACAGAAACAGACCAAAGCCATCTCACTGCTTTCCCAACATTTAGTATGCAGAGGTGTTGACAGAATAAAGGACATATAAGGAATAAAGGACAGGGAGTCAATGGCTGCCCAAAGCCATTGATTTATTAACAGATCTCATGTCAAAATCATTAGAAACTTGCATCTGCTATGTTCCCTAAATAGGGGATTTTCTTACAGACTTTCATGTGCTTCAGCTGATACAACTACTCAGACCATGTAGTACAGAGTGAAGCCTGGAGCAACAAGCAGGCTGCTGTATCAGACACAATCAGTTCAAGCCTTTGATTAATTAATACAAATTCTTCAATATCCTTTTGACAACTAGTTTCTTATTTTGAGATTTTGAATACTAGGAGATAGTAGAAGTAAAATTAATTGGCACAAGACTTCAGTGATGTAGTATTTTGATTGTGATAAAGTATTTCGCTTGACATGGTTAATATTACTGCATAAGTCATTGTTGGTTGTGGTTACTTCAGTACTCATTCCCCAGAAGAACCAAACTGCAAGTTCCAACTCTGGTACAAAAATGGAAGCAGACAATAAGACTCTTTAAACCATGACCAGATAGGCAGTAGGCAGTCTTTCATAAATTGTGCTGAACTAGGATGTTATCTGTATGCAATTATTGAATTAAGTACTAGAAATAGCATAGTATTTTGTGTAAATTTCCTGGTAATTTTTGCTGCTTTTTATTCCTGAAGCTTTAAGGATAGCCACATGCACTTAACTGCACAGGCTTCAAAGACTATACTCTCAAAAGAGGCGCAAGCTAAGAGGCTTCTTTATAGTGAAAAAAAAAGCAGAAGGCTAGCAGTAGTTATTTTCATTTCTTAAAAAATGCAGGCTTCTCTAGAATACCTGAGCACTTGGTTCTAGGCTAGGTTTAGACAATTACTTTTTATTAGTTGCAGTTGAAAGTACAAGCTTTTAAGATGCATTTTGCTGGTACAGCTAGCAATTGCTGTGCATATATATTCAATTTTCCTGCCAGGAAAGCCCTGGCTTGGGGCTCATGAAACTGAATTGGTTATAAAGGTTCTGCTTTCCATATCAATGTTCTGGGTGATCAGAAATGAAAAATAAACCTTCTTGCCTAGGTAATTTCAATGATTTCCATTGTTTTCAGCTCACGCTCAAGCAGCAGCTCCGCAGAAGACGCAGTCAAAGAAAGAATCAAAGTGAGTGAGTGGTGGAAGGAGGCTTTATTTCACTAAATGTAAAGGAACTAAAATAAAGATTACTGAGAAACTATGAATGAGTACTTGTTTTAAAACAGAATCCAGCTGTTTCCCCTCCCTTGTTCAAATAAACTGTATAGCCACACTAAAACACTGAATCATAAACACCCCAGCATCTGTTACAGCATAAGACAGTCATTATATACAGCAGGAAAGCTTTTAACAAAGCTTTAGCTACCTACAAAAACTAAAGCTGTAGGAAGGGGGGCTACATTCTTACCCTGAGATGCTGGGCAATGGGGAATCAGCAAAGTCAGAGAACTTGCTAAAGAATAATTAATTCCCTTATGAAATGTTTCAGAGTGGTCTCCATGTCTCCTCTCTCCTCGAGTAGAAGTCCTGTGTTGAAGAATTAGTGTGTGTATATATCCACACGGCCAGAGTTGTGAACTGCTGTGTTACAACACCATCCTCCTATACACTGAATATTAAAAATCCTTTTGCATGAAGTCCAAGCTTGCAGTCCATTTCCCTACCTCTCAAGGAGCAGAGGCATTCAGTCCTTCCTCCTCTTTTTGCTCTCATGCTCATGTTCTTTAGGGCGGCTGCTGTCTGATGGCCGTTTAGAACCACCGTGTTGCTTAGCTTCTTCCAGAAACTTGTCCAGACCAAATGGATCCTCCTCAAATTGAACTGGTCCATCTCTGCCCCTGCCTCTGGTGTTACGATCCGAGTTAGAAAACTCTTTGTCAGGAACAAACCTGCAGGAGAAGATGATTCTCAGTTTACTAACTTCAGAGTACTAATTAAGAATATTTCTTAAATTTATTTCCTTACCTGTTGGTCTTTATTCGAGCCTCTAGATCATCACCATACATGTCCTTATCCACATTTTTACTTGGCCTGTAGATGTTTTGGGCCATATCCTTGCCACTTCTCCAAGGCTGGTCATAAACATTATAAATTTCATCCTCTCCTCCAGCAAAGCCACTGTCCATACCCTGTGAAGAAGAGCAGAACAGCACAAGTGAATCTGCAAAACATCAGCTAACTTATTTTAACAACAAAATACATTGATGATGTTACAGTTACACAAAGATGATATTGTGTGATTTATGATTGGTTTCAAATTACTCCAGGCACTTAATGAGGATATGAGTAGGTTTGGGTCTGGGATTAAGTCCAGAGAACATGACATTACAAGCCTCAGTCCTACTCTTGCAGAAAGCAACAGGAAGGATTACAGGCCATCCGCATTTCAGAATAATGGATTGTTTCAGTCTGTCCTGCAAGTACAGCTGTCTGCAATAGCTAAGTACAACCATACAGAAATGTGTATTATTCAGAATTTCTGGAAAACATGATTTAAACTGACTGATCCAAATCACACAGAGGCTTATATAAACTGTGAAAGTAGAAGTGTCTGCTTGTTCATTTTTGGTTCATCAGCTTTCCCTTTTTGCCTGCAAGTCTTTCATTGGAGACATGAAAAAGAATGATTGACAAACTGCAGGTCTATTGAGGGATTTGCTGAAGCCTAATCTATTTTGTCATCTCTGAATAGCATAAAATTCAGGGAAAATAAATGTTGCTGTTAACTGTTTGTATCTTCAGAAGTATTATTAACACAAGCAGTAATGCAAATAGAAAGTATTTACTTGCTTCTCTCTGAAAGCAGATTTCCCTATTCAGTCAGTACATTTGTACAAGAGAAGAAAATGAGGTCACTGCAGCTTGAAGGCAAAATAGTTTTTCTCCCCACTCCCCAGTGAGCAAAATCACAACAAAAACACTTTAATTCAGCTATACACTTAGAATATTCAATTTTTTTTTTTTGCATAGGCTCTGGATAAAGGAAATCAATAGTTTCCTAATCAGTTATGTAAAGACTTCTTTCTGAGTGTATCCACACCAACCATGAGAACAGGCTACCTTTAGTATTCTAGCCATACCCACTAAGGAAGGATGAGCATGTTCTCATAGAAAGCTACACAGCTGTGAAAAGGTATTTTACCTTGCTCTGGTTGAACAGCCTCTGGTCATATTGGATTTCATTGGATGGCCTGGGGTTGGGTACCCCCAGGGCAATAACTTCACTGATATCTCTGTTCTCATTTCTTTGCAGCTTTGACCTGAATTAAAAATTTAAAAGTTTTATGAGGTCAGTATCCCATACTTGTTGACATGCTCAATTGCAACCAGATCCTATATTAGTTGCTAATGATTTGCCTCAGGAGCCAGATTTTGACTGTTGTTCTTCCTTACTAGGTAACATTTAAAATTTGTCTCCTGGCAAAGGAAACATTTGGAAAAGTTATGTTCAGCTGGGCATGACATTTAAATTTGCTTTCCACTATCTGCAATTCACATCAAGCTGACTTGGTCTAAAATGTCATATTTATTTTTTGCAAGAATCAGTGTAGTTATATTCTGGGAAGGCTGAACAATCCAATTTTAACATATTAGAGATTTTAAGCCTCCAGAAACCATTTGCACTCAGAAATCTCAGTGGCTTCAGCTAATAAGATACTTCAGCCTACCTTCATAAATCTAAGCTTACTTTGAATGAACAGCTTCAAGAAACAAAGCCGCTATTGATAACTCTGGTCTCATCAAAATTAGAGGATTCAGGTTTCAGTCTTTGCTGTCAACATGTTAATTAAACCTGAATATACTGAAGTTCTGCTAAAGGAAAACCCACCTAAAACCAACACAGCACACCCCTCTCTCCCATTCATGTGGAATTGTCTACATTTTGAAGAGAGTATTGCAGTGTTTTAACACAGTAATACCTTTTCATACAATGAATGAACTGTGCTTAATACCAGTGACTATCTCCACAAGATACAATTCAGGCACTCACATCAAGAAAAGGAAAGCCCAGCAATAGGTTCCCTAGTGGGGAAGCCAGGAATAAACCAGGTTTTTTTGTGACTCACCTTTTATCAGGGGCTGCCCGGGAAAGATTTCTGTCATGCTGTCTCTCTTTGCGCCGGTCATGTCTGATTTCGTCTCTTTCTCTAGCTTCTCCATCCTCTGAACAAGTACAAGATTGCTCATTATAGACAACTATTTGAATTAATTATGCCACAGACATTGGCACAGTAATTCAATTCAGTATTCTTTTACAGAAGAGTAGTGACCCTTAGTACTATTTAAAATGTTACACTTCAAATAAAGTGAACACACAGAACACCATGGTTTTCTTATGCCCCAAGCAATTGGCTGTCCTTGAGAAGAGTCAAAGCAGACATCCTAACAACTATGTTCTTCCAACTTTCAAGAGCTTAAAATACTTGTCTGTCAAGGAATTAATATCCTAAACCATTTACAGATCATTATATCATAATTTTAAGTGTAAAATTATCATTGAAACGTGCAGGGATTTAAGTGTTTTGAAGAACATTCTGTGATGCGATGTCAGAAAATCACTCAGGTAGGAAGCGAGTCTAATTCACAACCTCCTGCTATCAATGCTGAATTCAAACCAGGTTGGTCAGGGCTTTTCCCACTCAGGTGAGGAAAACCTGCAAGGACAGAGACGGCCAGACTTCCTAGGCAACTTGTTCCACTGCTGTTTGTCCTCATGGTGAAAATTTTTCTCCTAACATATAGTTGAAACTTCCTGTTTCAACTCTTGACCACTGTCTCATTCTTCCACCATGCAACTTAGTGAAGAGCTCTGACAATCCTTTAGGGATCATTGTGGGATGACCTTGTGGGCAAATTCCCATGATTTGGCCCCAGTGGCACATAGCAGAACAAGCTTTATTCTCTCAGCATCACCTGAACAGGCAGTTACTTGAGCCCGTGACCATTTCTGATGGCCTTCCACTGAACCGACTCCCATTTATCAATGTCTGTCTTGTACCTGGAGGCCTGTAACTGCACAAAGTATCCCAGATGCAGTCTAACAGGTCACCAACAGAAGGAAATTATTACTTCCCTTGACCTACTGGTTACACCCCTGCAGACGCAGCTTTGTATGTCCTTAGCATTACTGTTGCCAGGGCACACTGCTGGCTCATATTCAGCATATTGTCCACTAAGACTCCTGGGTCCTTCCAATAGAGTGGCTCTCCAGCTGGCCAGCCCCCAGCCTGTTAGTAAGAGGTTAGTACATCCCAGCTGCAGGATCTGGCATTGTATGACCATATCCCTCCACCTTCTAGAGAGATTGTAACTGCTTTTTAAGTTCATCATCTTGATCTTTGAATCAGAACATAAGACTTATCACAATGGTGACAATTTAGTTAGGTTGGCAGCAGGGCTTTTTAGGGCCTACTAGCCAACGAAACTACAGCTCTGCAAGACCAGTTACAACAGTGCAAGAGACAGAATATTGCATTTTACAACCTCTGAAAACTTAAAAGATGGTTTAGTTCTTCTAAACAAAGTTGCCCTTCATCTGCAACATGCTGCTTCTAAAAAAATTAGTTTAGAACTGTCCATGAAAGCCATCACTTGCACTGATGCATTATTAACTCCAAAATTCTCTGTGTCCTAAACCTGTATACACCAACATACCAATGTGAGGTTCAAACCTGCATCCCATCAACCCAGCCAGTGAATTAACCAATATAGTGAAGAGACGAACCGATGTCATGCTTAGAAATTTCAGTTGGTATTTAGATACTGTAAGTTCTCAAGTTATTGCTCCAAGCCCACATTTCAGAGTGTTAAAAAAAGCCATAGCATCTTAATAACAAAAAAATGTACCTTTTTCAACATGGGTTTTGATCCCTGCTCTTCTCTCCCTGGCTTTCTGAGCCATTTCTCGGAGCTTTTCCTCATGTTTCTCCTTTTCTTTCTGAGCCATCTTCCTCTCCACCTGGGCACGCATCTCTACTGCCTCACGAGCCTGCACAAGTAAGACACAGTTAAAAATACAGAAAGCTACCACCTGGGATACAAGCAGATCTGTCATGGAGTTAGCCAGTAAACAGGACAGAAATGAAGCCAAAATTAGGAAGCTTAAAGCTCATCAGCCACAGCAGTTAGACCTGAGAGACAAGACCCATGACTTCCAATAACTTAACCCACGCTGAGCCAATGACTCAGAGATAGTGGCGATAAGACCTTAAGTCTTACATTAGCAAAGAAGCAGGACAAATCAAAAAGCTATAGCCCATTCACAGCTGATTTTCTGAAGGAAATGAACATACAAAGATAGTAAAACTATATGGAACAAAACAGTTTAAAGAACTACCTGACCTTTCTGTCAGCAATATAGAGCGCCTCAGCAAGTTTGGCAAAGTTTTCATTAATATGAACAGTCTGCAATCCTCTGCCATCTGCAGCCAGACGCTTATCTAATGGAATGGTGTAACCCTACAGTGGAAACAGAGAAGCAGTTAATCACAGAAACAGTACTTGTAATTACAAGCATTATTATATTTATCGTGTAAGAAAATAAAAACACATACAAAACTCACAGCCCATCATTATTATGCCTCAATGGATCTCCTTTTCATATGTACTTCAAATTCTTACCAGGTAATACAAAGCTTCACTCCAATTCCACCCTCCCACCAAATCCAGATCACAGCTTCCCTTCAAGTTTCATCATCGGACAAAATTAAGTTTTCAATTGATAAGGTCCACTTTTTGCTTTGTGTTAAAAACTACTGATAATAGCTTCTCCAGTCTCTCAGCTGTTTCACCATTTTTTGCTTAAAAATTGTTTTACCTAAATGGTTTCCATATCTGTTAAGAGGTTAGCTGATTCAAAATGAGAAAGTAAGGGGCAAAGCAGCCAGCAAAAGTAAGACACGCTAAATGCCAATTTTGTTTTCCAAAGCTGAAACTCGAAATTATTAATAGATGATATTTTAAGATTTTTTTTTTAGTAAGCTCTACAGAATTTTTGCTTTGGTTTTAGCATCTGTAACCTAAAATTTCATCTCCTAATTCGCGTCAGTCCCAGTTAGACAGCTGTGTTGGGGTAGGCAAGAAAAAAGTAACATCCAAACATGCAGCTTTTCCTTCCTCCATTTGAAGAGGCTGTCTCAGGACAACAGCTTAGTAAGTTTCAGAATGATTAGACCAGTTACTGCAGCAAGTAAGTTCTCCCCTCTCTTGGAACATAAACTTTAATGGCTGATAAAAATCAAAGGGACAGGACCTACTCAAACAAGGAACAAAAATAGCTAGCTGACCAGTGATAAAAATTAATTAATGAAAGAATGCAATGAGGAAAACTTTCCAGAAATATGGACTGCAGTATTAAAAAGAAACATGCTTGGGTCTCTGATACTCTGCTCTTTTTCAGTTTAGATGGCTTTGTGACCTCGAGAGGTTTTGAGTTTTGACTGCACTTTTATGGGGATTTTAACTAATATAATTTTTTTCCTCTCAAAATTTGTAATCTCTGCCATGAAGTAACATATTCTCCCTCAGTTTTATACTCTCAATTGGACAACCCTTATATGCCAAACTGAAGAAAAATGAGCTGTATGATCATGTGTTCTCCATGCTGGAAGCAGCCAGTTTACCTAACTCTAGAGGTTTAAAATCAGCATTATTCAAGATTAAATTGTTCACAGAAGTTTCCCATCAGGGTGCAACATTAGAAAAATAAATTTATGACAACTTAATTACCTTTGCATTTTTCCAGTTTGAAATGCATGGAGGAATTTTCCACTCTTGCTGCTCTTTCACAGTCATCTGATTTAAGAGAAGAAGCAAAGTCATCTTCAGATTCTTAGTAAAAGCAAATACTGTTTTCTTTCTCAAAGGCAGGTATGAAACTATTTAAACAAGTTAGAGTAGAAAGTTCAGGACTACACTACAAAACCCCAACTCTTCTTAGCAGCAGTAAGATTACAGAATCAAGGAATGGTTAGATTGGAAGGGACCTTAAAGATCAGTTGTTTCCAAACTCTCTGCCATGGGATTTATTTTTGCACTGTATCTTCACCAACACTGAATAAAGTCCCAATAGCTCTTCAGCCATCCTCTTAAGCTTTTGTCACACAGGCCATAACTCTCATCCATCTTCTTAACATCTGCACACTTAGCAGCCATTCAAGTTGTACCAAACCGATGAACCACCCCTACACTCATCTCTCAGAAGGAGCTAATCCTTAATGACACAAGTTAGTGTTATTAAGGATTAGCCTAACAGTGTTGTCTAAAAGCAACGTAAGGGTACCCAGGCTAAAGCCTTGGTCAATTCATTCATGCCATGAACAAATTTAGCAATGCAGCCCTGCATAAAATATATGAGACATCTACTCAACCTTTGACAAGATACATGAAAAGACAGCTGCTTACAGAACTGCCCAAATGAAAAAAAGAAAAAAACAAACAAAAAGAGTGCACTGGGCACCAAGTTTATCACTTAACATCACATCAAAAGATAAGTAAGGAGAAGGTACACAGAACTGAACTAGATCAAAGAAGAATCTGTGGACCCACCTAAGCATTTGAAACTGAGAACAGCTATGGCATTTCATACCTTTCTACTAGGAGAGTGCATTACAGGTGCCGGAGGAGATGGTGGTCCTCGCGGAATCTTCTTGTTAATTCTGAGCAATTATGAAAACAATAACAATTACAATCAGCATGCTGCACAGAAATACACTTCAGAATCTTCTACTTGCCATGAACAAGCTGTGAACACTTACTTGAATCTTGGAGGCTCCATAGGGTCCTTCTGCATTTCCACCATCCGGATAACTCTCTGTTTTGCTCCGGAGTTGAATGCAACTCCTTGCTGAGATGGTGTGTACCTGAATAAAACAGAGTGCTCAGTTCTCTGCACACAGCTAGATACTCCTTTCCCACCTCCATTTTTACTCAGTTCACTGCTCTAGCTGCGGATGCATTTTATCCACAACAGTTTAAGACTATTCCACTATGAATGTCAGCAGCAGGTAACTGCACAGATGATACTGCACTGAGTGCAGACTCAGTTACACCAGACAGAACATAACTTCTCTTCAGGGCTATATTCTCCTGTTTCAACCTAGATTCTGAAATAGAAGAAAAACAAGTACAATACACACAGCTTGTCACAATACTCTCCACCTATGTTTGTGAAGCGCTGGTGACTTCTTACTGTTCAATATGAACCTCTTCACACACTTTTTTTCAGAATTAACCTCAGGCCAAGTGTAACCCTGCCATTAAATTTTTCTGTGTTTGAAACAGAAAATCATCATAAATGAGTATCAGCCTCCTCATCATTCCAATTCTTTCCAATTGCTCATTTTCTATGGAGGAAGAATTTTGTTACATGCCTTGTGGCTTGAAACTTGCAGTAAATACTTTGCTTTCAGGGCAGCATCATTAATAGTGATCCCTGGCAAATCTGTGTTTTGTTGCTAAAACAATAATCCTCCAAAGTGCCACAACTCATGACATGTTAACGACCTATTTCTACACACTTCAAACTAGGTGATCATTAGTGGGTTAATTCAAAATAATAATAAGCCAGTTTCATATTCCTTACAGAAGAACAGAATTCAAGATGAATTTCTGTTCTCAGAAATTCAACAAATACACCAATTTCAATCCATTTTGTATATCACAACATCTTACACAAACACCAGCACTACATACCGAATGTACTGTGCAGGAGCTAGTTTGTCAGCAGCTCGAACTGGCATGGCTGCTGCAACTTTCTGGGAGACTGATTTCTCCAAGGCTGCTCTTGTCTTCTCTGTTATCTGAAGGAAAAATACCACAGTGTGCATCTCATCCCATATGCAAGACATAAAGCACACCACTGCTAACTAGGTACATCAGTGCATACAATACCTCTCTAATTGCCTCCTCATCTGGTCTTTGCAGTTCAGGATCATCCACATTCATGACCTCTTTTGGCACAAGATCTGTGTACTTGCTGTAAATAACCTGGAAGACATTAGATTTTACTAGTGCTGACGAACAGGAATAAATGTACATATATCAAAGGAAATCTTTCAGACTTAGACTGTACTTTGAGTACTAATTAAAAGTAATATACAACTATAAATGCATTACAATTACATATCGTTCAATTACTCCCATAGAAGACCTGGTTACATATATACTCTGGACCCCATTTTACAGATGGAGTAATCAAGGAAACAAAGCCATCTGATTAAATAGAATTGTATGAATTGCTCTCAGACATGGCATTAGACAGCAGTTTTCTGCTTCCCATTCCTAGTATTTTCCTTTTTTAGGGACCCCAAGACAGACAAAACCCCACACATTTTTACTTTTGTTTTCAAGGATTGCTCAAGAATTTGATACCATTTTTTTCCAGCATCTGGATTTTTTCAGGTCATTATGTTTACTATTTTCTTGAAAAAATAAATACTTGAGAAATCTGATCTTGACACTTTCCCTTATATAGGTACTTGAGTTTTCACACAACATGCAGCTAGCTGCTGGCAGCTTCCAGTCCCAGGTTAAAATATTGGGAAAGAACACTATTAGATGGCTTCAGGGAAAAATGTATTGTATTACATTAATGCTTCACAAGTATCCAACAAAACAGGAAGTTTTAGTTCAAAGGGTTAAAGTCAAGAACTATTGTTTCAAGTTCATTATACAGTATATGTCCAACTACAAAATCAACCTTTAGCCTCAGCATTAATTAATCACATGAGAGCCATTTTCTGCTTCTCAGCCTTCAGTCCTAAAATTTTAATCCTTTGAATTAGTATCAGTAATATTCTAGCTTCTCAGATGCTGAATGAAGGACATGTGTAGAACAGTGTTCCTGTAAGGTAATTAACTCTTAAGTCCAGGTGTCTTGCTGCATGAAGAACAAAGTATGCTGAAGGAGCTTTAGAGCATCCCAAAAGACAAAAGAAGAAAATAAAAGAAGGTGCTCCTTCTGGTGGTCCAAGAGTGCTCTAGAAAATACTTTACACCGAGGTACAAATGATCTATATGAACTATTTAAACTTTGAAGTATTGCATTCAAAAGGCACGATGCTTTATTATGGAAGAAATACATAATATACATTAAACTATCCTGAAAATACAAATATTTCTCCTGCCATCAAAAACTTGATACACTTGTATGTTTTAATTGTAGTCCTTTTTTGAAGTGATACAAAGAGGCAGATAGAGAAGTTACATTTCTTTTTGTTGTTTTTCTAGACATTTATCTTGTTTTACGAGTAATGTTGAGACATTTCATTAATCTAAGATAAAGAGGAGACTGGGATTGTTTGATATTGTACTGTGCCCATCCACTACCATTTTTCGGTCTATGAAATTTGAAAGGAAGCATCAGCCTGTGTTTTAGATATTTCACTCTGATTGCTACTGAAAAGCAGAATCTCCTTCTAGGCAGAAAGAAAAAGCTCAAGTTTTGGTACAGCTACGCGATTCCCTGGCTGGGGCAGCCTTAACAGGCAGTGATTAGAAATCTGCATGCCACTGCAATCAGAAAGAGAATAATATTACCTTACTGGCTAAGATACCGTACCACAGGGCAGGATTTAGACATCAATCACATTCAGAGTCTCACAAGGCACTTGACAAATGCAAGTGTCTTGATAGAAATTTCTTAATTTGCTACACAGAAATCCTCTCCTCAATATATTTTGTTCTATATATTCCAACCAGCCCTGTACAGTGCTCATCAATCCTATATGTAAATGAAGAATTTACTATCAAGCAATGCAGAATGAATTCCTTCCTTGTCAAAGAATGGTTTCTCCACATGAAGCATACAACATTTTAGAAATCATTAAAATTACCTGGTTATAAGCCTTGTACACACACCACATAAAAAAAATGGTAACAAACTCTCAAACCAAGCTCTGCCACAAAGGCAAATAGGTTGTGAGTAAGTAACACTTTTGGTTATTTGAGTTATATTCATGTTCTTTTGACCTGTTCCATAGCTGTGACAGGACTTCCTTCAACAATGGAACTACTCTCTTGTAATGTTTCAATTGAATTGACAGTCTTGGGAAAAAAACCTGTAAATAAGCTTTGTGATTTTTTTCTCCTTTAACAACTAAGCCACAGCCTTGGGCCATGAAGAAGAAATCCAACTCCAACATAAAAAGTTATTCTTGCTGGAAAAAAGTAAGGGATGTAACAGTTCCATTCCTTGATTTCACGCTTTCTTCTGTCTTCATAAAAGCACAGGATGCAATCCCATGTTTTTATCTTCCTAATAAGGGGACAGCATCAGTCTCACCAAAATATAGTGCTATTGATGCATTATTTTAGCCTGGCTTTTAGTAATGTAAGCAGAGAAAGTACTGAAAGAATTTACAGCAGCACAAGAGCTAACCACACAGCTAGGCTAGAAATCCTTCATCTCAACAACCAGACGGAAGGAACTCCATCCTCAGATCCATAAGGTCATGCATCCAGGTCTGTCAATGTTATCCAGCATTTCAAGTCTAGCAGACTTTCTGCCAAACCCAAACAGGAGGTTTGTCAGACTATCACATTTGTGTCAGTATTTTTTAAGGAAAATTCTCTGAAGCAACTATTTTTTAAATATGTAAGGGAACAGATGCAAGAGACATGAACCACTGCAATAGTAGAAACTGCTGACAAGTCATCGGGAGGCAGGGGCTGGGTGATGGAACTGCTGCCTCTACAAGAAGGCAGAATACTAAATTCAACTTCAAAAAATCTATAAACTGTAGCAAAAGCAAAATTTGCTTCCTAACTCAGACCAAACAAGTAGCTCCTAGAATAGGTTCATAAACTCCATCTCATTTCTGGCAGGCTGCTAAGTATCTGTTTCTTTTAGCTCTAAGTATTAAGATTGAAGAAATATTGAATTATGGCCACAGCTCTCTGGAAAATGAAACTTCTGTCTCTAATCCTACTGAGACTGCACTATCAGAAGTTCTTAAGAGAAAATATTCCACATTATTCAACACAGATCACCGAAGAACTCCTCACTATGACATCTCTGCCAATACTTTCTCCTGCAAAGCAAATCAAATCAAGCAATAGCAGTTCTGCTGCTTCCAGTGAAATTGTTTCAAATATCTGTTGCAGCACAGAGAGCCAATTGTATCCTGAGCTACATCAAAAGCAGTGTGGCCAGCAGACTGAGGAAGGTGATTCTGCCCCTCTACTTTGCTCTGGGGAGACCTGAGCTGGTATGCTGCATCCAGCTCTGAGGCCCCAAACACAATGTTGATGTTGACCTGTTGAAATGAGTCCAGATGAGGCCACTAAGTTGACCACAGGGCTGTAGCACCTCTTCTATGAAGATGGGCTGAGAGAGTTGGTGGTGTTCAGCCCAGAGAAGAGAAGGCTCCAGGGAGACATTGCAGCAGCCTTCCAGTACTTAAAGAGAGCCTACAATCTGGAGAGGGACTTTTTACAAGGGCATGTAGTGACAGGACAAGGGGGAAGGGCTTTAAGCTGAAGGAAAGTAGCTTTAGATCAGGATTAGGAAGAAATTATTTACTGTGAGGTGGTGAGGCACTGGAACAGGTGGCCCAGAGAAGTTGTGGATAGCCCATCCCTGGAAGTGTTCAAGGCCAGAATGGAGGAGGCTCTGAGCAACCTGGTCTAGCAGAGGGTGTCCCAACCCAAACCATTCTGTGAATCTGTGATCTAATTTTCCCTCAGTTTTACTCCCCTTTGAATCATAATACTCAATCTTTACTCCCAGCATTTACATCCAGCTGGATGCAATCAGGATCAAGCTGATACAGAAGGCAGAGCTCAGGGCTAGGAAACCCTAACTCTACAGTTCTACAGAGCCTGGTTTTGGAAAAGCCCCACATCTCTTCCATCTTGGTGAATGAGAACGAGAATATTACTGCCTTCATTATAGACGCCATATGGAAAGTTAATGAAAGTACAGATCTTCATTAATCAAATACGACAAACATTAACAGCTTAAATTTAACTCTAATTTAACCTGTTAAGAAGTACTTTCCTAACTCTGAACCAAAAAAGACTCAGTGAAAGATTATAGTCACTTTTGCCTCAAGCCTACTATCATATCTAGTTATTTTTCAAACATACTAAGATTCCAATTTGAACAGTTCTATTACATGCAAATTAAAAATAATCCTACAAGTAAGTAAAGATGTATTTGACACGTTGTAAAAATGAGGGTTTAACTACACTATTTTTTTTCTTATTATTTGGCCTTCAGCTTCCCCAAAACAGGTATGATTATTACTTCTTCTCTAGTTATCTGCTTGAAAATATTTTATATGCTTTCGACAAAGCAACATTCCTATTTAGCATGAAGTATCAAATATTTAGTAAAAAATTTCTTCAAACAGAATTAATATTTTAACACCTTCCTCTTGAAAAATAATTCCAGACATTAGATAAAGTCTGATGGGACTCCAAGAAAAGTCCCCTCAATAAAAATATTGCCACTGCTGGTTTATTCTGTTTAGTCTAACTACTTTCTTCCACATGACAGCATGGAGTTCAATTTGCACTCCTCTTTTTCAAAGGTACTGCAGTAACATATGAGGCATAGGACGAGAATACGCAAGATGTGACGCTTTTTTGACACTCAGAGTATTAAGTAAAAAACCCTACTGGCTGCAGAATCTATTTAAAACAATAAATTTATCTGTTAAAAGTATTTTCCCTGATATTCTTAGAATGCCCGTCCTATCTTTTTGTTTGAGAGGTAAAGTTTATATTCTGGTTTCCTCCCTTCCTCAAATGCAGTAAAAGATGGGGCATATTATATAACCATAAGCTTTTCAAGGCACCCTAAATTAAAGCCCAAGAAGTCAAATTATTTTGAAAACAACTATTCATATCTATTAGTTAAAGCACTCTTCGTAGTTAACACTTCGTTTAGACTTTGTGTTACCCTATTCTTTACAGAAGATGCTTACTGGAAGAAGCAGCAGGTCATACACTTGATCATGCCTGAGCAGTTTTCCAGCCCCCAACACCTGCTTAAGAGAATTCAAGTTCACATAGCCCACTTGGCTACGCTTGAAAAGGCAGATGTAAATACTCCTTAAAGTAGACTTAGGAGACCCAAGTATCTGACCTCAAAACTAGTTAGGACCTCAAGTGTCATCTCTGTTTTAGGAAGGCCACTAGACACAGGAAGTTGAAGTTCCCCCTAAAAAACTCCGTAAGAATCTTGCCGTCTCTGCACTCAGGACAAAACTTTTGGAGTATAACCACTGGTAATTCTTTCTGCTGCAATTAAACAACAATAGCAAACACAGAGCACCCAACAACACTGAAAACAACCAGAAGCATCAAATATTAAATCAGTAAGACAGAAGGTGTGGTATTCTGAAGGCTGACCTGTGTTTTCTGTCTGGTTTTTTGTCCCCTCTCTCTACACACTGAAATGAGGCCACAGAACTGTTTTCAGTTTCTTGCCTTCATTGGAAAATGAGAACTGCTAAGCCATCAAGTAAGTTCTGTGTAGAGATTCTCACCATCTTTGCCTTATCTTGTAATTACATTACGGAGAAGATCAATTTCTGTCTGACATTATTTTAGTTCTTAAATAAGAGGACACAATCCATGTGGCTAATGCCAGACCAACAAGTTCAAGTATATGCAATGCGTACGTACAACTTTTCCAAGTATACACGCCAGCCAACATACTGAAAGAAATATTACCTTGTCTTTTGACTGTCCTTGTCGAGCAATTGCATCATATTTTATTTTTCCTTCTGCATCCACCTGAACAGCCAAAGCATTGGACATTTTCTTCTTTCGGCCCATATCCAATGGATATTGGGCCACATGAATTTCTGGGAAAGCACCCCCATCGCCAAAATCCTACAGAAAAGAAAAAAGTAGTAAACGTCCAAAAGACAAAAAAATGCAAAATGGAATGAAAGAGCAGATTGATTTCAACAAAAACTAACTTGGCAAGAATGCTCCAGTAACTTTATTATTTTCACTGGAAAGAGAGCAATTAATGAGAGAACTTGCAGTTATTAAAAGACATTGAAATGGAGTGACATCTTGCAGTAATTATTCCCTGCACAAAGTAGGAACAGATATTACTGACTAGAATGTTCAGGCAATACTATGCTACAGACAATACAAAATTAAGTATTTAATTCTCAGGTGAGTTATTAATTAGAACTTCAAAAATTGACCTTCTGCAATAAAGCAACTGTGGATACTAAAATTACAAGAGCAGCATTTTTATAAAGACTTCTACTGGTTATTTGTTGCTTTTCACACCATAATGAAGTGAAAAGGATAAAAAAAGCATTCCATTCCTTTCAAAGCCTGTAGCTCATAGTTTTACAATGCTACATGTGTCAAGCATTTCCTTACTTTGATGTGTAAATACACTGAAAATTGGCCTGGCACGCTACAGCCCAATATTCTTACTGTTTATTTCCTCACTCCTACCATGTGTGTAAAAGCATTTAATAAACAGATAACCAAAAGACTCCTGAAAGCAGATAATCCTGGCTCAGTAACACAGAGGATCCAGTGGTACAACTCATAAAACAACTTCAGGCTACAGTTTTAAATGCAATGCTTTGGAGGAAGCATTTGCTTAAAGCAGCATGAGCATCTATCCCTTTCTCTGTTGCAATGGCATGGCTTATGCGGAGTCTGGCAACAAAACAGATCAAAAAATAAGAATGGGTGTCTTGAGCAGATCTATCTCCTTCCATGCTCACCATGTGACCAAGTAGTTACCACTACTGGGATGGAGTGGACTGAGACTGGAAATGACCAAGCAGAACACTTCCAAACAGGGACAGTGTGCTTATGCCATCTGCAAATGCTCCTTGAAACATAGTTTCAGTTACTTGAAGTTTTCCACTGGATGTCCTACATTCAACAATTAGTTGTTAACAGTATTAGCCAGAACCAAATTCAGTAATTCTTCAATGGTTTTTTTTTGCGTAACTCTTAATGTATTAAGAACAGGTTTTGCTTTTTCCAACAATGGCATTCCAGGATCACTGGACAAAGGTTATGCTTTGGAAGCATTTACTGCTTTTGAATTTACACTTGTTTATGAAGCAGAAAGGAACCCTTAACAGGCTTTTTCAGATGTGTTTTAATTTGTGGCCAAGTGGTGCAGGAAACTCTCTGCAAACCTTCAGCACCTGGCTTCTTAAAAAATTTCTTTATTAACATTTAGAAAGAATAAGCACTAAAACATTAACTTTAGTACTCAACGGTGTAGGAAGGAAAACCTACACTGGGTATAATGAAAGCATAATTTTTAACAGCATACATGTGACTAAGGGAAACCTACACTGGGTATAATGAAAGTATAATTTTTAACATCACCCACATAAGAATGTTTTCTTTCAGTGAACCACTGGAACTACTATTCGAAGTACATGGATCACCACAGAACAGTGTTGGATTTACAAAAATGGCACTCAAACATAAATGAGGGCAACATTGTGACAAGCTGATGAAATTATGGTATTTGGAAACAACGTAGGATCATACATGAAGTACTGTAATAAAACCTCAACAGCATGCTTGGTCCCAAGAGCACTGGCTTGTGACTCACCAGAAAAGGTCTCAAAAGTTACTGTCAAGGATCATTTCAAATTGCAAGGTTTTTCCAGCTCACAGTGAGAGACTGTTCCAAACCAGTTATGTAATCAGAGCTACGCATCTGTATTTTCTTTCTACTTTTAGCAGTTCCAGTTCAAATTACATTAAACTGGCAAGGATTACAACTAATGACACACAGCATTGTCCAAAACCCTTTTGCCAGTAACGTACTTAAACAACAAATATTTGACTAATTTTTAAATTTTCATCCAACTGTAATTTTGCCCCCGAATGGCAGCTATCTTTTTGAACAGAACACATGAGTGTTCTCTTCTCTGATACACACACGTTTGCTTATTTCAGCTTTCATCTGGAATGTGTATTTAACACTGACAGAGGAACAATATGGATGTCTTTCTTGGGGGACCCTTGCGTTCACCGACTGTAAACCCGAAGGACCACAGATGTATTTCCATATTACAACAAAACAATCTCTGAAGAGAGGTAGACTTACACCATCCCATTTACCATCAAATGTTTTAAGAAATCCGGTGGATTAGACCCTCTTCCAACACAAGAATATATCAAGCAATCTGGATGATGCAGGTTGTAAGGCTTTACACAATTCTCAACTACATTCAAGGTGCTCAGAGTTTATTTCTACTCCAGAATTTTTTTTTTCTCCTTTAGCAGACACACTACTACTTGTATGAATTGAAATATTTACCTCTAACACCCGTGGTATCCATCCTTTCCGGTAACCGTATGGGGGAGGTTCCCTTCGTGATGAAACCAGAGCAGTCTGCCTGGATCTCTGAGCTCTTGCTCTTTCTTCTAGTTCTAGCTGATCTTGGGACAGCTGGGTTGGAGCTGGCAAAAAACTGGACATCCATGGACAGCCACCAAAAGAGAATGACATAAAAAGTTCATTCTGGTAACTTCACTCACTGACACTCAACTATGCTTGAGTCAACTTCTTTCTAAGTTATTACTTTCTCTATCATCACTCTTTACAGATTAAGAAACAATTTATGAAACTTGAGCATTGCACTCATAAATGTGAGAACAACTTCTGAGATTCAGTAACTTCTGAGATTAGAGTGGCAAAGGCAATGTGTGCTTTCCCAACATGCTGGAAGATTCCTAAAAAAACTAATACTAAACTCACCCACATTCACATTGCGTTTGAACAGAAGTGTGACAATGCCCGTTTTCCAACAGGAATGTCACACACCACTGGGTATTCTTTCCACTACTATGGATAAGAAAGAAATATTATGTTCCTATGTCTCTAGTCCCAATGACTCGCTCTTCCTTTCTCTCCAGGCAAACACCCACAAACAGATCTGTCAACAATCTCCCCTCTCAACGCCTGACACCTCCCTGCCACGGGCAAGTCAAACCCCAATTTCTTCATTTCCTCTTTTTCAGCTCTTCTTATCTACAGAGCCCTTTTGTGCACTTACTAAGAAACTACCCGGAAACTCGGGATTCCGGGGCAGCCACCGGAACTGCACTCTCAAGCCCTGCGGGAGACACTGCAACTTGTAACAAAGACCGCTCGCCCTCTGTGACGGTGAGGGAACCTCGACAAAACCCCATGGACGCAACCGAAGCAAAGGAGCTCCTTCCTCCCGCAGGGAACACGCGAAAGAAGAAGAGCCCTGAACCAGGGGCCAAACACCCGCTCCCGCCAAGGCTCCCCCAGGCCCGACCGGCCCTCGTCGCGCTCGNCGCCTCCGCCGTCCGCTCGGCAGCCGGGCCGCCGAGGAGGGGAAGGTGGCAGTATCTGCGCATGCGCGACGCCCGCAGCGTAGCCTGGGAGTTGTAGTCTCGGAACGTCACAGGCAGCGCGGCGGCGCACCCGGGTAGGCCGCAAGGCATCCTGGGAGGTGTAGTTTTACAGTATCCCCGTTTATGTCTTCAGCCATCCTATTCCGCTCCCCTGTACTATTCACACAGTGTCCAACGAGTTCAGTAACTTCACAGTTCATCCAGCTGAAAATGTCCAAGTAAAAAGCAGGAAATATAGAGCAAATGGATTGGAATAAAATTTATTCTGATACCTTCTGCTTAGAAATTGTTGAACTGGGACATGGGAGTGAAGGGAAGAAGAGAGACTGGAAGTGGTGTAAAAACATTGATTTAAAATAAAAAAACTTCTGCATTAAAAACAAAGAGTTGTGTTGTCATGTTAAATGGGCATCCATATGTTACATAGGAATTCTTTAAATCAAATCAAGAGATGCACTCTTCAGAATATAATTAAAATTTGGAATATGGAAAAATACTTCTCAGTGAGTTGTAATACACGGGAACTAGGTGGAGCTTTACATAGTCAAGTCACTATTTGTGTTAAAGTGGCAATATATAGCACCATATAAAACCAAAGACAGTATTAATTAGCAGTTGCTATTGTTACGTAGCATCTAGTGAATCAAAGGGAGAAGAGTCCCACTGAGCCAGGCACGGTTCATCTAGAAGAGAAACAGAAGCCAGACAGAGAAGAAAAGGGTAGAATGACTAAAGAAACAAACATGGCCTATCAGAAATTTAAAAATCATACCATAAGAGGCAGGAATACAATATGGCGGAGTAACTGTCTTGCAGTCCTCTAGTCACTTTGTCTGTCTTATCATCTCCTAATCTGCAGGGCAAAATACTCCTGCAGGCTAAATAATCTGCTACAACTTCTAGGACAGCAGAGATTTGGAGGAAGGTAAGGGCAACCCTGTGCAGTCTGTCTATGCCCAAACTTGTGGCAATCTGCTTTTGCTTAGTATTGTGGTGACAGCAGCTCTGTCACCACCTCTATGAATGACAGATACTTCCCCTTCTCTCTGAGATAGCTGATGTCTTATGAGCACTTCAGACAAAGCTAAAGATACAAGACTTTGTCACATACCATTTATCAATAATTTTCCTAAGTAAAACTCATCTGTCATCCCTTCTACCCAATTCTGTCACTCATTTAGTAACAGTATTGCTGTTGTCATATCTGGCAATATTGACACCTGATTCAGGAGCCTCCTTTCCCCCTTAGAAGTTGCCAAGGCTTCTGTGCCCAGCTGTTATACTAGTCTCAGTGAAAAAATTATGTTTTATCCCTCCTACTTTGACCTTTCTCCTTCTTCCTTTGCTGTGGAGTGTTATTTAATGCTGTATGGCAAATATACAACTTTGTGAGCTATTTCGTAACACAGTTTATATGACAGCCACAATACAAGTTTGCTGTTTAGAAGGTAAAACTGTAGGTGAGCAATCTCAGCTCCTGCACTAAGATGCTCCTTTCATTTCCTCAGTCTCCCAGCTTGTTCTGAGAACTGTGCAGGTCATTTCTCATCTCAAACAGTGAGCTCTCAGTGCTTGCAGATGTTTATAGTTGTCTGGCCATAAGCCACACTGGTTCTTTTGAACATTTTCTTTCCCTTGAACCTCTGGTTTTTTGTGGTTTACTTTTGATGTCTGAGTCGGCTAATTTCGAATTTGCCAACATGGAAGGTCCTTAGCCCAGGGTAGAGAGGACCACATGATACAAAGGGGCTGTACAAGCTCATTCAAAACCATATGGCTCTGTAAACTTATCACAGTCTTTATTTGATGCAACTGCTGAAAATCAAGCTGTGAATAACTTCTTGTCCCTGCTCTGCATTACCTATCATATTTCAAATCTAAATGCTTATATATATGGTTTGACTGGTCAAAAATGTTTACTAGGAAAAAAATCCTGAGAAGTTATGAACTTAAAAACTGTGTGAAGTTTGGAAACTTCAGTTCCTGGGAGAAGACTGTTTTTTTATAAGCTCAAGAGGAGCTGAGCCCAGGTGCTGTGTGTCAAGGCTGATGCCTAATGAGCATTTCTCAGATCCCAGTGCAGCCTGAAAAGGCTGGGGGGGAGAATGCACCACCACACCATTACTTCTATCTTCTGCTTCTGACGATGTTTTGACTAAAAAATTAGCATTGAGCAACACTTGAAGAGGTGTGCCACTGGGGTCAGGAACTGGCTGGCATTTCAAAACGCAAAGGAATTGTCAGCAGTGGATCAATGCTGCATAAGGTATTTTGGAGGAAGTTACAGAGCAAGGGAGACTCTATGACTTATACTAGTCACCATTTTCATCAGCTTGCAATCAATATGAAATTGCTGTTCATAAAGTCTGTATGTTTAAAATGAGCGGCAAAAAGTTCAGGGATACTGGGAGGAGAGTCATATGGTATGAGCTAGATGACTTGGTGAGTAGAATCCATTTAAATGAGCTGTATTTCAACATCACATTGTGCAAACATATATCTGTAAGTAAGAAATGTGGGGTTAAGTACAGGCTGTGCTGGGAACCGGTGACTCTGAAGAGGATCCATGAGGGTTATGAGAGAGAAGCATCTTAGCACAAATTTCTTGTGCTATGAAGCAACAAAAAGTCTCATGCAGGCCATGGATGTAGAAGCAGGGACATGGTGAACTCTCGAGGGACTCTTGTCCTGGTCTCCAAGTTTCTAAAACAATGCTGGAAGGTAGAAGAGTGTTAAAAGACTACAAAGGTATTATAAGGCTAGCATTAATTGGAAGTGTAGGGGAAATAAAATAAGTAAATTTGTTTTGTGGTGAAGTTTAAGAGGTAAATGTTAATATTGCCAGATTAGAATGAGGTTAACTCCATTTATCTGTCCTTTGACAATAACATCACATGGAAAAATTACCTGACTGAGCAAATTAAAACATTTAGTATATTTTGTCCATTACAAAAAATGGAGAGGAGATTTGACCATCTCGTATATGTACCCATACAAATTCGAAATGCAAGATATTAAGCCACTCCTTAATCACACAGAGGAAGGCAAAACAATAACCAGTGACTGGAAGTGGAAATTAGGGAAATTCAAATGAGAAATTAGGTTGAAATATTTAACAATGAGAGTGATTAACCTTTGAAAAACTGTGGGAGGTGCTCACTTTTCTATCCCTTGTTGTCTTTGAATCAAAACTGAAATCTCCTGGGAAGAGACAGTTTCATCATTACCAGATCAGCTTTGGGCAAGCCTAAGCAACCAGGGCCTATACAGGAAGAGTCAGGTGAAACTTAATGTCCCACAATCACAGTATTGGACAAGAAAAGTTAATATTCCCTTCTGAATTGATGATCTCTGTGCATCTTCATATATCTCCTAGGTCTGGACTTTCTCTGAACCAGATCTGGTAATTGTTCAAATGGCAGAGCTGTACTCTGCTCTGCTGTGAACTGGTGGCCTCACCTCGAGTCCTGTGTGATATTTTGGTCACCACTATATAAGAAGGACATAAAGCTATTAAAGAACATCCAAAGGAGCGCTAAAAAGATGGTGAAGGGCTTTGAGGGGAAGCCATACGAGGAGTGACTGAGGTCCCTTAGTCTCTTCAACCTGGAGAAGCGGACACTGAGGGGAGACCTCAGTGCAGTTACAACTCTCTTCTGTCTGGTGCCCAGGGACAGGACCTGAGGGAATGCCATGAAGCTGAGTCAGGGGAGGTTTAGGTTGGACATTAGAAAAAGGTTCTTCACCCAGAGGGTGGTTGGGCACTAGAACAAGCTCCCCAGGGAAGTGGTCACAGCACCAAGCCTGACAGAGTTCAAGAAGCATCAGGACAATCCTCTCAGGCACATGGTGTGATTCTCAGGGTGTCCTGTGCAGGGCCAGGTGTTGGACTTGATGATCCTTGTGTGTCCCTTTCAACTTAGCTTATTCTGTGCTTCTCTGAAAAGAAACATTAGGCAAGGAATGGTTCTGAGAATCTGAAATGTATTTTCCCCAAATATAAATCTCTCTCTAAGACAAAATGAATTAATTCCTTTCTGGTTTTATCATGATTTTTTTTTTGATAATATCTTTCTGGACAATAATGATATCAGGTTTCCACATGCATTTCTATTCCCAAAATGATCCTCAGTACGGTGAGTAAGGAGTTCAGGCTCTGCGGAGGTCTTGGCATGGCTGGGAGCAGGGACATTTTTAGTTTGATGAGAATATCACAGCCGGTTTTAAGAACATATTTCTGAGGCATTCTGAGGAGTCTTTTGGGGTAGATTTAGGCTGTTAAATCCTCTGCACCTTTTTTATCTACTTCAGCACTTTTCACATTTGCAAATCCAGAATTAAATGGTTCATGAAATATCTTGTAACAAATGAAGATGATGATACAAACTAATGGAATAAGCTATTGTTAATATCAGATATCTGTATGCCTACTGGTTGCTGCACACAGTCAGATAAAAATGATCAAAAGAAACGACTCTTCTTAACTCAAGGGATAAATTACGCCACAGGTAAGATGCTAAACAGTGAAAGAGAAGAGATCTATCTAGATGGAAAGGTTCAAACACATCTGCAACCCCTGTACTTCACATTACCTAAGGGGTTACAGGCAGCACTCAGGAGGAATAATTATAGCTGGGGGAAAAAGATCACAAGGTTTATTAGTGCTTTTGTAAAAAAATCTTTAAATCCTTCAAGCCATGTCTGTGTTCTCTGGAATGACTGAAATGAAGGCTGGTTTAATTTCTGTTCTTTGTTGCATACTGTAGAAAAGTAAACTTTCTCAGGCAAAAATGTTCTCATGTACTTCTGTAAAAACCACAGACTCTGAGGGTGTTTTGTGAAGGTCTTGGAAGCATTGCACTTCCAGGTGATAAGATCATTTCACACAGGACATGTTGGCCCACTGACACTTCCCAAAAACCTGCAAGTAAAAGTGGAGTGCACTTTAGGCACCAACAGCTTTAGCAAATACAGTAAGGGGAATTTTTTTTGCCAACAGAAATTATGAGAGAGAAGTATGGAGGTGGCATGCAATTGTCTAAACTGATACCATACAACAAAGTTGAGCAAAGGCCTTGAAGGAACAAAATACCAGTAGAAGTGGATTTTGCTGCTCATCTAAAGCCCTGCTCTCCAAGGAGCATATCACTTTCTATTGTCACATTCAGACTTTGGTGACTACCAAGTCACAGGGACTGAATGACCTTGGGCAATGGGCATGTTTCTGTTGAGAGATGTTTTATCCAAATATTGGCTCTGTACAGTATGATTGGTAAGAAGATACTATTCTAAAATTTTATGGCTTACAGAGTCAGCTCTGACCTTTCTATTGCTGATATAAAGGCAAAACCTGCCAACCTCCATTTAAGCTGGACCAAGAATGGGGTAGGTTTGGCCTATCAGAAGACCTGTGTATGTTATCTTCTAGAATTACCTCCAGGTAGGAGGTTGCTATATTTCCTATCTTCCATCTTGATTTGCACATCTGTCAACCATTATACAGAGATATTTGTACTATTTCATCTGGTGACCTGAACTAATCAGAAAAGAACCAGAAAATATTTGAGAAGTACACATCTCTAGCAGTAGAGATCCCACTAGCCACATCTTTAACTTGTATGAATTGGCATTGCTACAGTGATTTCTAGAGTTGAACTTGTATATAGCTGCATAAGATAGATCTGCCTCAATATTTGTGTTGCTGACCATCCACAGGATGGAGATCAGAAGAGTGAAGGGTCAAGGTGTTCTCGTAGCAATTTCTGACCACACCTTTCCATATCTCCTCTAAGCTACTCCTCTGGGTTCATAAAATCATAGGATCACCTGCTTTCTGGGACTGTTTAATTCTCTTTTCCCATCCCTCCTCTCCATACATAAGGAACATCTAGTATAAGGGAGCCTTTGTGGATATCTTGTCATGTTCTTCATCAAAGTGAATCTAAACAAGGCATTGATTCCCAATAGGGAGTGCTGATGCTGACCTTCTGTCCTCTCTTCAGGCAGTCTGGCTGCTCTTGCTGCGCTGGTGCTTGGGGCACAGAGGCCAAGTCTTTGGGTTCGCATCTGCATTTCATGAGATTCACACCTGGGATGCAAATGTCTTCAACAGGAATGAAAAGGAAACGCTTTTCACAGTTTGTCTTTCACAGCAATTTGGGGTAATCTGAGATTTAATTTATTCACCAGCTGAAAAGGAAAGGGAAATCAAGCCAGCATTTTTCTTTCAAGCCAAGGTTTTTCTTTCGTAGCCCCGTGCAGGCGCACACAAAAGAGCTCTGATCACTCTAACTAGGTGCTTGTTCTAATTATAGAAAGATTTAGCGTTGGTTACATAATTGCCCACTGCACATCAGCACACGGCATTGTTATGCTACAAAAGCCTCTTTTTTATTCCTGGCTCTGCAGCAGACCCAGTGTCAGCCTGCTAAACTGAAAGCTGCAAGGAACAAAATAATTCTGAAGAAACCTCCCATAGCTTTTCCAGGAGAGGCCAGCAAAAATCAGATGCTGACCTGCTCCCTGTGCTGGGAGCATTGCCAGCATGTGGGATCTAGCCGTTGAAGCAGGGGATTGATAGCCCGGGCAGCAGCCTTTTAAGCATCCCGGGTAGAAGCAGTGGGCTGTGGTCAGGAACCAGTGGTTGCGCTGAGGTTAGAGTTGCTATTTTTGATTTTTATATGCAATAGCACAGTAGCTTTAAATGGACACCCCACTATCATGCCCACTATCAGCCTGAGCCATGGAGGTTGTGAATTTGCAAACACAAAAATCTATTGCAAAACTTACATATGCTTTAGTAGACACAAGAACAGTAGACCTTTTCTCCTCTATTTTTAAGCTTTTTTAATTATGTGATTCAGAGTTGTTACTTCACATTCAATCTGTACTTATATTTCTCATTTCCTCAGTAGTACATCAGGCGCACATCTCCCTGACTTTTTATTTTCTTCCTCTTTTCCCTCCAAACCATGAAGTTTCCTTCCAATAAACAGTCTTTCCTACACAATTTGTAATGGTCCAAGACTAAGCTGCGATGCTTCACTGCCTCTCATCAGTTCAAAAGCTCCCATCTGTCCTAGAAGGGAAAGAAACTTATGGGATTGAAGCCAGTTTAGCCATCATATGGCTGATGCAGCAACTGGCCATGTGGGCCCTGTATCCTCAGTGTGCTGGCAGGGTAATCACCCTTAACTCTGCCCTTCGTAATTTGTAGCTGCTTGGTTTCTTAGAGATAACATTTAGCAGGAAGCCCACACTGTGCAGGCATTGACATTAAGGTCTGCCACAGAGTACAAGTGGGGAAAACAAAAATGAAGTGAAGCCAGATGGAAATAAAAGGGATACTGTGGTAGGTTGGCCCTACCTGGACGGCAGGTGCCAACCAAAGCTGCTCTGTCACTCCCTCCTCAGCTGGACAGGGAGAGAAAATAACAAAAACCTCATGGGTTGAGATAAAGACAGGGAGCAATCACTCACTAATTACTGTCATGGGCAAAACATGAGGAATGAGGGGAGATGAAATGAATTTATTTTGAATTTATTACCAATCAGATCGGAGTAGGATAGTGAGAAATAACCCCAAATTTAAAAAAAACCCACCTTCCCCAACTTTCCCTTCTTCCTGGGCTCAACCTCACTCACAATTTTCTCTATTTCCCTTCCACCAGAAGAGCAGGGTGACAGGGAATGGGGGTTGTAGTCAGTTCATCACACATGAATATATGTTGCTGCTCCTTCTTTCACATGCTAGAGCTCCTCACACTCTTCCCCTGCTCCATTGTGGGGTCCCTCCTATGGAGAGTTCACAAACTTCTCCAGTGCGAGCCCTTCCCATGACCTACAGTTCCTCATGAACTTCTCCAGCATGGCCCCTCCACAGGGTCACAAGTCGTGCTAGCAAACCCACTCCTCTTTCCATAGGTCCACAGGTCCTGACGGGTCCTGTTCTAGGGGGTCACAGGGTCACAGCCTCCTTTGGGCATCCACTTGCTGCAGTGTGGGGTCCTCCACAAGCTGCAGGTGGATCTCTGATACACCATGGTCCTCCATGGGCTGCAGGGGCACAGCTGCCTCATCATGGTCTTCACCACAGGTTGCAGGGGAATCTCGGCTCTGGCGCCTGGAGTACTATGGCCCTGAGATTAGCTCAGCTGGCGAGAGCATGGTGCTAATAACACCAAGGTTGTGGGACTGATCCCCATGTGGGTCATTGACTGAAGAGCTGGACTTGATGTTCCTTCTGGGTGCCTTAGGATATTCGGTGATCTGGAAATAACCACCTCCTCCCTCTCCTTCTCCATGGACCTTGGTGTCTGCAGAGCTGTTTCTCTCACATATTCCCACTCCTTTCTTCTCTGGCTGCAATTACTTCTGCACAATAACTTTTTTTCTCTTCTTAACTATGCTATCACAGAGGTGCTACCACCATCACTGACGGCCTTGGCCAGCAGCGGGCCTGTCTTGGAGCCATCAGGTGTTGGCCCTGTCAGACATGGGGGATGCTTCTATCAGCTTTTCACAACAGCCACCTCTGTAGCTCCCCCCACTACCAAAACCTTGCCACAGAAATCCAATATGATTACCCATCAAATGTTTCCAATATTATGTTGATCTTTTAGGAAAATATTTAACACACCATTGTCCCACAGTCAGGAAGAAGGTAGATAAATTACCTTTACAGCACTTTTCCACAGGGGTTTGGATGAAAAACCTATTCATCCAGGAAAAAAGACTTGTCATCAGGATGTTTTCTTGAGTACAATGTCCTGGTTTATTACTTTTAGAAGCTGAGATCTTTTGCTTCAAACATTTTTTTCCCCCTGTTTCCATCCTTTTGGGTGCAACTGCATTCCTGCAAATATGAATGGAAATGCGGTGCAGGGATGCTTTCCTTGCTTTGTTTCAGTGTTTCCAGAATCCTGATGGGAACAATAACTGTCAAAGAACTATTAGGAACCTTTTGGTCTCATTCAGTTTTGGTCTCTGGCATCCTTCTAAAGTATTAAGGATTAATTTTGGTAGCTGTAAAATACTGGTATTTGGTAGCTGTCCCAAATACTTCTACCATGGCTTCCCAGGTATTACTAAATTGCAGGTTCTCTTTCTCAGAAAGATATTGACTGGAAACAACATTGAGTTTCCTTCTTTTCACATTGGGAGAAAAGTTCAATCAGAAATGCTAAGTTTCAAGTGGGTGACTATCAAGATAGGTATTTGCTCCAGACAATATGAATATTTTACTTTTAAAATGATGATTCAGCAATAATTTTTCATTTTCTGCTTTGTTCTTTCTTTTATTGTAATCTTTATTGCAAGAAGGCTGTAATGGAGAGATTGGTTTTGTATTGAAC
The DNA here is from genome assembly GCA_013397115.1 of Edolisoma coerulescens. NCBI lineage: Eukaryota > Metazoa > Chordata > Aves > Passeriformes > Campephagidae > Edolisoma > Edolisoma coerulescens. The sequence goes on along the minus strand of VWZW01007936.1, from coordinate 2,564,357 downwards.
CTTGAATATGGTAATTTTTTTTTATAATTTTCATTTCTTATAGTAAGGAGGTGAAGATTAGCTCCAGAGAAAGCTGGGTTTTTTTCCATTCTGCAATTATTTTCCTAGTTGCCAACAGTTCTTTTATTCTTGATGGACACAGTTGTTTTACTGGCTCATTCTCATGAATGGAGAATAGCAGGTTTTGGATATTTACGATGCACATCTCTTTGGAATATCCTTACATATAGGCTGATATTAGACAGCCATGTGTGCATTTCACTGAATGATCAATGCAAAGTATAGCTGCACGGGTTAGGTTATCAATTTACACTGCTTGAGGATCTGACCACATGATAGACAACATTTGGTTCACGTTCAGCAGGAGCAGGACAAGTGTTGCAACTCTCGTCATCACAATCCCACTGGTGAGAGCACAAGAGCACCCCTCAGCACCAGGGGCAGACGTGCTGCTGGCTCATGTGCTATATGGCTGTGTAGGTGACTGTGCTCACACCCAACCCTGATGTGTTGCAATACTCACAAAATAAAATATTCTTAGTGCCCAGGTCAAACCCATACCCTTCACCAAAGAGCAGTTTTGATTTCTAGTTGATAAAAACATCAGTGCCCCTCCAGCACCTCTCCTAGATGTGGAAAAGGAGGGCTCTGAGTTTGTAATTTCTACCTTCTCTCATGATTTCTGATATTATCTATGTATATACTCATACATGCATGCAAGCCTTCTCTCTGCTGCAGAGCTTTTGGTGAGAAAACATTGAAAACCAATTGAAAAGGATAACAAAAATATTGTTTAAAATACATTAATAGCAAAAGGAGGGACAAGGAAAACCTCCATACTTTATTGGATGTGGGGGGGAATATAGTTACAAAAGATGAGGAAAAGGCAGAGGTACTTAACACCTTCTTTTGCTCAATTTTCAACAATAAGACAGGTAGTCCTCAGGACAACTGGTATCCTGAGCTAGTAGATGGGGACAGGGAGCAGAACGACCCCCCCCTGTAATCCAGGAGGAAGCAGTTAGTGACCTGCTGAGCCACTTGGATGCTGACAAATCTATGGGACCAGATGGGATCCATCCTAGGGTGATGAGTGAGCTGGCAGATGAGCTGGTGAAGCTGTTCTCCATCATTTACCATCAGTCCGGTCTCCCTGGGGAGGTCCCAGATGACTCGAGGTTAGCCAGTGTGAACCCATCCATAAGAAGGGCTGAAAGGAGGATCTGGGAAACTACAAGCCTGTCAGCCTGACCTCGGTGCCCACCAAGTTTATGGAACAGATCATCTTGAGTACAATCACACTACACTTACAGGATGCCCAAGGGATCAGACCCAGTCAGCATGGATTTTGGAGGGACAGGTCCTCCCTGACCAATCTTATTTCCTTTTAGGACCAGGGGACCTCCGTGGTAAATGAGGGGAAGGCTGTGGATGTTGTCTATCTGGACTGGTGAAGGCTCTGGAGCACAAGATGCTCCTATGAGGAGTGGCTGAGGGAGCTGGGGTTGTTTAGCCTGGAGAGAAGGAGGCTCAGGGGAGATCCTATCAATCTCTACAACTACCAGAAAGCAGGCTGTAGCCAGGTGAGGGTCGGCACCTGCTCCCAGGCAACCAGCAATAGGACAAGAGGACACAAGCTGTGCAAGGGGAGGTTTAGGGTGAACATTAGGAAGTTCTTCACTGAAAGGGTGATTAAACATTGGAATGGGCTGCCCAGGGAGGTGGTGGAGTCACTGTCCCTGGAGGTATTTAAGAAAAGACTGGATGTGGCACTCAGTGCCATGGCCTAGTTGACAAGGTGGTGTTAGGTAATAGGCTGGACTCGACGATCTTAAAGGTCTTTTCCAGCCTGGTTGGTTCTCTGAAATATCCTTAAGTGTGAATTTTTTTAAGAGTGCAGAAGATGGGTTTTCTGGGAGCCCCACTGATAAAGTGGAATTGCATTACCCTGCAGTTCCCGAACGGGAGGAGGAAACAATCCCGAGATCCGGAGTGTGAGCGGCACTTCCCCGCAGTAAGGGCGGAGGCGTCAGCGCAGCCCGGGAGCCGTCGAAGCGCAACGGCACCTAACGCTCCCCCCACTGGTCCCCCGTGGGCTCGCCCAAGGGCCGCCCCTTGCAGTCCCGCCGCGGCTCCGCCCCTCCGAGGGGCCGCGGCCGGAGACTACATTTCCCGGCGTGCCGCGCGGGCCAGGGCCGTACCGTGTGCCAGGTGGAGGGGGGAGCAGCGTGGGGCGCGCGTGAGTTGAAGTGCCGGCGAGGCGGTTGGTAAGTGCCGCTCTGAGCGCCGGAGGAGCGCTCGGGCCCTCCGGGCCATCCCACCCTCACAACCCTCGCGGCGGCCTCTGCCCGTGCCGGGGACTCCGGGCTCAGGCGGCGAATGCCGCCCGCAGCTGCGGCCCCGGCGGGGACCCGGTTGCCGCAGGGCTTGGCGAGGCCGAGGTTGTTCGTGGAGGCGGGAGCGGCGCGGGGCGCGGGCGCTGCTCCGGGAGATCCGGCCCGGCCTGAAAGAGAACCGAGAGCAGGCGGTGCCAGCCCCTTGTGTCCTTGCCGGGCAGTTCTCGGGCGCGGCCGCGGGCTCGGGGGCCGGAGCGGCCTGGCCGGGGCTTTGAGCGGCCCTGGGTCCCCACTGCCCTCGGGGCGGTCAGCGATCGCCGCCGCTCCCCGGGCCTGGGCAAGTGGCGGTGGGGTCACCTTCGGGGCTCCGACAGGGAACCGGCACCGTCCCGGCTGCCCCTGGTGGGAACAGGAGAAGCCCAGCTGTAACGCGAGGGACCCCTACGTGAGCGAAGTTGTGTGAAAGTCAAAGAAGCCACCTCACCTAGGTGAAAAAAGAGCTGGATGTGATCCATCAACCCAGGGCTTAATAACGAGAGACAGTGATATCCCAAGGCTTGTTTCACAGCTGACAGGGCCTTTAAGATATCCCTAGGGGTGTCATAATGGCTCATTTACATGGAAGAGGCTCCTCTATACCTTATGCAAAACTTTGAAATAAATTTACTTCAGAAAATTCCTATTTCTGTACCTTATATTGGAGGGGTTTTAATTATTTCCTTTTTATTGCTTCAACATGCTAAGCATGAAAGCAGGAATTTTCTGCTGGAAGAATTCAGCCTCTCTGCCTGTTTATTTGCTACCTAAAGTTCCTATCTTCTGTTCATGACGTACAGCTGGCGGGTATGGCAATAGATGTGATGTAACAAACTGCAGATTATAGCTTCAGGTAGGAATAAGATGCAAGAACAGATGGACCTGCATCCTGCTTTCAATAAAATGTTCTTTTAGTAATTGACGAAGTGAAGGAAAAAATAATGAAAAAGAGGCATATTTTCTGTTAAGAAAATGTCACTTCACCTTTCACTCTTCAATAAATGAAATTTTACAGAAATGTACAAGGAGCACAAATGGTTTAATTAAAACACTTAGCAAAAAAAGACTTTTGAAGGTGACAGAGGATACAGGAGATCTCTGTACAAAAAAGATTGTTCCTGCTGGAAGAACCCCCAAAATTTCTAGAATTCCAGTGAGGCAGGGGAAGGAGGGCAACTTTTTATTTTGTATAGTGTGTGTCCATTTGGCTGCAGGCAAGAGCCATTATTTTTTGTTCAGTTTGATCATAGATTCAAAGGAGTCCTGGTCAGCCAGCTACCCATTCTGACAGGAGAAAGCTGGGGTGCTGCAGGCAGCTCTGACAGGCACTGACAGAATATGTCTCAGCTTTTCTGCCTCACAAGTACCTAGGGCTTGTAAGGAAATGAAATAATAAAAGTTTAGCTAAGGTTCACGTACAAAGGTCTCTTGTGTTATATTAGCTTATTTTGCTGATTGTGTTCTCGTGAACTGTTTTTGAAAGACTTGACCTGTGTCACCACATGTGTTCTTTGGTTACAAGGCTTCCGAGAGAAAAGGCACAAGCCAGACTGACCCTGCTAAAGCTAAAGCTTCACAATGAGAAGTAGGAAAGTTTCTCAGTCAATCCTAGGAGTGGGAGGATTAGTAGACTCCATCTTGATGGGATAAGAGCCTGCACCATGTCAAGGGTGCTCTTGAGCTCTTGCAGAGTAGGTGACCATACCTTTTGATTTGTGGTAGAAGCAGAAGGAACGGTCAATCATATTTTCTGCCCAATACCAGCCATAGGGAAAGGAAAGAAAAATGTACCTAATTTGTTATTTTTTTTTCAGGTCTGAGTCCTCTAAGATGACATAAGGAAATGGAAAATATATATATTAATGTGTCATGAGTTTATGCTACTTTACATGTTGCAAACAATGAATGTAGTGATCCAAAGTTCTTAGTCTGGGAAATGTTTTCATTCCCACCCTTGTCTCACAGAAAAAAAGTTGTTGAGAAGTGTCTCACCCCAGGCCTGTATTGGGCCTGTGACAGAGCTAGGAATAGGCTGGAGATTCCTGTAGATGACTGTTCTGCCAGTACAGTCCCTGTCTGGCACTAGAATGGGATGGTGGTCATGAGAAAACAAATCTCACTTAGTCACTCTGATCAGGTCCTCCATCCCCTGCATTCTCTCTGGTTGTCTGGCACTGACTGCTGGAGTGGCATACAACCTCCTGGGATGCCTTGCCTCTTCCTAGACCACTCATCATCAGTGTGGAACTTTTAGAACTAGCCTGGTGAGTTTCTAATAAGCTTTGGGTGCTCTTGATGTTGCAAGAGCTCTTTTTAAACCCTGTTTTTTTATATCTTCTGTTGTCCCCTTACAATCTGCCGATGCTGTAATGTCTTCAAAAATTTGTGTTGAAGAAGTGCCTGTTGCTAGGAGCAGAATTGACTTTTGGTGATCTCTTGCTTCCTTCTCTCTGTCCACCTGTTGTGTCTCCTTGAAAAGCCTTTAGGATCCTGAACAAATGTTTTGTTGCACATATGCAAGGTCTAGCAGTGAGTTACTTCTGGATTTGTGGCCCGTAGACACTGTTGAGTTAGGAATAGCAATGAGCATCTTGCCCTCGGTTGCTGGGTGGTTGCATGAGCTCTTGGCTGGGGGCAGTGCTAGCAATGTGTCATTAGGAAAGGAGCAATTAAAACTTGGATTGTCAGGTCCTCTGGGGCTGTAGGCATCAGATCACTAAGTCCTTATCAGATGTTACAGTTGCTGTTTTGTGTCTCGGCAGGGTTCATCAGTCATGGCACTAAGGGCCTTGAAATTTGCCTCATTGACAGCAGCTGCTTCTGGCATCTATCTGTATGGAAACAAGTTCCTGGATCCTAATGATTTTGGAGTTGTTCGTGTGGGCCGAGCCATTGCCACAGTAAGTTCTACCGTAGTAACGTGCAGGAAGATTCCTAGATGGGTAAGGGAATTGAAATTCACAAGAACTTGGGATTTTCTGCATACCCTGTCTGCATTTTCAGTTGGCAGCTGGCTCAAAAAATCAGAAGGTCCGTGGGGAGTTCTTCAAGTTCTTGACACAATAGGGAGAAAGGAGATGAAAGGATATGAGGAGTACAGCTGTTTGCACATTTTGGAAAGAGAAAATTTGAGATACTGAGCTGCAGAGAGCTGTCTCTGCTTCCCTGGATAGGGTGGGACCTTCAGAGCAGGGGCTCACTTTGGGCCCACATTTTCATCAGCCACCCTTCAAGGTCAGTCACCCAGGTGTGGTGTCCTGCTGCCTTCTAAGAGTGACTTAGTTCAAACCCTCTTCTCTGCATATGCCATTTTTACACTTTGTTATAAGGATCCTGGTTGTACTGATAAACTAGGGTAGCCATTGCCCTATGACCCTTGGTATGAGATTTGGGGAGAGAGACTGTTGTTTTGAGGATCATTCTCAAAGAAAGAGTAAAGTGAGGATGAGTGATTACATACTTCTGAGATTGGAGTGGTTTCCAGATTTGTAAAATAAATGCTACATCTGCCTAGCATCACTGATATTTCTCAGAAAGCTGGGAATGGAGACTGCTGCCTTCTCCTTGAGGATGCTCACTGATGAATCCATGAGCAGCCAGGAACATGGAGAGCAGAGACTCTGGAGGGGGTATCAGTGCCTCACTTGTATTACACATCTATCACTTCAGGCCACAATCTCCATCATTTACAGACCCCCAGTGGTAAGCAGCTGTCTGTCTGCATTTTCTGTGACTTTTAAGCACTTCATTAATGAGTTTTACAGGGAGTCAGCTCCTGAGGGCAGATGCAGTAAGAAACAAGCTCTGTGGGTTGGCTCAGGTGCCATGTGGATGCAGCATCATAAACTGTTGTGAAAAATGAATGTTTATTCTGAAAGGGTGAAGGTAGAAATATGAACTGTAATCTTTCCTTCTTACTTAATAAGTGCTAAGCTTCATTTTCTGTCCCTGACCATAAGGTAGTGCTGCCTGGTGGCAGGAAGCAGCTCTTTCCATTTTAAAGCACAGGAAATTGAGGCATGGAGAGGGAATGCAGCTTCTTGTGGCCGGAGGAGAATCTGTTATTCAGGGTGTTTGGGTTCTCCAATCTGCTCTTGGGTTCTCCCTGCTTGACCAGTGTTTCTCAGTCTTTCTTAAACCACTGTTTTTGTGGTAATCTACTGTTTAAGACAAAAATAAGTGAGAAGTTCCAGTGATGAGGCTGTGTGGCTGGTCTATGTTTTGAGTGATGGTGAGAGATTACTTTCCTGAAGAACAGGAAGTAGGGGAAAGGAAATATTCTTTGCTTTAGATGCTGGCAAATCACAGACATGCTTGACTTTCATGTTCTTTGCCTTCAGGGAGGTCACAAGTCATTGGCTGTAAAGCGCTTCACTGGTCCTGCTCTTAAATGCATTAGAGGGTTCTGCACCCATAGCTGCAAGCAGTGACCCCCAAAACCAAGTCACCAGTGCTCAGTCTTCTGTAGATGATGGCAGCATGTGTTTAAATCTGTGTGTATACTTTTATAAAAGAATGTTCTGTCTCTTTCTGAATTCTGTTTCCTCTGGTATATATGACTGCATGTGTTTGAGTTGCTTCTGTCTTCCCTGCTCCTTGTTGGACAGTCAGAAGTCAGCTCTCGTCTGAGCACAGGCAGCCTGAACTGCTGTCATTCCTTAGCCATGGACCAGGTGAAGCCAATAGAGCAGACATGTTCACTTCTAAGAAGCTCAGCTTTGGGTTTGTTCTTTTTGTAAATGAAAGATAAGTCTTTAGCAAACAAGTGATTTTGGATATTGGATATTGGTGACATCTTCATGGACCTAAAGTATCTGTCCTTCAATCTAGCCGTGCCCAGGCTTCAAACCTTGATGCTCGATTCCGTCATTGAATCATAGCCAGGCAAAATTCAGACTGTAATGAAGAGACTGCAATTCTTAAGAGCAACTAAGTTCAGTAGCAGCAGACACAAAATTTTAAGACAAGTTACGGTGGGACAAACACAACAAAAGAGAAGCCTGGAGAAAAGAACACATGAGGATCAAGGAACCTGACGTACAACTGTGAGACTCTGGACAGATTTCATTTGAGTTTGATTAGAGAGATTTGAGTCTGGTTGTATTTTAAGCATGTTGGTTCAGTAGTTCTTTGCAGACTCCGTAAGAAACCTCATGAAGCTGACTAGCAGAAAATGTCTTTTTAAGCCTCTGTTTAGGGAACTGGCTCTTGCTTATGTATGCGTAGACAGCTATTCAGGGGGAGCATTGTGCCATGACTTGGTAAGATCTGAGGATAGGTTTAGGAGCAGTGGAAGAGTGTACAGTGTTGAGAATTTATTGATGCCAAGTGGGACATTTAACACCGGACAGGATGCAAGCTCAGTGAAAGTAGTCTGGCATTTGTAAAGGGAGGGACTGGTTGATTTTGTATATCTTTTTATAATTCCGAGCTTCAGTCTCACACTGTAACGTGAATGACAGCCCTAGTCTTGGATGAGAACGAAGTCAATGGCGTGGGCAGCGTCATGCTGCAGAGAGTTTCTGTATTCTGGTAAAATTAGAAACCTGGCAGAGCTGTTGTGCATTTGCCGTGTTCTTTTGAGAGTATACCAGTTGTTTTGGTTATGTGGAAGGAACATTCTGTGCAGTAGCTAGACACTGGGAGGGATTTGGCAATGTCAGAGTTGCCTATCAGGATCATCATAATATTAATTTAGTGTTTAAGATTACAGTGTAATTAGCAACTGCTTAATTAATTCCCTCTTCCTCTGTAATACAGGCCAATCTGTTAGCTGCTTCTTTTTGAGTTGGAGGTGATAATTACCCTCGTGGACCAGAGATAAAATAAGAACCAACTCAAGCCTTCGTGCAAGACTGATTTGAACCTCTCTCTATTTCAAAGTTGTTCTTTGAGGTTGTGAAGATGCTTTGAAAACTTTTTCTTCTGAATGATCTCTGTAGCTGTGCAGCTCCTGAGTTCATCAGGGGCAAGAGAGCCTGAAAAGCCAGAAAAAAAAATTTGCTGTGCTCAGTTTACAAATTTGAAAACAGGAAACATGAGAAACCTAACCTCCACAAGGAGGGAGTGTATCTGTATGTTATTGATTCCCAGCTTGGTCCACTCTTGGATGCATTTCTGAGCTTTTGACTCTTTCCCTCTTGTCAGTTCCGCTGGCTTTATCTCAAACCAGGTTTGATTCCCTTGCCTCCCTGGGTTTTCATGATACATTGACTGTACTTTGTGCCCTTTCTGGGCATGTTTATAGTGAAAGGTGGGGCTAGTATCTGTGCCAGATACTCCCTTCAGTAGAGAGATTTTAGGAAAACTGACTTTTGATGGAAGTTATGCAAATGGTTCTTCATGGCAACGATCTTGAAGTTCAAGTGGCACATTAGTGGACAGGCTCCTCTAGGTGTAGGTCCCCTTCTCTCTCTCCAAACATGACCTGTATGTTTCTCTTCCATTCACTGATGTTCTGACTGTGGAAAGGGAAGAACTTTAGTGATAGGAATTGTGAAATACCCTAGATCTATTTTCAGAAATCATTAAGGCACTTAAGAATATGATTCCATTGTCCATGGCAATGTCTAACTAACAGGCTTTGGCTGGATCCCATATCCTGGTTTTGTAATTGGGTATTTGACCCTTTGGCCCCATAATTCTTTGTGCAGTTGAATATCCCCAAAAGTACTGCTGCTTATGCTAATCTATGAGTTTGTCTTCAGTCACTCTGTTCCCTGCTGAGCTTCTCCCCAGAGCAAGCAGATTAGGCAGTTTGGGGGTGTGAAGATGAAGTGTGGGATAACTGATGGGGTGCAAACAGAGTCTAGATGGTCTCTGTTACTAGCAGCAGACCCTATTGTGGAAGCCCCTGACGGCTGACTGAAGATGGGAGTCTGCTGTGCAAGGTGCTCTACAGAGATTAGGAAAATGCTTTGAGCATCTCAAGTAGAAGATAGTATAGGAGTGCCAAGTGTTGCTTATTTTTAATAGCTGCAGATCAGTGAGGCCCCTGCACTTCTTTTTATAAGTGTTCATTGAAATTAAAATATTTTCATTTCATTTATTAATGAGTCTGTTGCCATAGGCTTCACTGTGGAGCCTAAACTTTGAAGCCTAAGGTACATACATTCTCTTTAACAGAAGTTTTATTGTTTTGATAACTGCAGAGCTTGCTCAGCATTTCTGGTTTCATTTGCAGACAGCAGTTATCACCTATGACTACCTCACCTCTCTTCGGAGTGTCCCATATGGATCAGAGGAGTATGAATTCCTCAAATCACAGGTAGGTAAAGGACTGAACTGCATTCCTTGGAAACTGAAAGGCACAGATGTGTTGCCAAAACCATTGCTGTAATGCTGTCAGCTTAATAATTCAATATGCTTTCTACCAGACTGTTAACAGTAGTATTAGATAACAGCCCCATGTTAGATAAGCATCCTGCAGGACTTGCATTGCCCAGTGGAGGAGGTCCGGTCCTTTGTCAAAAGTAGCCATATACATCCAGTGCTCACTTAAGTCCAGTAGAGACTCACGTCCTTGGTGTATGCGTTTGGGCTCTGCTGCCAGATCTCTGCTGCCCAGACTGGTTGTGTGGAGGTCAGCTGCTGAGAGTGGCCTGGCAGTGCTTTCTTATTCTGCTTATTGTTTGGTAATGGCCATAACATGAAAGCTGAGTGATTTAAGTAAACGGAGTGTGTTGAAAAGGAAATAATAGAGACGAATCAGACTTGCAGATCTCTGAGGAAATGAAAATTGTGCAAAGAAGTGTACATCTCATTGCAAAACACACTGTTGTGTTTTGATATCAGTAATTAACAATAATAGCAAAAGCATTCCTAGTGAGAAGGAAGACAAGCACCCCCAGTGCTCTTCCCAAGTCTTGTGCTGCACCTTTCATTCCAGCCTATAGCCCTATAGTTTATTGAGCTGTGAATGACACCTGGTTTTAGTTGAGTGCTTGTGATGTATGTTAGCCAGGGTTTCTCTGCTATTCCAGTTCAAGGCCTCTTTGGAGTGGGAAGTACAGCTTATGCCAGATTAGGCCAGTCTGCATAGTATGTTTGAAGTAAGGTCTTTAGCCTCATTTTTCTTCTTGGTGCATGTAGGATTTAGGCCACTGATGTGGCTATAATGCATGGAGTGGTGCTCTCCAGGGATTCTCAGACTGGAGGGACTGTAAGGCTGGAAACAGCCTTGAGTAAGGTAGAAATGAGTGACACTGGACTCCAGCGTGCTTTAGTATTCCTCTGGCAGAAAATCCACGTCATCAGTATGGTCTTAGTGTATTTGGAATGGTTTGCTTAGGCTTGTTCTCATCCTCTCCTGTCTAAAGATGTTAAGCTGTTCTGATGTAGGTCCCCATCCCAGGTGAGTGGCACTGATGCCCTGGCATAAACTGGAGATAGGCGTGTTGGAATCTGGAGCTTCATTGTCCATCTGCCCATGTCTCTTCCCTGTACCTTTGAAATCTGGTTTGCAGAAGGGCTGCCTGTAGCTTCTTTGAGCGACACCCAAGTTGTGGAGTTATCAGTGCTGAACAGCTTATCATTTGGCGGAATTTGCAAATCAGCTGTTGCAAATTCCTCACCTTTTGCCACGTGTCTCCATGGTTTCATTAACCTCTGTCATGCAGGTTTTGATGGTTTGTCAGTCCGCATCCAGAAAGGGCCCTGTTTGCTAGCATTGCACAGAGCTGTGGCCTCCCTGCTTGGCAGCCAAGACTAGCTGAGTCAGCCCCCGCGTGTGGCAGAGCCAGTGGCAAGCACAGCATGCCAGCATGGCCGGCACTAGCCTTTGGCTACATAGACGGGCATGAGCTGGGAGATAGGAGGAAGTCGGCATAGGCATAGCATGAGTTGGTGAAACTCGTTGACCAGTGGAGGCCTGTCCTGCTGTTGACAGGTTTTACGGAGTGCCACCACTGAGCCTGGCAGGAACAGCACTTGTGACTTCCTCAGCACCATCCCTGTAGAGTTTGTGCCAGTGAAGCATCAGTTTGGCATGGGAGATACTTTGGGCCTGGGCAATTGCGCACCAAACTGTTTATCTCAGTGCAGTTTTAAGTGGATGGCAACCAAGTCTTTACCACCTTGCAGCTCTTTTAACTCTCTGTGGCAGCTGACTTTGTTGGTCTTTTACTAGCTCATAATGACTTATAAGAAGTTGCCCCATTGGAGTTGGTACTTAAGATTAGTCACTGGATGGGGCCAAGGGGATGTGAATGCCCCTCCCAAGTAAGTGTTGTGTTTTAATGATACTTAGCCAGATGTTGCTTCTACTAGCTTCTGTCCTGGATAGATCTCTGGTACTCTCAGCCCTTCATTGTTCTCTGTTTCTGTCCTTGTAGTGAGGCCAGCTTAACCTCCTCCTCATATATTAAGAGTTTGGAATTTTCTTTTAAGCATGTGTATAAATTGGCTGCTGATTTCCAGATGCAATTTTGGTACTGTGCCTAGAAGAGAGATTCTCTGAGGCCTGATGTATATGTGTGTGTTTGAATGTGTGAGATTTGGGGACCATGCTGATAGTGCCAAAAGTTCTGAACGTGATTGTTGTGCCTCTCTCCAGTGTGGGGGTGCAGCTGCATACATGTCTGTGAGGTGCTTGCATCTGGGAGTGGAAAACGACTTTTCTCTGTGGATCTCCTCCTGCTACTCAGCATACTGGTGATGCTACTGCAGTGCAAATAATGATTAACTTGTTCTCCATGGATTCCCAGTGAAACATTAAACTGGAGTCTCTAAATTACCCATGGCCTTGCATGAGAGATGGGAAGCTTCCATGGCAGCACCAGTCCCTGAGCCTACTGGGGCCAAACAGGGACCGTGTCATTAGGAAACAATTAAATGCAAAGCAGATTAAGAAGGAAATGGGTTCCCTAAGGATTTTTAGTCAGGTTCCTGCTTAGCTCCAAGGAATTATCTTCAAATTTACTATATTTTTCTGTTCCTTGTGGACCACTTCTGATGCTAATAATCTAAGCCCCTCAATTCTCAGCACTTTTTTATGGCCAGCAGATTGGGGGTGTTTTACTACTTTCCATGAGGCAGCAAACAGTAGATGGGAATTCTCTGTGTATCCTGAGGTTAGTCTGCCTCTCCCTGGATCTCCTGTCAACTAGGAGATACAAGAATCCACTTACCAGATGGCACCCATAGCCATTCCTCGGCAACAACCACTTTTCATTCCTGCCCCTGCCTGTAGCAGAGATGAACCTGCTTATGTGCTTGAGCTTTATGTCCTTCCCAGTGGTTGCTTCCTCTCACCACTGGTGGCTCGACCACATTGGAAACTTGATCTTTCTCCTAAGTTAGGGGTCCTTTCCTGGTGTGCGGGCCATTTTCCTGCATATGATGCCAGTGTAATGCCAGTGTACTGATGTCAAGGCCAGCGGTAGCCATGGTTGGCTCCAAGACATCCATATGTCTGTAGGTCTAGTGTCAGGAGTGTTAGGGGAGTTATGACCTTTCTTTCAGTTTCATGTCTGTTTCATTAAATGATTTTGGTCATCTTTGCACATGTAAGCTTGGGCATTTATTTTCATTTGTGCTCCTGCTTGCACTGGGCCAGAGGAAGAAGGAGGGCAGCTTGTTCAGTTCCATTCCTTACCTTTTGTTTTCAAAACAGTTCTATTCTGTAGGAGGCTACATTTCTCTTCTGCCTCCTTGAGTGTTGGCCCTTCACAGTGTTTGTCTCCTCAGTATCAAGTCAGCCTACTATGTGACATTTCCAGTGGTGTTCCTCTCAGTGTAGCATCTGGATGTCTTGGCTGACACTTCCTACATTGCTGGCATCAATTTCTGTTGATCCTGCTGTCAGTCAGGAGGTGTGTCACAACATGCAGTTTGTTTAAGGGCTGGTGTCAATGGAATTCTGAGTTGTCAGTGTAGTAAGAGGGTTGCAGTGGGTCAGTTGTTTTGCAGGTTTTGGCACAAGTGGCCACAGTTGAAAATCTTGAGCAGGACATCTTTTTGTTGTTTTCCTCTGTAAGACAAAAGGTTACTGGTGTGAATTTTGTTTTTTTTGTAATGAAGAAGAGACAGCAAGGAGAAAAAGGATCTGTGGTCAAGGTATCTCAGAAGACAGTGGGAATCCATTCTTGAATTAACTTCATTGACTACAAAACTGCTTTGTCAGGGAAAAGCCATTTGGGGAGGTTAATTAAATGTCCTCCTTTTGAGAGCAGAATGATGATGTTCTCCTCATTCAAACTTACGGTTATTGGGCTGTCAGTACCTGGGCAAATATTTGGAAAGCGTAACCTTGTGCCATCATTATACAGAATACGATTTCTTGCTCCTCGGAGGCTCTTCCTGGCTTTGCTATGTTTGCTTTTCACAGTGGAGTGGGTGTTTTCAAAATGAGTTTTGTCTCACAGTAAGTTGCCCAACTGAAGGATCTTGGAAAGAAGAGGAATGAATGCACATGTGTGTGTGTTTTCAAAAATGATCTACAGTTTCTGGATAGTTCAGACCAATTTAATAGCCTGTGTCTTTGGACTTTGTGATTCTGTAACACTGTGTGCCTTAAATATTAAGTGATGTCCTAAAATAGTTTCTTCCTGATGGAGGTGGACTGCATCTGCAGAGAGAAGTCCTCAGGAACTCTCCATGGCATTCCTTCAAAAAGGCAACTGTGAATGGGGACTGTGGGCTGTTCTACACCACAGCCAGTGTGTGCAGTGGTGGGTCTACTTGTGCTTCGGCCTCTGGTGAACTGAGGTGAGAAGCAAATGAACTTCCCTATGAGACACGAAATAACCATTAGGTGGCAGTGACTTTCTGTCACCAAACTAAATGGGAACCAGTAATAGAGAGGTGAAGAGCTTCAGAGCCCATCCACAGTCCCTGAGCTGATCATGTTTGGTTGCCCTATTATGTGCTCCCCGGGATATCTCTTCATCTAAAAGGCATGGTCGACACAAATGCAGTCTAAAAAAGCTACTTTCAGGGCCAGCTGGTGGCTTGATGACTCTACATTTGAGCATTGCTGTCTACCAAACTTCCTGCCAACACATAAAGCATGAAAGCTTTGCACTGAAATCACATAACAAGCTGTAAAATAAATCTTATAATTGTAAGACACTTCCTTTTCCTCCTTGTGCTTTCTGGAGTGGTGTCAGCTGAATGCTCTGGCCATAGCATCTCTAGGTTTTAATTTTGTAGCCTTAGGAAGGTCCATTTTTTGGGGGATCTGTGCCTATGAAACTAGATATTCTTCAGTCATCTGCAGTGATTTATTCAGAGAAATGGACCATCTACTGTGACATTTTTGAAGGAGAAAGAGGGAGATAAGTGAGGGGAAGGAGGCAATGCCTTATTTATTGCATCTTTTTTCCTGGCTGTGCACACTTGTCCCTGAAGTTCTTTGCTCCAGGAGCATGAGTGTGAGTTCTTCAGGCACTCGGCTTCCCTGAGCATCTCTCTCAGCTTCCCAGCAGGAGTGACAGTGTGCCTGGGGAGCATTTAGCTGTCTCTCCTCCAGGTGGGGCTATCCCTTTTCATTTGAGTCCCTGAGGACCTCATCACATTGCTTCCTTAGAGCTGCTGGAGAGGTACATAGTAGCCAGAGTAGTATCTGAAGAAGGTCTCATCTGGTGGAGTGAGGAAAACATTAAGAAGCCCTGCGAGGATGCAGGCTGCAAGGGACTTGCATCTTAAGAAACATTATAAAAGGAACAAATGAGAAGTGGGGAAATAATCATGCTTTATTTAGTGTTTGGACTATGCCTTGAGTCCCAGTGTGAAATTAACACTAAGCAGTGCAAAGTCAAGAGGTATGGCAAGAGATGGTATCTTCTCTGAAGAGCTCATGGTCATGGTTGATTAGCCTAGATTTCTACCCTAGATGTGGGTGGTGCAAATAGATGCGAACATGGAATTTTTCAGAGGCTGAAGGTCTGTGTAAAGAAGGAAGGACACAAAAAGCAAAAATTAAATAGGATGCCACTGAAAGTGGCTTAACACTGATCCCATTGACATTGGGTCAGGCCCTGATTGGGGATGTTTTCTGAATGAAGGAGTGTGTAGCCTTGAACTACTGACCAGTTTATATGGTTCACAGAACACAGAATCACAGAATATTCTGAGTTGGAAGGGATCCACAAGGATCATTGAGTCCAACTTCTAAGGGAATGGCCCATATGGTTGTTGGAGGCCACCTGTAAAATCAGTAGAGCTGACAGGTAGCCAGTACCTAACCTATTCTAAGAACAGGAAGACAGCTGTCTTGAGAGTACAATAATCTTATCTGAGACTAGGAAAAATATATTCCTAAAAGTTTCATTTGGGGATAGAGACATATAGTTGCAATATCAAAATGGACTTCTGAAGTCTTGTTCTGTTTGCCCTGTGAGTCCTTAGCCAGACCCATATTGTGGATTCTATTCCCTTTTCTAAGGTTCTTGTAGTTACCTTGCAGTGAAACACTATCTTGAAAGACTCCAAATTAGGAGTACCAATTAGATGTAAAACCAGGGGTGAAGAGAATTGGTGGCATGCAGAGGATACTTCATGTATCAGGCCAGGTTGGAATTTCAGAGCAGGACTGAATATTGTAGATTTGCTCTGCTAAACCAGTGACCTTCTCACATTCTCCCCAAAGTGGATCTGATAAAAAAATGTGCTGGAAGGCAGCTCACAATTACCTTACCTGTCAGGCAAGTGTCTTCATTTAGTCAGTTGAGTCAGTGGTGAGGGAGTTGCTGTGATGAGTGGTGTCTTGCAAACACTCCTCTGGACTTGTTCGCAATGTGGGAGGGATCTTAGTGGGTTCCAGGCAAATCCTTTGAATATATGTGGTGGCTACACTGTTTGCATACTTGAGGGAAAGGTGTCTCTGAAAGGAACTGCTGTATTCTTCCATCTGGTGCCCCAGGGCCAGGCAGGATTCTGTCAGGCCTGAGGAAGCTCTGTGGACTAGGAAAAAAGGAAGCTGTGTTTCCCTTGAACTGGAGTAGTTGATGATTTAGTTCTAGGAATAAACCAGAAAGTATTGTTCAATGTCAGGTTTTAAAGCTATCTCTTGCTTTATTTACTAGAATGTTCAGGTGCCCTGCCTAGAAATGTCCATTTTTGTACATCTGGACAGACTCATCTGTTTGCCTTAGACACGTGCCAGTTTGTTCAGGTGGGAGTGCTTATAGTGAAGTAGCTGCCTTTGAACAGAGGTTCAAAGATGGCTTTGGAAGAGTCAATCACATTCCCTGCCACACTAGTTAAGCCTACTTTTGGTCCTATAGAACTGGCTTGGGGTGTCTTTATTTTTGTTGAGTTTTTTTGTTTACTTGTATCTTTTTTGGCTTGAGAGTTCTGTCTCAGTGGCTGCAAGTTCTGCTGATGGTGCACCGTTCAGAGAAGCTTGCTGCTCCTTCCTCTGCAGTAGCATCATTTTGGCAGGTCTGACACCAGTAACAACTTGTTCTTGTCAGTGTACTGAGCCAATGTGACATGGAAGAGGGCCACAGCCAGCAGATAAACAAGGGTCATCTTTATAAAGCCTCCACTCTGTTCCGAGCTCCACTTTAACAAGAAATTTGCATGTGAGCTTGCACATGTATGAACCTGCCCAGTATTTTATGAAATGCCTTCTGCTAGGCCTGGATCCATTTACTATGTTGCTAGTTTTGCTGAATTTAGAGGTAAATTCACTGAAAAGGTCACTAGCAGAATTGCTTTTCAAAAAAACCCGAAGTCTTAAAATGTCTTTACTGCCTGTGCAGTCTTTGTTTTAAAACGTACTCATTTTGAGTTGCCTGTGAACTCTGTAACTGTGCAGCCTGTTTGTTATTGTAGGGCTTTTCTGAACACAAGTTGCTTTTTACAGAACTGCTGAAGGGCAGCAGGCTTTGTTTATTGTAGGACGGGTGTGTGAAGAGAAGTAGGGAAGATACACTTTCCTCCCTTTCACCCTTTCCTTTGCATTCATAGTCAGGCAGCCCAGCTGGCATTTCCAGAGCTCAGTAGGAGCTGTTTCATCTCTGCAATGCCCTGGTATCACCTGTTCTATCTTTCTTCTTCCTCTCCAGGACAACTTCCATGCTTCTATTTCTTGCAGTAAGCTGAGGTTTTGCTGTGTCAGTCTGAATTGGGACTTATTCTGTGCCAATATATAGAGTGGTGATCCTTGACTGGGGAATGTTGAATTGGAATGATGGCTCGAGTGATGGAGACTGAGAAGCATCGAGGCTGTTAGCTGGAACTTCACTTTCCTCACTCTGAGCTGGTGCTAGTTCAGAACTGTGTGCTTGAAGACAAGAGATGACTGCAATCTGATACGTGTGAGGGGCTCCCAAGAGCAATACCAGCTCCTGCTGCCCTGACTGGCAGGGTATATCCTCTGCAACTTTCCTTGACTTCCACTCTTCCCACAGTGGAATGAATCTGTACCAGAAGTGAGGGTGATGTTTGATTCTTTTAAACCTATGTTTTGATTTTAGGGTAGCAAGTGCTTGGTAATGTGGTTAAGTACTGAGCAAAATGCATGCAGAAGCAGCTTCATGCATGCATGAAGTATGCGGCTTCCCACACTGGCCCTGCGCAGCTCTGTTCACTTGTACTGCCATCCTGTATCAGGCCTGAATCAGCTTCCTGCCTGCTCCAGCTCTGCCCTTACCCCTGCCCGCTGATGTCTCAGCCCTGGCTGCCACCTCCGTGGCCCCTGCGCTGCTGGCAGGTTGGATACAGGCTTACCCCACCTGGCCTCACGTTTCTTGGTAACTCATGTGGGAAAGATTTGCCACAATCTTAGTTTTCTGAGAACTGAGACCCAGGTACTGGGAGGATACATTGCCAAACACAGGCAGGACAGCTCTCCCAGGCTGCAGCTTTGCACGCACTTGTGTCAATGACAGCCAGACCAGCAGGTTTCCCCTTCCCAGTCCCTCTCTGGTGTAGAATTCCCAGCTCTGGCACTGCTTGGTCCTCATCTGAGAAGACGAGCTCCACATTGTGTGTGCCTTTGTTTCGTTCCTGTAAATCTCACCCCAGAGACAGTCAGATGTCAAGTTCCACAACATGCTGAAATGCAATGAGCTCACTGCCCAAGGAACTCTTCCATTTACAAACAGCCTAGAAACCCACTATATTTCCTATTAGTATGGATAGAGTGAAGTGACTCATGCAGACATGTGAATTTTATTTGAAAGATACTAAATTTAAATAAAGTAACAATAGAGAGGTCAAGCTCTGTCCTTTTGCAAAATCTTTGAAATGGTGGGGTGTATGTGTAGCTAATAAAGGAAAGTTCCTTTAAACAGTGTTTGCTGCTTATAATTGTTGGACATATGTGTAGTAAATTAAAGAAGAAGCAATGTATTGGTAAGACCATTTACCCCCAGGACCCCCATCCCAGTGACAGATGCCCCTCCTTCCACCTGCATTGCTCAACAAATTTCTTCTCAAGAGGGGAAATGAATTCTCAATAGCAACATGCCTAGTAATTAACCGCACTGTAATTCTGATGTGCAATGCTGTCACCCACCATCAGGTGGGAGTGGAAAAGGCACTACATTTTGTTGATGGTTGAACATTTGTTTTCCTCATCATTTTGACGCCAGAGGTAATTGCCATTCCTGAAATATTCTCTCGCTACCATTACAAAGCAACTGTTAGGGACAAACTAATTATGAAGAATCTCGTTATGACAGATTAATAGGCCAACAGAGGGGATTTCTTTTTTTTTCTTTCAGGCAACTGAAGAGTAAAATCTGACAGCTCCCATATAACTCCTAGAAACACATGCTTCTCTGTAAGCCAACAGATTTTTTCTTAGAGATGGGAGATTTGAAAAACTAGGACTAGAGTATAGAATGGGTTTCCAAGCTTGCTTTTATTGAGCTTTTGGTTTCCCAACATTATGTGCCAAAATGAGCTAGAGTCTGGGCATTGCCGTATGGAGGGGAGGTCTTCATGGTTGGTATTGGACCAGCATCTTCTGTCTAGGTCATGGTTGAGCAGCATCATGAAGGCCTGAAGTGAAGAATGCTGGACTTGTGAATTTTATGGATTTTAGAACAAGACACAAAGTCATTATCTGGGCTGCTTTATTGCCACTAAGGGTTTTCTGTGTCAGGGAGCCAAACTAATGTGCCGGTTGAGTTCCAAGTGGTCAGTATGCTTGTGTCCCCCTGGAAGTTGCAGACTACCTGCTCCAAATTATTCTTATGGGGTACTCTCTGGGAGCTGTTGTGGTGTGGCCCAAACATGTCTGCTTTCCCATAACAGAGGGCACTGAGGCACCTTGCCTCCCTGTGACTGAACCATTCTGTCAATGCTCAGAGGAGGAGGACTTTGAAATACCTGTATTTCTCACTGCTGTGTTTAAAAGTGCATGCAGTGTATGAGTAGTCTGCACAGCAATCCATGTAGATTTGGTAACTGTGCTTTCAAAGAGGCAGTTAGGTATGTATCTCGTGGCTGACTGGCTATTATGGGGTGCTAGTGAATGCCAGGTGCTGATGAGCAAACCATTAAGAGGGAGCCAATTACAGGCTTCAGAATAGAAATAATGTAGATTTAAAGAAGCTCCTGAATGAGGTCTATTCATGTTCTCAGCTTTGCCTTGATGTCTCCCTCAAGCTGTCAGGAAACTACAGGCAACTACAGATCAAAGGATCTCTGTAGTTGGGACTGAGTCCCCTCTTACCATCTCCAGCCAAGTCTTTGTCCCTGCAGCACTCTGTCTCTGTCCAGAAAAGGAGCAAATCTTCAGAGGTGATCAATGCACAGCCCCCATTCATGCCATGATCTCCTTAATGAGAGAACAGGGAAGCTTCATTCTTTTCCAGAGACCGAGTCAAGACCATGTTTATGTCATTTTCTGTCTTCTCCTGCCTGCTAACATCAACTCCCAGTTTCACTGTAACTTCATTCTTCTTTATGGGATCTCTGTGTGGAGTATGTAAATGCTTTAATATTAAATATTTGAGGCTAGAAGTCATAGATAGTATTAGTTTTGGATTACTAGCATGTGCTTTAATTTCTTTGCTTCATGTCCATCTTGCGTTGTGCAAATTCTTTATGGTCCTTTTTTTTGCCATGCAAACATTGGCTTTGGGAACATACACAGTGATTTTACTTGGCCAGCAAGATCTGATTCTTTGGAGGATCTTTGTCAGTATTATTGTTCTGTCAGGTTTTGCACCAGTACCTTTCGTCTTGAGGTCACTATTTGCCTTCTAGCCAAGGTTAGACATTAGCTATCTTTGACTAGCCTGTTGATGGAGAAATATTGAATATGTAATTGTATATAAAGATGATCTCAGTTTTATTCCCTTCACAACCCTGGTGAGCCACAACCAAGTGCAGAGGAGGCATGTACAATATTGTTCATTGTGATACCAGCTGCAGTAAAGGCAATTGCCTTGGGTACTGCTGGAGGTAATTCCTTCTGCTTATTCTGGGAGCAGAAGTAATCTACTCTGGATAACATGTGGCCTCACCTGGCCTCTCCTTTTGTTTATCTCAGTTTGGTGCCATGTCAGATATTCATCTTTTACTTCATTAAATTGCTATCTCATGCTCTTTTAAAGTGGCACTCTCATAGCCAATATAGGTTCTCTCTCTTCCTTGTGTTCCTAGCAGCCATAAGGATTCAGTAGACCAAATGCTACCTGGCACCCACATAAGCCAGTTTTTTCCAAATTCTGCTTCTACTGACACCTGCAGAAACCTCTTTTTTTCAGTGAGAAAGTGCAAGGAAGGATTGGACCTTCTAATTGCAGTTTAACTAGTCTATTGTGTGTGAATCAGAAGAGACACCAGCTCAGTCTCCCATACTGGTGACATTGATGGGATGCTAATAGACACCAGCTGCCTTTCTTGTTGTGGAGGTGTGTGGTGTCAACTAGATGAAAAAGCTGGAGTTATATATATATATATATTTTTTCACTGAGGTCAGCAACTCTGACGGATATCCAGAAGGGATCAGACCTGCTGAGTAACAAAGGGACATTCCTTGGCTTTTTTTTTCTTTTTTGACACAAGTACTTTTTTAAACATAGAACTGCACTTTGCCATTGGTGATGACTTATTGGCGCTGCAGCCACTCTCTCTGTTGGATGTGGTGCTATGACAGTCACTGCAGTTTTTTGGAATTGACAGCGTAATCCCATGGTTGTTATCTTTCCTGACTTCCTCGTCAATCCAATTTAATCACTTCTAGGTATTTCATGTGTTACTGTCTCTTTCCTCTTCAGGCATCCTGTTCCTGTGGGAAGAAGTCTGTACGTTAAAGGTCAGAGCTTCTCAGATTAAAGAAGGGGGAAGGAATCTGCCTCTGTCAGTTTGGTAATGGGCTATACTCTCTTTAGAGACACTGCAATAGAAACCCTTCTTTCTGGGGTCTGTCACCAAGCTGAATGCTGGTGTGTGTCTGCATGACTGTAAGAGAGGGAGCTGGCTTGCTCTTCTCCCCTGGCTGTTGGAGTGACCTGCCAGGAGAGAAGTTACATATGTACAAGGGGGAGAAGCTGCTGTTGCACGATTTAATCGCCTGACGTTGACTCGGATGGGTCCTGACTGGAGGTCAGCTGTGACGTGCAGCTGGTAGGGTGGGATTCGACTGTTAGGAAGAGAAAAGTGCCAGCCCAGATTCTTCAGCCTTGACAAAGTGGATGTGACGATTTCTCCCCTCCAGCTGCAACGGCTGCCTCTGTGCTTCCTAGTTTTCTGCACATCCACAGTAGGAGAGCAGACTGTGAAGCTACCCTGTCTGGACCCTCAGCTGCTTAACTAGATGGGACTTAGCTGAGCTTTCTCAATGGTGCTTAGGCCATCCATCCTCATAAAACTCACCTTTCAGTGTGCCTTTCAGTCTGTCTTCTGCGTGTTGGGGCTTCCTGTGGAGTCCATGGCTTTTCCAGCTCCATTTTATCGCAGGATGGAGTGTGAGAACTAAGGGAAGAGGCTGTCAGATTTCCATCTTCATTCCTGCTGCTAGGAGTCTTCACTTAGCTTTGAAAATGTAGCCAAATCTGCTACAGTGAGCTTCAGTGACAGCTAATTCCTGCTGTGGCCTTGTTTGAGCTCTTCCCCTCACCCTTCCCATGGCCCAAGACCAGCCCTCACTTCCCATGCCTACTGCCTTTCCACGGTCTTCTTACATGGAAATAGCTGTCTGGGGAGTATTCTCCCTTCAGGTAATTTTTACTGCATGACATCATCTCTTGCTATTCTGTCAATAGTATGTGGTTTCTGCAGGGTGTGTCAGCAGCTCCTGTTTAGGGAACGCTCCTGAGTGTAATGCACATCTTGGTTGATACTGTTGCTTACAGCAGCTGAAAATATCAAATGAAACAGGGCTTAGCAGGACTGATGAGTGAGAGCACCCCTCCACAGCTAAATACAATGCTAAATAAGTTGGTGTCTTTACAGTACTCAGCTTGTTTTCACTGGCATCCCAATGTGGTTTGATCCAAGCTGAACTGAATTCATTTCGTTAGCCAGATTTTGAGAGATGCTGTGTCAAATTTATTATCATTTCACCTGCCTCCATAACTGGAGCTGCAGGCTCTGTGATCAATGGATCAAGACATGTGCCTCATTTCATTGTAGCTTCTGTAAATGTCTCTGTACCTTCTGCAGACGTGCTGTTGAATTACTTTCTATCCTCCTTGGGTTCTCTGCAATGAAGCACAGGACAGATCTATTTGTATACCAGCTATCAGGACAACAAGGCACTGAATGCACTTTTGTGAACCTGCTGCCTTTGCAAGTACTATGCATCTGTGTATACATGGGTCTGATCCTTCTGTCTTGGGCAAATCTGATCTGATCTTACCCTCACGTGTGAGTAACCCTTCATGATAATGTATGTGCCCCACAAGAGAGCCTGTGTGGAGGACCTCTTGAACAGTCACAGGGTAAAATAGCCTCAAGAGCAGAACCTTGTTCACCAGAGGTAAAGTCTGGGTGCAGGGAACTCAGCTTGACTCTCAGATTCCTGCTATAGGTGCAGAAGTTCTACAGCCCAGTTATTTTAGCATGTTATTTTCCCTTTGTCTCTGACCAGCCCTTCCCTGTGCTGCTTGTTTTCCTGGCTGAGGAGACTTACACAGAACAGTGCATTATATCACAGAGGTGTCTAGAGGGGAAACAGCTGCTCTCTTCTGATTTTTATCCTGAACTGCCCCACAGATAACTAATTGCAGCTCAGTTGCTTCTATTAGCTATTTACCTAAAATTGAGCTGGCTAATGAAAATGTTTCTAATTAATACAAGGCAGATTAAAACTCATTACAGCAAGGTCGTCAGTAATGAGAGATAATCAGAGCACAAATGACCGAGCTTGGAGTAAAATGAAGATGGAACACAAGCAGGCGATCAGTGCTGGTTGTGCATGTGCTGGCCAGCAAGGGCAGGGTTCAGCAAGGTGACTGCTGGTGCTCTGCCCTGCAGTTGAGAAACACTGTATCCTCCTCTCCAAAGCATCTTGGGGAGTGACTGGCCAAAGAGGTGGACCTCAGCCCAGTGTAAAAATGTTTCCCGAACCAAGTGTCGTCTCACACTAGGGGTTTGTTGCTAGGCCAGCCTTTAGTCACCTGTATGAACCAAGTTTTGAATAGGGGTTTTAGCAGGAAGACTTGGGAGTATGTGCGGCACAGGTGGGATGTCAGCATCTGTGTGTGCATGTATGTGGAAATTCAGAGTCCTGATGGCTCGGAGGGTGTGAGCTTGCATATCTGTTCAGCATAAAATGTGTTGGCCTAGGTTTGGAAAAGTCCGTTGTGATCTCCAGGAAAGTTTTGCATGAATCATGAAATGTGTTTGCTTTAATTTCAGCTACCTGTAGCACTGCTGATACAAGGCCACAGCACCAACACCAGATTTCAGCTGTCTGATGCAGGCTTACCGTCTATATTCCATTAGTACAGAGTTTACTGGCCATCCTGCTAGTTGTGTGACTCCTTGTTTTCTGTGCTTGTGAAACTGAGAAGCTAAGAAGTTGTCACTTTAGTCTGGGGGATCATCTCCATCCTTAATCCTTTCCAAGCTATAAAGTTCTCTTTCTCACTTCCTTTCTGTCCCACTGGCAACAAACTGTTGTGCCAGAATTTCTGAAGGATCTTCTTATTAAGTTATACATAACTTACACAAATAACAAATTATTAGTAGTGATGTACATTGCACCAGGACTTATTCCAGTTCCAAAGGCGTGAATCTATCGATCACCATCGGCATGATCAGTTAGTATTGGTATAAAGAAGCATTTGAATGGGAAACATCTAGTGTGCCTAGGAATGAGCTTTTGTAAAAGGTAAGTAGGAAAGATAATACAAAAAGCAGGCAATAACTATTCCATTTAGAGTTGTGTGTCTTCCTGCAGCATCCTTGCTGCCAGTCAGTTTGATTACCAGGCTGCTAGTGTTAGTGAAGGCTGTAGTAGTTTATATATACTGTATGCTTTTCTGATCAGTTGAAAGAGGAGATAACAGCCCTTTAGACAGAACTACACTGTCACTGAAATGGATTCTATGTTTTGTATTGCTGTTTTTAAAGCACCCAAGTACCCCATTCACATCACCAGTAGCCATATCCTCCCTAAACATCTTTTGGCATGGCCACTGATTTCAGTTTCTCACTGTGTTAAGGTGGACATCTTTTCATTTCTCCCTGGTTTGTGCTGTCCTGGGTCATCTAAAGCTCTTTCTGCTGTTTTACTAGTCCTGTGCATATGGCCCTGTCATCATCAGGGGTGGAAAAGAAAAGGACTATGACCAGATTCCTTTCCTATATTCTCTGACATGTCTTTTCTCCCTACCCAACTTACTGTGTTTTGGGGATACCCACCACAGAGGTGATGACATCCTCTTTTCCCTCTGTAGGGAGTCCAAAGGACAGTCTGGCTCTTCCAGTCCAGTATCCTACTGCAGGCATTTCTGGAAGAGTGTTCTTGTCCAGGATGGCTGACAGCATATATGCTTGGGATGCTCCCACCTACTGTGTGCCACACAAAAATTTCTTCACAGCTTTCCCAAAGGCTTAATATGAAAGACCATAAGCAGCAGTTCTGTTGTTCTGTGGAAAGAAAACAAGAGTTCATCACCAATGTCACAACTCCTTCAAATGGCAGGTAATTTAGTGAATATGGAAGACCCTTGGAAACAGGTTGACTTCAACAGAAGATTTAACTGGAATTTGGGAGCTGGATACACCAACTAGGTTCTTTAAAGATTTTAATAATGCACCCTGTCTGCATTTTCTCATTGTGGCCAGACAATAGGGTAATTTTTGTCTTGATGCCTTGAGCAATAGTGTTTAAAGTCCTTTAGACATTTTATTACCTGTAATGTTCTTATGAGTCTGTAAAACGGGGAATAGCGATCCTGAGTTTTGTAAAGAGCTTTGTAAAAGCACTTTTAGAGATGAAAAGCTCCATATAAAATCAGGTATGGTTGTTTTATCATAAATATCTAAAGCCTTTCTGAATTCCATTAAGCTCTTGGCTTCTCTATCCTCTGACAGTGAGTGCCACTAGTTAATGCTGTATTGTGCAAAATGGGATGTAAAAAAAAAAACAATCACGCTTGTTGTTTTGTGGAATGCCCTATTATTTGTGGGTTTATGAGAGTTGGAAATAGGAATGGGAGGTTTTGTTTTTTTTTCATTATTGCATCCAACTTTTCTCTCTTATGCATCAAATCTCTGTAATCTAAACAGTCTCCAAACATTTCAAATCTCTTTTTTAATAGACTCTTTTATATGACATAGTCATATTTCCCCTGTCTTTCTCTGTCCTTTTTTATTTGTCTACCTCTTTTTTTGTGATGGGATGTCTAGAATCCAGAGTGGAGTTGTGCATTCAATTTATACAATAGTGTTTTGATATTTTAAACATTTTAATCTTTTTTATCACAGTCAAACACCTTTTTTGGGTTTTCCTGAATCACGCTGTGCATTGAGCAGGCTGAGCAGGCTGAGCAGTCCACAAAAATGTGATGCAAGTGTTGGATGGTTCCAGTTAATTGAGAACCCAGCAGTGTGTGCGGGGAGGACAAACTGCACCTCCCAGTATGTGTAACCTTGCAGCCATCTATGCTGAGGGTGAGATCTCCTGGTGTATTGATTTTTCACCTGTCTTTGGTAGGGACTTGACAGGGCTTATTTTTCCACAGTGGTGAATAATATCTGTTGCATCTCATACAGTTTTTGTCACTGCACTGTTCTCTCCTTTGCCAAATCAGTAGCAGGAAAATTAAACCTTGGTGTAAGAACAGGTGTAATGGGACAGTCTGCTGTTTGTTTTTGACAGTGATGCAGTCAGTCCTTTTACAGTAGAGAGCTCCTTCTGCCTTCTGTGCGCTACCTGGACCTCTTCCCCTTTTCATCATGTTTCTCAGTGTTTCCAGTGCCAGTTCACCTTCCCTGGAAGTAACAATGAATGCAGGTCCTAAGATAGACAAGGCTTCTGCAGGATCATCTGGTCTAAAAATGCTCCGAGGAGGTTGCAATGAAACTGTGGTGAAAATAGCACTAAATGTTGCAGCCTTGTCCTCACTGGAGAGTCTCCCATTGCTGCTGTCTGTAGTGCTGGGTTTCTGACTGGGAATGGGATAAAAGGAGCAAGCGATGTTCTTGTGTCTCCAATAACTGCTGAGTTTTTCTTTCACTCTTTATGAGGATATTTATTGAAAGTCCCAATAAATACCTCTTTTCTAGTGCCTCTTTGCTACTGGCCATTGTGTTAACAAGCTCACAGTATTTTAGTGGACTGGTGAAGAGTGGTGTTTTTCCCCTCAAAATCCGTGTTGGCTTTTTATCAGTCGTATCACATTTAGCTAGATGATTTTTAGTACTCTCTGTAATTATTGTCTCAACTAATTTAGTTGGTACAGAATTAAAGCTTGCAGGACTATAGTTTCCCAGATTAGTCTGGATTTTTCTTAAAAATAGGGCAACATTTATTCCCTTTTAGTCCTCTGGAAGTTAACAGTTTTAATATGAGATTTCTTTTTTTAATGGTTTTTAGCATCTCAGGTACTTCTTGAATTAATCTCTAATTTTTATGTGATTGAAGTTTTCCAGGTGTTTTCTGGAGACACCTTTCTTGAAATACTGTCTTGGAGAGTGTATCTCCATTGTAAGCACTGATGGTCAGGCTGTTCTCTTTGCATTCCTAATCCTTATTTCACATTTTGCCAGCTAAGAGTATGCCCTGCAGAATTGGGATGACTTTTCTGAGGGATTTCATGTGAGGAGTTGCGTCCACCACTTACTTTACTGTCTTTAGTGGCCTTTCTGAGCACTTTTGCCACCAGGTCTGTCACTAGATATCAAATACTGAAGTTTTCACTGGTGTATTTTAGCTTGAGTATTTATTTTCTTCTAAATTAATTCCTTTATTTTAAAGACCAGATTAGCACCTACCAGTTTATTACATCTGCACATCTGATGTTCTGAGGAGCAGTTCTTTGCCAATAATCTGTGTGAGTAAAGGCTCCTTCAAAAGCACCCAAATTACTTGAGAAGCCAGGTCTGCTTGTACATCAAGCATAAATTAAAAAACATCCCTTTGCAGCTCTGTTTGCTGAGCATGTGCTTCATCCCAGAGGTGGCTCCTCTCCATACCTGAGGGTTGTTACTTTCACAATTTTAGTAATCAGTGTTAATCCCAGTCTAACCAAGGTTTAGGTAAAGCAGAGGAGTCTGATAGCCATGTGGGCCAATGTAGAATTTGTCCTGCTGAAGGGATTTGAGACAGAAAAAGATGCCCATGTGGACTGAGAAAGAGCCAAGTACAGAGTCAGTCAGATTTGTTTTCTGAAGGGCTTTCTGACGGAAGCTTATTCTTGATATTCCTTGGTACATGAAATGCTTCCTTTCTTTGTAGTGTGCTCCTAGGGATGATGCATACAAGTGCGTCTGTGTAAAACTAGCTGTTGTTCCCAGCTCTTTGCTCTGATAAAAACAGTCTCGAAGTATTGCCTGTGCAAGAAAGAGCAGTATCTTGAAAAAAAATTCTGAGCCATTCTGGGGATTTCCATTTACCTTGTATTTTCTTCAAGGTAGAACAGAAACATGGGCCACCACTCCTGGACACTGTGGTAGGAATGTGACACTCTTGCTTTGTCTATGATTAGGGCAGTGTAGTCTGTCAGAGAAACAAGTGCTGAATCTGGACTGTGACCTATCTTGGGGAGATCCAAAAAAATAATAGAGATCATTAGGAAAGTTTTCCGCTAAAAAACCTGATCTGGTTGATAAGAAAAGAGTCCTTGGAAGCTGCATTCACAGTCCTGCTTCATGCTTGCTGTACTTCTGCCTCTAATGCAGACTGGGATTTTTAAGATGTAGGGTTACAGATTTACTTCTTTTGACACAAGTTGCTTACTCATGTTGTCTCTCTAGAGGTGCAGGAGCTGGAATTCCCTGGTCCAGCCAGCCAGCCAGGGCATCTATCTCTTAGGAGTTTAAGCCAAGCCACTTGTGAGAGCACAGTGGAGGATGCTGTGCATGGGGGTTTTGTTCTGTTTTGTTCCTGGAGTCCTCTGTAAGCATCCTCTTGTCTCTCTTGGCCAGGACTGCTGCGTCCATGAGGCCAACCAGCTTTTCAACAGTGTGGATAAATTTGTGAGGGCCAAAATTTCCTCTCACCTTGTGCTAGAGGAAAGAGGGGCTATTTCCACCTCTTTCTCAGCAGTAACCAATGTGAAGATACACCCTACATGCAAGTGTGTCTACAGTCAGTTGCATTTTTAGCTACATGAGTTTTCCATCCTGTTTTTTCCATCTCCCTTGGCAATCCATGTGGTGGGGGTAATGCACTGGAGCCAGCACCTCTACACTGAGCTGGCTGCTTGGCCTGACACCCAGCACTGCATTATAGCCCTGGGTTGCTGCTGCTCTGCCCTGAGTCATGCTGTAGCCTGGAGTCCTTTGACGGGCTCCTGCAGTGCATGGGAGATTGCAGGGCCCTGTGCTGGCCTGAGGTCAATGCTGGGAGCTTAGTGCTGGGTTTTTGGGGACATATCTGTAAAGAGCCTTGCCCCTGTTTCCTGCCAATGCCTTGGGCTATGGCTGCCCAACACCTCGAGGGGTGTGGCTGGCCACCACTCTCCTTCACTGCTGGCAAGGGTTTTCCTCCACAGCTGGAGGCAGTGGGTAGAGGGTGACTATTGGAGCTGCAAAAAAGCTGTTTCCCTGTGATGGGCTGGACTCCTGGTGTTGTGACGAACAACCCAGCTGCTCTGGCTCCCTCTCTCCCTCTCTCTTTCATCCCATTCCTCCCTCCCTGGTTTTCTTGCTGTCTCATCTTCTGTCACAGCTTCCTTTCCTTGTTCCCTTTTGGCCTGCTTTTGTCCTTGCTGCAGGCAGGGAAGGAGAGCAGGGAAAGAGCCAGGGAAGAGGCTTGTTACAGCAGGAGCTTCAAAGCTGTTGTGTAAAACGGAGGAGAATGATGTGGGAGACTTGAGGCATGCTCGTGGGTGTTATTTGCTGCCTATATATGTGTGAGTGTTTTTGAGCTGGCAATATGCTGGGGGAGGCTCACTAACCTAGCACGAGTTACACTTGCCCATATGTGCCCACCTAGGAAAATGTGTGTGTGCATGTGAGCACGTGTGCATCAAGCTGTCAAGTCTCACACTGAGGGCGAGACTTGCACATTAGGCTTTCTCCTCACACTCCCCTAGGCCTGTCTTTCATGCACTTGCAGCTCAGCACTCAGTCTGCCCCCGACGTGTTCCCAAATGCGAGACACTCAGCCTGTCCCACGATGTGACACGGCACTGGTTTGCACAGAGAGCAAAGATAGCTCCTGAATGGCATGGGTGTATGTGGTGTTCATGAATGTTTGTGGTATTGTTCCTTTTGTCACATACTTCAGGGCTTTTGGTGGAGTCCATCACCACAGGATCTTGGGCAGATGTGGGCTGCAAACACAGGATTTGACCTTCAATGACTTCTGACACAGAAGCCAGAGGAATTAGCAGACTTCATGCAGATAGGTGTCAGGCGTTAACAGGAGATGGGTGCACAGTTATTTTTTATTATTGATTTGCTTAGATTTTATTAACGTACCAGGGTAAACTTACATAAAGTTCATTAAATATTATTCAATACCGCTGTGTCCTTGGCAGGAGGCTTTTCTAGTGAGATTAATAAAGGCAGAATAAATCATTGTCACTGAAGGATATGGTGGCTGGTCTATTCTTGAGGAGCAAAATGAACCTTAAGAGCTGAAATACAGACCAGGCAAGTGGTTGGCAATGGGTTTTGTGATTTTGTAATTGCATTTTGGCCACTGTGAGCACAGCTGGCAAGTCTTCTAATACTTAGTTGCTCAAACCACTGTCACTGCAGACTTTGTTGGCAATGTAAGCAGTAAGACCCAAGACCTGGCTGGACTGGAGCGATATAATTTCCCCTTGTGCATGTCAAAGTGAGGTGAGGAAGATGAAGGACTGCCCGCATACTGTCCTTCTCACTGCCAAATAGATACTTGTAATTTTGATTTTTAACAGACTCTCCCTCTAAGTTCCTGGAAGTTTCTGGGGTGGTATCTGTGGTTTTCTTCTCATTTTAGTTCACTGCACTCACACTAAGAGTCTAACATAATGGTTGTGGTTGTGATTTTTGTCTTTTGACATGGGGTTCCCAAACTGTGTAGCATGGTGGTGACTCACAGTGACAAACCAATGCTGCCCTATGGCCAGACATTTTATTCTGTGCAAGGATGACCCAAAAACTGATATGCGGTTACTGATCATGGTGCCAGTACAAACAAGTGTTGAAGCCCTTTATATTCTGGAGCATCTTGTCCTGGTCTGGTTCAGACCCTTTAAATCCAGCCAGAGTCCTAATACTGAACTGACACGTTATAAGATGATGATGCCCAGAATCAAGAAAGGAAATCCTTGGTCTGCTTAAATACAGACAAAATAAAATAAAGTCAAAAAAAGATACATATGCGGACATGTGCATGTGCATGGACATGTGCAAAAGAGCTTGACTGATGTTCTGGTCTCTTCGCAGGTGCACCTGCGCTCTGCTGAGCGCCTCCGGGAGTTGTGCTGCTCCAACCGAGGCACCTTCATCAAGGTGGGGCAGCACCTGGGAGCGCTGGACTACCTCCTGCCTGAGGAGTACACCCGCACCCTCAAGGTGCTGCACAGCCAGGCCCCACAGAGCACCAGGCAGGAGATTGAGCAAGTTATCCGTGAGGATCTGGGCAAAGAGGTAGGGGCAGCCATAGCCTGTGGTGGCTTCTCAGGCCTCAGCAAACCCTGGACAGCTAGAGGAAGGAAAACAGCACCTAGAGGAAGGAAAACTGCTGTTTCTCAGTTATAAGAAATACCAAAGGGAGATACCTCTTCCTTGCCTCTGGGAGAATGCCTTGTGAGTTTTCCCTGTCCATCAATGGGCATTTTGGCAAGCTTTGGTAAGGAGAAGATAACAGAGGAGTAAGGGTGTGAAAGGTGCCAGATGGAAATGGCAGGACTCAGCAGAACAGCATACTCTATATGCCAAGACTAACAGGGTTGTGGGAGGTCAGGACGGAGGGCTGTCTGCTACACTGAGGGGTGGGAGCTGGAGGTATTGATGTTCAGGATGAAGATATATTGGCAGAGCTCTGTGAGGGATGACTGCTCTCCCCTGGCTGCACTAGACCAATTCCAGCTGGCACTGACAGCCCTTTACTTTCTCGAGCCCCTAATTAACCCCCAAAGAAAATAATAGCATAAATCACTTTTGGTGCTGCAGTCAGGTAACGCAGTAGCTCAGGAGCTGGTGCCATCATTAACCCTCAGCAGCCCACAGCACTGAGATCAGTAGGTAGGTGACTGTGTTCATTAGATATAAGAGAAGTAAGCACAGTAAATTACAGAGGGTGTTCTGCTACTTTGCATCATGCTCTTTACAAGATGTCCCCTCACACTCTAGCCCAGGTTGAGGAGAAGCATTTCAAGGATCACAACTGACATGGGAAGAGGGAGGCAGGAGGCAACAGTGTGCAAAGGTGATGCTAGGGAAAGTGTGTGTGAGGGGCAGGAAGACAGAAGGTTGAAGAAGGGAAGCAATGTGTATATCTGTTGGTTGTCGTATTTTGGGTTTTTGGGGCTGTTTTGGTTGTTCTGGCTTGTCTAACTGTGGTAAGGAGGTATGGGGGAAACACAAGGTAAGTGAAGTATTTGCACCTAGAGGGTGTATTACGGGCAGACTTGGATGGGGTGAGTCTGCCTATGTGTAGTTTAAGAGTCTACACATTGTCTAGTCAGGAATGACGATATTTCCCTTCAGTTTGATGGCAGGGATAAGGTCAGCCCCCAGCCTCTATCAGCACTCCATCCTTGTGGAATGGCTGGTACCAGCTGTGTTTCATAGCTCAGTGGATAGATGGAGCAGGGCAGGCTGGCTGCTCCCTGCAGGCCTCTGTCTCCATGGGCTTCCATGTAGCAATCTCCCTTCCACAGGAGCTGTGGAAAGCCACCCCAAGGTTAGCCCACATTAAATTACCACAC
This sequence comes from Edolisoma coerulescens, assembly GCA_013397115.1. Lineage (NCBI taxonomy): Eukaryota > Metazoa > Chordata > Aves > Passeriformes > Campephagidae > Edolisoma > Edolisoma coerulescens. The sequence continues at coordinate 2,531,542 of VWZW01007936.1, read as the reverse complement.
CAGCCACCTCTGACACAGTTTGTGTGGTATCTCTTAAAGGCTGAAGTAGGCTCTCAGAGGTGGGACCTTTTCTCTCAAGTGTGTGTTCGTTCAGGTGCCGCTGATAATCCCTGGTTTCTTTGTGCTTCTTGGGAGCTAGACGAACACTCTGTGCCTCACTGATTCCCAGTGAAGCAGCTCAAACACAGTCTCCACAGCAGCCTTACCTCATAGCATTCACTTCCTTCATGTGGGCAGTGCTGGGCAATATTTAATTTTTGAGACAGAGGGAGGGAGTGCAAAAAAGGTAGAAATGGAAAGAAAGTGATGGAGAGGAAATGGTAACAAGAGAAAGAGAGCAATGATAAAAGAGAAAAATGAAGAGAATAACATGTATCAAAATAAAGGACCTTGTAAAACTGGGCAATATTAAAAGCTGATGTAAATGCCCGTGTTAATAGTTACAAGGTACCAAATCAAAGTATTTAAAACCCGAAAGGATTTGGGAACCTAATGCACCAAAGCTGCCTTTGCTGGAGCCTAGAGGATTTAATAGGGTTGCTTCAGGAACAAATTTAATTCCAGTGTAGCTAGATCCTCAGTATATTTTAAATATGGTATACTTGGCTGAAATGTAGGTGGCAGAGGGGCAAGGTGGAGTGTCACGGCAGAGAAGAGTGCAGAGAGGCATCCTGAAATTTTCCCTCCTGGGACTAGCATCGCACCTGGGAACTTGCAGATGAATTCAAATAGAAGAAAAAATGACAGTGAGGGAACCTTCCCAGCGTGCCTAGGCCTAGTCCTGCTGCTCTCGAATTCAGTGGTAAGACTTCCAGTTCTCCCATCAGGCCCAAGAGCAGGGCTCTTCGGATGAATCTTAAGTGTAGGCAGGAAGTAATTACATTCAGCTTGGATCATTGCAGAACAAATGGGAGAAAGAGCAACTGGAAATACAGAGATACCTAGGGAGGAATGTGACAAGCTAACAAATTAGGCAAGAACTTGCAAAAGGGCAGGAAGATCAAAAAAAGCCAATTTCATGTATAGAAGCATTATATTTTCAGTCAATTAGAAATAGTCTACCTTCTAATGTGACCTACTCCTGCGAATCTTATCACGGGCTTGGATGTTTGACAAATGTTTTGTGGCAAAAGTGGCTTAAATGGAGACCATGCCAATGGGACTGATGTTTGAGCAAAGACAGAGCGCTTGTGAGGCGGATTTATGGCAGTTCAACATGACTCTGTTGTCCAGACTTGCTTGATACCCTGTTGATGGGGGATCTCCCATTCTAGGCCAGCATCATGGCTGGGGACCGGGAGCTGCAGCATGTAGCTCTGATGTAAAGGCAAATGGCATGTATGCTGATTTGACACAGAAGGAGAAGCATCATATATGCTGACTAGTGGGTTGTCCCGTCCAACCCTGTTTTAAGTCCAGGGCCAGTTTGTGTACCTATCAGTGATTGTTGGAATAAAAATAATCAGTAGTGAGCAGATGCTGGCTTTCTAATCTCAGCCACAGTGGTTTGGATGAGTGATGGTGGGAGGTGATCATTCTCTTGAGTGTTATGTGCAAGGGGTTGAGGTGGGTGGGGTGGGATTCGCAGGGTAACACAAGTAGTAGCAGTGGGAGAGGCTGCACAAAGAAATCTTTGCAGTAGCTCCTGGAAACAATCACCAGTGAGATCACAGAGTAAGAATCTTTTGGGGAGACAGTGGAGATACTGTAGGTCAGGCTTGTTCTGGGTGTGTTCCTTGGAGCAGTTGGGAAAAGCTGTGTTTATAAGAATGGGTGATAAGATATGAATGAAAGAGTCTTTCCTACCTCTGTTTTTATCTTCCTTGCTTGAACGAGCTTCTGCAAGTGAAAAGGTGTCAAGCGTAGAAAATGAAAGCAAACCAAATATGTTCTTTCTCTGCAGAACTATTAATGACACAGGGAGAGAGAGCTGGTTCAGCTAAGTGCTCTAACTCAACAAAGTGCATGCAGAGCAGAGCCCGGCAACCTCTGGTGAAATGTGGACACCACACATTTAGGGAGAAAGACTGATGAGGAGCTCTGGAAAAGAAATCTTTCCGAGTGGGTGTACCTTAAAAGCACAAAATCTTTGTGCTTAGAAACTAGAAAAGGTAGAAGAAATTTTGAAAGCACTGGGATTAGGGGCATTTCCTCCCTCTGGTAGGTTTGTTGGAAAGGACTGTCATGTGGCTGTGGGTTACAGGCATATTGGGGAGGTAATGCCACTCTGTTCTGATCAAGGGCATTTCATAGCATCCCTTGTCATACGATGGAGTGGTTGCAGAAGGGCTTGGCAGCTTTTACAACCCTGCTCTTCCAAATATCCTTTGTGCCTTTCTGTTGCCTGGCTCCACTACTGCCCAGTGCAGGATCTCACTTCTCTGCTGCTGCACAATGATAATGAGTTTAGATGCTGTGACATCTCCTTGCTTCACTGTGTACTCTTGTCTACGCCAACACACACTTTTACCTCTTTCTAGTCCCAAAATACCTCCTCATATTGTGCATCCCAGTAGGCCACAGCATAGCTCTACCCACTCAGCATGACTGTTATTACTTCTGTGTACAGCAAGATGTCACTTTTCACAGCCTATTGCTCACCAGCTTCCAGCCCATCCTTACACGTTGGCAGTTTTTAATCAACTTACTGACCTTTTCCCTAAGACTTCTTATTCTCCCTCTTGATACGTTTGTGTACTCCATACTCTACGCAGGCCTTAACTCATGTTGGAGGTAATTTTCCTTGGTGGGAAATTCCTCTTTATCTGTCACTCTTTCCTTTCAGGAATATCCCAGTTCCCGCTCCTTTCTGGCAGGTTCCCATTGGGCAGGTTCTCTAGTCATTGCTCCTGTATCTGTTCTGAGGTTGTGTGGTTGGGGATGAGGGCAAGGATAAAGTTAACACCCCCCAGCTGAGGGCAGAGTGGTCCCAAGCAGGGTCTTCCCCATGTTGATGGGGCGCTTGTGTAGTGTGGCTGCCCAGGTGCTCTGTGTCCAGGCTGTCATTGCTTGGCAGGTGACAGGCTGGTGTAAGGCATGTGACTGGCCATGGGAGTGAGTGTCTCTCCTTGTCTCTTGACTTACTTTCACATCTAACAGTTGCTGAAGCTGTTGCAGAGAAGAGTAGAAATGGTTGAAGCTGAGCAAATGAGGGATCCCAAGAAATCCTGATTGCAGATATCCATATCTGCATACATGCTTATGCCATTGCTGATGAGTTTTCCGTGCTCCACGAAAGCTGAGGCAACACAGGCTCCATGTGGAGAACACACCAGTGATTGAAAGTTCTGTTTACAATGCTTCCTTTGTTCAAAGCTGGGAGAAAGGGCTAGGGAGAGCTCAGAGGTCAAGGCTTGTCTTTGCTGAAGCCAAATCATATAAAGGGCTTAAACAGATGGAAACATAGTCATTTGGAAGCATGTCATTCTAGCTCTGCTTTGTGGAAATGCAGGTAATGGGAAGTAGTTTCTAATTGCTTGATTACCCAGCACCTCCAAGGAGACCATCCTTTTCATCCATACTTAATTGCAGCTTTTACAGGTTGTTCAAGCACTGTTTTTCCATTTGCAAGAAACCTCCTGCAGCCATTCAGTAAAGGAGCTTGTTGACTGAGCAGGGCAGGATATGTCAATGGTTTGACTGTGATTTATAAACAAAGCACATGTGGTAGAGGAACCTCCTGTACTGTGATTTGTGAAGGAAGATGCATTTCCACAGTGATGTTTGGAGGATTCAGCCTTGGATTCCTGCTGTTGTACCTGGCACAGCACCACTGCTGTGCAAGTAAGAAACAGATGCTCCGTGTCTGAGAAGTCATTGGCTTTGCAGCAAAACCATGGCTAAGAAGAATACTTCCCTTTGTCAAATGTAAGTGGTAGAGACTAGACAATATAGAATTTTTGTCAAGTCTCTAAAGGGGGAAATGATGCCTAAAGATTTTTACCATTTTATATATTTTTTCATAGATTTGTAGCCTTGTAGATTGCTAATGCATGGCTGTAGCTCCTAGTACTTTTCCTACCCTTTCCCCCTACATTTTAGAACAGTAAGCTAACCTTCTAACACATTCCTGAAATACTGTTTAATGTTACTTAAGAAGAGCACCACCTACCAGGATGTTTTGTTTTCCAACCAGAATCTTAGGAGACACAACAGGAAGTGGGATAGAGAAGCCCCTGGACCAATTCCAGTGGGGCAGTACTCAGGGAAAAATTACCTAACCAACTGCTCTTCTAATTGGACAATATTTGATAAGTATGCTAATCAACTAGCCTTATAAAAATTGTAGAATTACTGTACCATGTGTGGTTTTTGACATATTGTGTACCTGAAGGCCTTCAAGTAAAGGTTTGCTTTTACATTATCATTCTAATGTTGTTTGGGAAGGTTTGTTCTATTTCCAGGCAACACTTTAAATTGCTTCTTGTCTTGGTTTAGGAATGGTATTCTCCAATTTAGTACCCCAGCTAAAACCAACAGGAGGCACAAAAGGGAAAGATCACGGGTTGAGATAAGAACAATTTTCTGGAAACAGCAATGAGATAAGAAAACAAACAATAACAGTAACAATATTAATAATGAAAGGTATAAGACAGAGAAACAATTTACGTGAGAAGCCCCTGACAATAAACAATACCTGACTGTTCTGTCCACCACTTCAACTGGATTGGAAGGAACTCCTTCTTCTTGGAAGAGAAAGAGAGTCCCTTTCCCCTGCCCCTGGCAATGGCATGAAGTGGTTTCAAGTAACTTTAGGGTCCTGGCCACACCCCCTCCTGGGTACTGCAAAAAATTAACCCTGTCCTGATTGGAACCAGGGCACTCCCAAAGTTCCCAGAGTGTTTTTTGGGTTGAGTACCTGAAATATTATTCATCTGTTGTCAAAATATGCCCATATACACCTGGGAGTATGGTCACTGCAATGATCTGCAGTGATGCTGCATGGCCGTTCGACAGGGAGGGACAGAAATTGTATGCCCATGTGCACTGCCATGGGAAAGACAGAGAATGAGACCACAGCAAGGTGCTAATCCCCAGTGCAAGAGACTTCCCTGTCCTCATACTGTTATGAGAGTATCAGAAATAGAGGGAATAGAAAAGACTCTTTTAACTCCTATTTCTGTATGAATTCTTGGTATAGTATGGCAGCCTTTGCCGTGCCAGTGACAGGGAGAAGGATGGACTTGATTCCCTACCTTCTGGAATTTGTCGATTAGCATTTTAAGCTCTGGCGAGACATATGCTTAGTTCTGATTTGCAGAAAGATTCAAGCAATGCTCAGCCCTGTTGGAGAGGAGCTAGGCCTTAAATAGGCTGTTGGGTATTACACTGCATGTCCTACAGCATCCAAGTTATTCCCAAGGTAGTATGAGCCACTTTCTGTAGCTGGCTCCATATGGTGTTCTAGAGAAGATTCATTTATTGTGCTAGATCACAAGGTCTTCATGTCATAATGAAGGTCGCTGCAGGTTCTATTATGGCTCCAGAAAGCCTCTTCCCAGGCTGGCAGTGTTGGCTAACCCATCCCGGATTCCAGGACACGTGCCTGCTTCCTCCAGTGTTGTGCAACCTTGTGGTTGAGTGCTCTGCCCAAAAGCGCTGATGTGTGGCACAGTGCACAGTCCCTCTTGTGGTTGCTTGGGGCTGTGGACTGACATAGAATGGCTTTGCTGAACCCCCAGGTCTCCTGTAGCTTGTGAACCTGGTTCTGTCCTAAAACACCGTCTCTAGCAATGCTGTACCGGGGTGGTCTGCGAAGTCCATCACTGTGCATACATCACTAATGGGCTCGGGGCAACCAGATCTAGGTCAGCAAAAGCCTCTTTTACCTACTCTGGGTATTGTTGGTCACAGGAAATCTCCTCATTCTGCATGATGTTACCCACCCTCCATTACCCACCAAAGTGGAAGCTGAGCTGTGCTGGCCATTGCTCTGACAGTGTGAGGAGCTGGAAAGTGGGACGGGAAGATATGGCCCTTCTCCCACCACTCTGAGTCTCTCTCAGTACACTCGGCAGGGCTTCCAAGCAGGCGTCAATAAAAACCACATTTTTATTAAAACTGTAATGAGGAATAAAAAACCTTCACATTTCTTTCAATAACTTGAGATATAAAAGAGAGATTTTTATCAATTATGAAAAGGATTTTGGCCATAAAAAGGTAATTTAAAGAGTCTGAGATGGATGGCGAATAGCATTAATGTCACCCAGAACAAATGGTCCTGCATTACTCAACTGAAAGGCACAAGTGGCTGCCTGTGCAGGTCCTGCTGATGCTGCAGCCTCTACTGTGCTTGCCCTGCCCTGTCTCTGGTAAGAGGCCCCCAGCCATTGGCAGATCCCAGTGTGGCTGCCTCTACACTGAGCCTTTGTGTGGGCAGCAGCTGTCCAGAACTGCTGCTCCAAGGGCAGATGGGGAAAGCAAACAGCTTTATGTGGCTCAGGTAGTGAACCTTGCTTTGTTTCTTGTGTCACTGCTCACTCTGTATGCAAGCTCCAGTGTTACTGACCCTTACTGTCGTGCCAAGGACAACCTGGTGTCCTTACTGCCAGGGGAGCTTTGGAAGAGGGTACTGCCTCTTTCCATGGGTTTTCTCTCCACTCAGAGCTCCTGGGAGAGGATGGCTGGGTCCTGCTCATGACAGCCTCTTCCTGGGTACTCTAGGCCCCATTGTCTAAGAGAGAGAAGGTGTTGAGTATAGATTAGAAGATAATCTCCTTTGACTTCTTTCAAATTAGTAAGATTTACAATATAGGAAGTTGGACAGTGGATTTTCTTAAGGATTGTTTGGAGGACCTTCTGCAAGGAAGACAAAAACTTCAGATCAGAAAATGCAGTGGAGAATGGCCTGGTAAGGAATAGTTCTGAACTGGATGCTTAGTGACATTTTTTGCCTTCAATTTACAAATTCTTTAGGTGCCTGGGGGTTAGTGTATGACATACTTGCATGGGATTTGTTGGCTCAGTGTCTGTGCAGACTGTAAGCTGTGTTACAGTAGTTTTCTCAGAGTTTTGATTACACCTGAAGTGTTGCTCTGATGCAAATACATCTTGGCTGGCAGTGCATACGACAGCTGTGTCAGGCTGTGTTCAGTGTCTGCATCCTGCAGAGGTGGTGGATGTGCTGCACAGCAGTGCTCAAGGCATTGACAGAAAACACTTCTCAGCATGTGGGTAACCCTTCCAATGCCAAACAATCACTGGAAATTGGAGTCTGTAACTGGGGTTAATAGTCCTTTTTCTTGCATATGGAGACTTTCTTTTTTCAAATGTGTATCTCCTTTGCTCAGCAGTCTCCAGGCATTTCTGACACAGCAGGACCTGTGTAGGGGCAGAAACATTGAGCTGCTATGTGGAGGGACTGGCTTCTGTTTCAAAGCCCACTGCTGATACACTCTGAAATATTCTTGATGTTCTGATCTTGACACAGGCTGGGTTTACTATGCCTGATTTTTCTCTGAGGGAGCAGAGAATCCCATCATCTGCCTGCCCACTGATCTTTTAATATCCTACTTGATGCTGCCTAGTTATTATCTCCTGATTTCTTTCAGAATTTTACATCTGCACAGTTACTTGGCTCTTGACCCATCAGAAACATGAAAACATGATGCAGTGAGTCAGGCAACTTTTGGCAATAGGTTATTTGTAGATGAAACAAATGACATAAGATGAAATAAGGAGTTACAGGGCCTGACCTTGACATATCTGCATTTCTCTAACACACAGAATAGACACATAGAATTTTTATGAATTTTTAAGATGTACAGTGATCTAATAAGCTTTGTTTTATGGCACTTCTGGGATCTGTCTTACAGGCAGCTCTTGATTCTATGGAAGGATGCTGAGCCATAAAAAGCACTTCAACTCTGCCTGCAAGTTTTCTTTCCTGTGAAAAAACTGCCAGGAGCATTGGAAAGTCTCCTTATGAGAACCCAGACATTCAACATGCTTTTATGTTTTGAGAATTGAGACAAAAATTGGGATCTGAGTGGTCTCAAAGTTCTTTACACCATTAGTGAGCAAAGTGTGTTTGTTCCTAGTAGGCAGACCAGCCTGAGGAAGTTTTCTCATGTTATATTTGTGAACGTTAAGCACATTTTGCACTTATTTTCTGTAAGCTTTGCACTATTTAGTTTTACAGGATGTGTGGTTCAGAGCCAAACCTCTGAAGCTGTCTGTGACAACTGAAGAAGTTAACTCACGTGACCTATTGCTTGTGCCAGGAGAGCTCAGCTGAAGCAAACCTATGAGTTTCTTGCTTACAAAGCTCACATAACCACTGCATCTCAAATTGGCAAGTTCTTGGAAAAGGCTGTTCAGCACCAATCCTTCCAAATTTCAAATTATTAGTAGAAAATTTACATTAGTTAGCTCATTTTGGATAATGAATGAAACTGAGGTGGTATCAGTTGTGCGTGGAGAACAAAGCTAATTTTCTCAAGCACCTTATTGGATGTAGCTGATTGGTTCAGGTCTATTAAGTGCTATTCCCATTTATCAAGAAAGGCTAGAAGGAGGCTAGAGCAATTAAAATTACCAGGGCTTATTAAGAGGGGTTATAGTAAAGAAGTCTCTCCATGTAACTTTTCCCGCCTTGCCCTTTGTAAACTGCTAATGTCTTTGCCCTGGCTGCCAAAAAAACCTATAAGCCAATACCTTCTCTCCCAGTCTGTCTTTTGTCCTCTGGGCCATAACCTAGTCTCTTCCTCTTCTATTTTTTTTTTCCTTTTTGTTTGAAGGAGGTGTGAGGCTGGTTCTTAATGGGATATCCTGGCTAAGGCCTTTGCCAGTCCCTTGCAGTCACTAAAACCAGCTCAAGAATTACACGTTGGCTACTCCAAGGTAAACATTTGAGACATTGAGTGGTTCTCAGTGAATGAGCAGGAAGGAATGGAAAGGTATGGACTGGCCTGGTTCTGGGGGCCTTATCTCTCTAATGCCTACACAACCATAGCACACTGATTACAGTGTGTTGGACCGAGGGTCTGCAGTGACTTAGTATCTTGTACCTGATGAGGGAGACAGTGCAGCCTGACCACTCTGGGATGCTCTCTCCTGGCTTTGTTCTCCACAGGACACATCTGAAGTGGGTGTCAGCACTTGGCCTCTCTTTGGTGAGGTGAATCCTGGGTTGTAATGAGGTGTTATTTGAGATGGTTAGAATAGATGGAATCTACCAAGTTGCTTTTCTTCATCCACAGAAGCCCAAATATTTTGAACTATAGGAAACAGAGCTACATACCAGTTAGTATTTGGAGGCTTCCTGTCCTGCTCCTGTTCCAGAGGCTGACTTTGTTGCTCCATTTTTGAGCTGCATCAGCCCTAAGGAAGGAAGGCAGTTGGATTCTGGCTTTAGAATAATGGGTTGCTAGATTGCTTGGAAATGCATGTGAATTAATCAAAATTACCCCCCTATCTTTGTTTCCGTAGCCTGCTTTTCTCCTGGTAACAACCTCTAGCAGTACACACTGGGTATGCCAGAGGAGAACTTAGGTTCAAGCTTTTTCCTGCTGCACCCTGGACTGTCAGCCCTTCTCTTTGGAGTACTTGTCACCCTGCAGTGGCAGCAGCAATGCTAGGCCTGTAAGTGTAGTTGATTTATGTTAACCGTTGAAACGATAATGTTTAATCTGTAAAGTGCTAATCTATTTTTTATGTTGATTATGAATAGGCCAGCTGTGCCTACTTTCCTATTCATAGAGTTTAGTGAACAAGCCCGCTTCACAGGCTGGGTTTGGAGGGTAATTTACATGAGAGCAGACACTGCTTTAAGGAAAGTAAATCAGCTGAGTTACACCAGTGAAGCAGGGATTTGGCAGCCCTATACAAAGATCTGGGGGCAAGGAAAAAAACATGGGAGGAAGAGGAGGAAGAGACAGATAATAAATGAACTGTAGAAGGAGCAGATAGATTAGAGCAGACACATGAAAAGTAGGGGAGATATGGGCAGGAGAAGAAAGGAAAAGTTGATATTCAGAGGAGAGATTGACAAGAAGGAAACAGGACAGGATATGGCTGGCTTAGTATAGGACTTTTCTCTTGGCATCAGTGCAGAGAGCTCAGGGCTCCATGGTTGGTTGACTAGTCATTAGGGATGTACTAATGCATGGTGCCCGTGACACTATTGGCAAAGTCAGTTGTGGATTTAATTTGTCGTGCAGTTGTCTCTTTTGAGGGACTTTTATTGATCTCTGTGCATTTTTTTCTGAGACTTGGCTGCAAAGGATATGAACTCCAGGGCTCCATCCAGACCTCTTTGTAAGTTATTCTACTGCAGCTTCTCTTTAGTCCCTGTTCTTTGGTCTCTGGTGTGGACTGCGGAATAGGTGTGTCTTTTGCATTGACTTGTCTGCCAGGTGTGCTGGTTTTTCCATAGCCCATCAAGGCACAGTTAGCACCAGTAACTGGCTTATGAGCTTTACATCTTTGGCAGAGCTTTACTACCTTTTAAGCATTATTCTTCTAAAGTAGTGACCTTATTATATCCCTTTCTTGATACCAGCTCAATTCAGGCAGGGCTGCCCACATCTGCCAGTCTGCATGTACTTCCAGGTCCATCTCAGATCCCTACTCCTACTTCCCTGTTCTATTAATCTGGGGCAGTGTTGTGTTTCAATAAGACTTCAGGCCTGCTTGTATCTATGTAATTATAACCAGAGCCAGAGGAAAGGATATAACTGGGCAGAATCTGTCTGGGGTTGGGCTTTGCCCTCTGCATGTTATCATTGTACTGTGCCTCTGTCCACCCTGGTGACAGGCTGCTGGATTGTGCAATGCTGCTTCTGTCATTCCTGCTCTTTGTCCCGGGTGATGAAGATCATCAGAGGGCTGGAACACTTCTCCTATGAACACAGGATGAGAGAGTTGAGGTTATTCAGCCTGGAGAAGAGGAGGACCGGGGGAGATGTTGTAGCAACTTCCAGTACCTAAAGGGGACCTACAAGAGAGCTGGAGAGGGACTTTTTATGAGGGCATGGTAGTGACAGGACAAGGGGGAATGACTTCAAACTGAAAGATGGTAGGTTTAAGTTAGATATTAGGAAAAAATTCTTTTCTGTGAAGGTGGTGAGGTACTGGAACAGACTGCCCAGAGAAATTGTGACTGCCGCATTCCTAAAAGTGTTTAAAGCCAGGCTGGATGAGGCTGTGAGCAACCCGGTTTTGTGGAAGGTGTCCCTGCCTGTGGCAGGGAGGGTGGAGCTAGATGATCTTTAAGGTCCCTTCCAACCCAAACCATTTTATGATTCTGTAAAACAAAATGCAATGCTGATCTGCACACACACTGCAGGAACCCTCCACTCTTCCTGCACACCCTGTCTCTGCACACACACAAACACTGTCCTGATCCTATTCTTTATTTGCCTCTCTGTGGATGGATTTTGCCTACCATTTCCCATACAAGCTGCGTACACAAATGCCCTGCCCCATGCTTCCTTTTTAACTCTGTGCTTAAGCCCTAGCACAGCGTCACTTCCTGACCAAATCCTTGTACCTGACCTCTTCCAAACATCCCCCCATCGCACTCTGTAAAGTCACATAAAACTGCCCATACACATCCCCCACCTTGTCTTATACACTTCTTGAAGCCCTCAGGCTTTCAAAGCTGAATCAGAGGCACTTAAGATGAGGCACAGGTGATGTGTGTTCCTGAAGGTCCTCATATATCCTCAGGCTCTGGCAGCTGGTTATTTCTCACAGGGCTGCTGCTGTTGTGCAGGCTTACTGCTGACAGGGCCCTTGGGGCATCTCTGCAGTCCTCTCTGAGCCTCCCTCTGCCTGGCTGTGACTAACATGGAGCTTGTTTGTTGTGGCTCCTTGACCCTTTCCTACACGGGTTTCAGCCAGTGAGTGGTGGGGATGTGTCTATACCTGGAGTCAAAATGGTCTTGGAAGTTCATTTGCTTCTGGGTGTTTTCTTAAATCTAACCTTCTTGCTTGTGTGCCAACTGGCCCCATCTCTGTGGCATTTTGAGAGAGGCTTCATCTTGATACAGGTAAGAAATTTTTTACATTGAGATCTACCAATCACGGCAACAACTTCCCCAGGGATGTGGTAGAGACCCTATCACTGGAGATTTTCAAGATGTTATAATCTCTTCTAAGCCTCCTCTCCCATGAAAAGTTAAGACAGACCATCTTTTGAGGTCCCTTCCAACCAGAGCTGTTCTATGGTTTGATGATTCTTTATAAATATTCTTTTTTTGCACCAGGCTGCTGCCATCCCTAGGGGTGATATGTCATTTGGGAATATGTCTTCAGGAACTCAGTGAAGGGGTTCTGTGTGTTGGGGACCTCCACATATCTTACTACATGTGTGGCTCGAGAGAAATGGGAACTTTGAGGGGACAGGGGACAGCAATTGGCTTGTTTTCACCTGTCATTTGTGAGCATTAGGACTTGATGTCTAGTACTAGATTCAGATCTTGAAATGAGATCTGGAGCGAGGTCACTGTTGATGACAAGGTCAAGGCTGCAGGCGTGCTTGACAGAAAGTAGGTGACATTGTTGTGATGAGAAACGAGACAGAAGGGATGGTTTGAGTGAGAAGATTAGGAACTGTGCTTTAGCTTTGTTGAATGTGAACAGAGATAGGACTATCTGAAAGAAGATGACTGAGAAACAGGCTGAAATTGTAGTTTGGCTAGAAGCAGGCTGATGTAGAGTACAGAGCCAGAACTACAAGTCAGCAGAAAGGAAGTGGGAATTTTATTTGAGCTATTATCCAGATGCAGTGGTGGGGGTAGAGGTTGTGAGCAGAGCTTTGTGTAACATCTCCTGAAAGCTGGGAAAGGGATAAGCAAGCTGCTCAGGTATACTAACAGAGCCATTAAAAGAGCAGAAGGCTGAGGAGACTCTTCCCTTCCTTAGGAGCTACTGGGATGTTCCTATGTTAGCACTTTCAGCTCTATTGCTTGGGAGCTGAAGAGTTGCAGAGAACACAGAAAGCCTTGAAGATCTTAATAGAAAGGGGCCACTACCATGGAATAAGAGTCCCTTTGGGCAGGTGGGATGCAGCAAGGAGTTGTCTTCTGCTGTGCTTCCACTGTGCACTGGTGTAACAAATGAGACCCTCCTTTGTTAGCAGGGGGAGGAAAGAGAAAGAATGCTTTCAATTAAAATACAAAAGATGTCTGGGAGTGGAGGTGTTGTGTGCTCTTGAAGGACTGTGATCCAGTCTGTCTGAACAACTGACAGGTGTGGCTCCATCCTCACAGACAGGAGAGATGCAGAGGAAGTAGTATTTCCCAAAAAATCAGAGAGAAAAGAGTGGATTTAATGACCATTGCTCAACTGGGAGAAAGATAAAAGAGCATTTGTATGTGCAAGGGAAGAGCAGGGAAGCATCTGCCCCATGGCCTGCACTGTTGGAGTGAATAAGTAGCTCACAAGTCACTATTTTCTTTTTGAGCATGATGGAATGGAAAGCAAACAGGATTGTATATCTATATACACACACCTTGGCTTTGCTTTGGTGTGTGCATTTTGCATAGGCTATAAGATATTTATGTCATGCAAAATAGACTGCACAGTGACATTGTTTACTGTGCACATCGAGAGACTGTCGTTTTTCATCTTCCATTTCCACACAAGCATAGTTGTTGGTGGACTCTTACTTGAGCATTAGGATCGGGAAGCACCGGCTGCTGTTGGAGGCCAGTCACAGACAGGCTGGGGTGCAGAAGTGGTTTAGGATGTCAGAAAGGTGACTAGCTGCACAAGATGTTATATTCTGAGAGGGAAAGAAGTGGGATGCTGAATGGGCCACAGGTCATTGTGCTGATTAACTGCATCTGGAGACAGAAAATGAGCATTTTCTCAATGTCCACATCAGTCTTAGAGGGACTGGTACTTTGTTATGACTCGGGGATTCTGAGGAAATAGTTTATTCAGTCATGCAAGGTCCTTCCACCTTCCATGTTCTCCACAGGGAAGTGAACTGGACTTGCAGCTTAAAATTACAACATAGCTTCCAACAGCAAAATCTTTCCCTTGGTAATGGAGGTTTTTGAGAAATAGATTTTCTTGGAATTTAATTCTGAGTATGAGATTATAGACATGGGGGAAAGGTACATGTATGGAGTAGTTTGACCAGGAATAATGCTCACACACACGTGGATGGGTTAGAAACTTGTTTGGAGACATCCCAGCTTTGCTGTTTCCTTTCTTTGGTTTCATCTGTATGCTTGTGCTACCAAAGATGTTGTGCTAGCCCTGCAGATGATGTCTGGACTCTGCTTTCTTACAATTTAGCTTGATATCTGCCTTACATCACAAGTATATTGTGCAGTTCCTCTGCTTTCAGAGTGCTTTGTGAAACCAGCACTTGGACAAAGAACAGCTGAATGAAGCTAAGCATGGAAGAGGCTGTGGTGAAATGCTCGTGGAAAACCTGTAGAACTCCAAACTGTTGAAAGCATCTCTGGGTGCTGAGCTAATCTGTAAATCTTAGCAGCCTGTGTCTCTGGAGGGTAGTAGGACATCCAGTAGCTTAATCGGTGGAGAACATTTGTCTCCTTGTGCCAGTCAGGAGGATGTTCCTGAGCCAGTTATGTTCCAGTCTGGCCATGACAATCCTTGCTTTTGTTAGACTGAATGTTGTTGGTTTGTGGGAGCCATGGATAAGTGGCTCACCTTTTAGCGAGATGGGAGATGAGGTCCACCTCACACACGGGGTCTCAGGAGACATACATCAACTCTGTCTGCTCATTGCTCATACTGCCTGTTGCAGCTGTCACCACTGAGATCCAGGTTTCGATCCGGGATGAGTGATAGTCTCAGACAGCTCTGCCTTGTCTTAAGGATCTGACTTACTCAGGAAAATAAATGAAGCTACCGTGAATATGGCTGAGCACAGACTATTATGCAGGAGTCTTCAGGGATGGAATAAAAGGTGCTTTTCCTCGAGGTATGGCTCTGTAATAATAAAAGGTACTATAGCAAGTAAAGTAGACTGATACNCATCCCCTGTTGGTTTGTCCTTTTGTTCCTACCCCTTTCTCGGTGCAGTACTTAAAGATGCTGCAGACGACCCTTGAGGCTTTTTGTGCTCTCTCTGTTCGGGGAATAAACTCGGGCTGCTGTTACAAAGAGCCCCTTGCCCTCCTTTGTCTCCACGGATCGCTAAGGTAACAACGGCTCCCGCCAGCCCCAAAGAGGGCCTGAGAGCAGACAGCTCCATCCACCTTGCCACAGACCGCGACCCACCAGTCTGTTCCACAGCGGAGCACCTTGGCAAGTCGCATGCTCGGCTCCCGGGCGGCCGAGCGAGCCACGCGACACTACTGCTGCACAGCTCAATGGATGGATGCGATGAATACAAGAGTAGCTTCAGGTAGGCTTGTCCACTGCTTGCCTAGCCAAGAGAGACTATGGAAAGAGGATCATAGGTGAGCAGAACAGGAAGTAGCCAGGATCCTAGGTGTCAGACAGTGAATGAGTGAGCAAAATGTTGGTCTCTGGCTGATGGGGGATCAAGGACCCTTCCTTTAGCAGAGTTCATTTTCTGTAACAGTAATGGCTTTGTGACTGAGAAATGCTGTTGGTAGAATCCCAGAGAAGATTCTCAGGGTTTTAGCAGCTAGTGGGCTGCAGAGGACCAAAGTGGTACCAGGTAGAAATAACAGGAAAAAATGAACTTCACACCCCACCTCTGTCACAGCCCTTTCCTAGAAGAAAGGCTGATGGTTTATGGACAGCCCTGGTTTTGTGCTATTGTAGTGCAACGTTAGCAGTGATTAACGAAGTTGGCAGTGATTGGCATGCCAGGAGCAAGTGTGTACCATTGGCACGTGAAGTGACATGTTTGTGTATGTAATAACTGTTGTATATGTATTATACAGATAGGTTTTTAAAAGCAAAGCTAAAAATTTGGTCCTTATAAATTAGACAAGGTCAGATTTCTAGCTGTGTTGACAGCCCTAATTTTACTCATCCAAGCATGAGTGCTGTGACACGGTGTGGTCCAGCATCACATGGGATATCAAGGAGAAACAGTGTTAGAGCTCAGCTCTTCCAAATTCTAGGCAGGCACCTTATTGTGTATCTCCCCCTGAAAAGAACCACATTACTTTGCCATCCTGTGCACTGAAAGATGCAGGGATTTTGTGTAATAAGCCATAGGTAATTGTTTCAGTTCATGAGAATACACACATACCTTTACCTACATTCATTTGGATGCAGCGTATACCTCTCTGTATATGCACACATATGTATAAATGTAATATGAACACCAGCAAATCCATTGAAAAGAAAACCACTATTCTGTATATATCTGCAATATTATTAAAAATACTGAATTAATAAATACATGTTCTTGACAGATGCATTTAGGAACCATCAATTAAGCTTGGCATTCATTAGGTGGGGAGAAGTCCAATCAGATTTCACTGACTCAACAAAGCCGCCTATAAATTGTGGGCTGTTTGTTCTGACGTTTGATGAATTATTCTTCATAATCCACTGTCTACGGCGATAAATCTAATCTTTCAGTTTTTGCTGTCTTAATAATTCTCAGAGCAACACTGTGACATTTTGTTTTCGTAGAGGGGATAGAAAGGCTGGGACAATGGAAAAAAACCCTCACTTGCTGTCTGGGAAGTATATTGCTTTACACCAAGGTAACATTTTTCTCACACCTAGAACTGTGGTCTTGCAGACTTGCAAGGATCAGTGAGTCCTTGGCACCATGAGCCGTTACGTGTATGTTGTTGAAAACCTAACCAGCCTAGGATGAGGTTCACATTTCTTCAACCAGGAAAGGCATTTCAGATTTCTGAGAGCAATAGTGTGCTGGTGTTGATAAAGTGAATTCCAAAAGTTCTGGGAAGCACAAGCCCTAGTAATGCTGTAACAGACATAGAACTGAATGTCTCTTCAGGGATTCTGCTCCTTGAAAGAGAGGAGATGTTGTACTATGTAGTGTTATGGTGGCAGCTGTAGCCCCCCAGCTTTTCTTCCCAGAGTGATACTATGTTGATCTGTTTTCCAGGAAGCTCATGAATCCTGTTATCACACTGCCCCGCGCTGTCTTGTCTGGGAGGCTGCAGACAGTACTATCCCTGTGTAGCTCTCAGAAAGCTCCTGTAGACTGAGCTCACCTTAGGAAATTGCCATCCATGGAGCCATGATCAAGAAGGAACTGTTTAGTGCTGTCTCTATCAGTTATAGAGAAAACAGATGAATTGAGTCATCTTATCAAGGGAATTCCAGCTTGGAGAATCACAGCACAGGGAATGTACAAAATTTACCTACCTTAATCACTTTCTTGCCGTGCACTTCCTCCACGGACTTGTGTCACAGCTGTATCATTCCCTTTGTCTTGAATGGATTTATACCAACTTTTGCATGGGCATTTTCCTGTGCTGCTACGTGGCTTCAAAATGATAGGTGACTGGTCAGCTGATCCTGACCATTGCAACACAATATTCTTGGTATTGGAGCTCTGTTGTATCATAGCCTGTGATGAGTATCCTGGAGACAAAAACAGTTCCAAGTTAATCATGTGTTACCTGGTCACCCCCTTTTAAAATAGCAGGACATCTTATAGATTATAGTCTCCAAATACAAAATGCAAGACTCAGGAGCAATTACAGTATGCTGTGATCAGAAGAGGAGATCTGCTGTGAAATTGTAGTTGAGGTTTTGAATGTTTCAGTTTGCACTGGTTTTGGTAATAAAGGAATAGCATTATCCCTGTTGGGCCTCTTTTTGTGAATTATTTTGCGCAGCTGTGATTGGTGAAGCTTTCAAGCACAGTAAAGTCTCTGGAGATGGCCTCTACCTGACATGGTCTCAGTTCTTGCTGCGTGTTCCCACTTGTGCCAGACTCTGGCCAAGTTCCCTAACATAGGCATATTTACCTTTGTTCTGGCATATTTACCATACTAAACAGAAGCAACTTTATTATTTGAAAGCTACATGACAGACCTTTCATGAAGATGTACTGTTACCAAAGCTCTGGGTTTACCCTGGACACAGGGCTACTTTCATTTGTGGTTTCCCTGTACCCTTTGCACTCCCAGAAACTTACAGGGTTTATCAGGAGCTTTCTAGGCTGTCAAACAGTGACTGAGTCCCAGCTTGCAGCAGGTGAAACAGTTCCTCCAGTGTCCATCCTGCTGTCATTGAGACTGGTCAGTCTGTTGGGAGAGCTTCTGAAGAATGTAAGGATGACAGTACAGATCAGACCAAAAGCTGGAGCTCACCACTCTGTCTCCAAATGTAGCCGCAGTTGGCTAAGAGACAGTGGGGTTCAGTCTGCAAGCTAAACAGGGCTGGACTGTTGAGATGCCGTCTGTTGTTAGTGATCCTGCATCTCACTGCACCCTAAATTTGTCCTGAACAACCTGCTGACACATGGCCAACATTCTTCACAGTGGCAGAGCAGAGCCGCCACATCTCATGTGAAGTGATGTTTTATAGTGCTGGGCTGGGAAAGGGCTCCATGACTCAGGCTCCTGCTCCAGGGTACTGTGATAGCAGCCTTTCTGGAGAGGGAAGAGAACATACCTCTCTGTGAAGTGGGCATCATTTACTGCAGCACATGGATATAAAAAGGTTGGGATTAAGAGGCAATATATTTCAAAAGAAGTTAGCTAGCAAGACATGCACATTTAACTTTTATGGTTTAGAGATTAAGATATCAGGCTGGAACTTAGGATATCTGGGTTAAATCCCAGCTCTGTCAAAGACTTCTCTGAACATGCTAGGCAGGTCACGTAAGGTAATACTTTCAGAAAGGACTCAGGATTTGGGAGCTTAAATCCAATTGACTTCCAGTATCTTCCTAAGTGTTTAAGGACAGGACTCACAAAAAGTACTGAGGCATCCTGATGCCCAGAATTGTGGCATCAAGGTGATATGTGCTGCAGACCATGGGAAGAGCAGCTGTGCTTTGGGAAAGCACTTCAGCCTGTGAGGAAGCCTGTAGCTGACATCTGGGAACTCCCAGAAGGCATGAGTTTGTGCAGGGCCCGTGGTGGCTGTGCACCTCATACCATGCCAGTCTGGGCTTAATGTGGTCTCTAGGTGCAACCTCAGCACAAATACATACTAATAAGTGTCTAAGTAGATAGATCCTGTAACAGCTTTTATATCAGTTCCCTGAGGTGTGAATACTAATACCAACAATCATGAAAAGATTTTGCATATTTAAAATTAAACAAGCTTCATTCTTTAGAATTAAACAGTCAGGGCTGCGTTTCCAGCCAGCGAAGTACGGTGCACATTCATTTGCTGGTGGAGCAGGTGCGCGATGGAGACCTGGCTATGCGGAAGGAGTGAGGGAAACCACTGTGTGCAGGGACACTGCTCACCTGTACAGCTGTAAACCTGCAGCTGGCTGTCCTGTTCCTTTGAAAGAGCAGCCCTAAGGTTCCTTTTAAACCTTTATTAAACCTGTCGGGAAACTATGCTTGTTTCATCTCCTGCCAGGATTACTGGTAACAGTGAGTTTGATGAGGCCAGTTGAGACCCAGCTGTAGCCTGGAAAAAACTTGAGAGTTCCTTAAGTCAGGTGGGCTCCAAGACTGTCCCAGACCTTTGCTTGCTAATTATCCATCCTAAAAATGACAGTTTTTGTTACTGCTTGTGAGCAGTAAGAGCCTGTAGCCTGTTCCAAGAACTCCCTGCTTGCATGAAATGGGTGCAGCCACCTTCCCTTGGAAGGACCCACTCCCCAGCAGGCAGTGTGGGAACCTGGCTCACCTCTGCTTCCATGTCATACCACCTCTTGCTCGCTTTTGCCTGTCTGGGACACACAGCCTGCAGCAGAGGCATTAGCTACCTCCAGCGAGCTGAGAAAAGACAATTCCATAATGAATGAGGGTCATTTGCTAAGTGGGGGGTCCTGGAACCCAGCCATAATTGTGCTTCGGCTTTATCTCAGCCTCGCACCTGCTCCTGTAATGGCTCGGCTGTGATCTGCTCCCTCCCCCTGTGCATGTTCTGCCCTTCTGCTCCTGGGGTATCCATCAATTCTCTGGCCCTGTTGCAGTCCCTCGCCTTGCTGTCCTTGCCTGCAGCCTGTGGATGTGCACAAATTTGCCCTGGAATTGCAGTAGGACCACTGGGCAGGCTCTATGGGGCATGACTGCTAACCTGACTTTCATGTCCTAAGTAGCAAGTTTTAAAATGAAACTCTTCTATCCAAAATAACTCCTAGATGCAGCTTTCTTCAATTATGTTTCTTTAGAAAACTTAGTCACACGATAATGAGGTATATATTATTCCTGCCAGAGGGAACATGTGCAGCTTTTTTTTTTCCCGTGCATGCGTTCAGTACTGGTGAAAATGGTTGGATTGACGGTGTAGGCAATTAAGAGGTTTTGAAATCCAGAGCAGATGGCATTTTATCCAATTTATATATGATCTTACTATAAATGTACCTTACTGGATTCAAGCCAGTGAACTCCCAGTTCTGTGTTTTAACCTTTGGGGGATGTTACCCAGCCTTATGACAGCTAGACTAGTAACCACTTTGTAAAGGGTACATCCCTCTGATACTAGGATGTAGGGTAGTGAGAGAGTTGAAGAAAGTCCCAGCTCGACCTCATGTGGCAAGTTCTCTGTTTGCATTTTTTTCTTCCGTATGGAATCTTACAGCCCAGCATGCTCTTGGCCACCTTAAATCTTTACTCTTAACAGATCTTCTCTTCAGGCAATAGATAAACTGCACATAAAGGTAAAAGTCCCTGTATCTTCAACACATTTTCTCTTGAGACACAAATGTCAATAGGTTTGAATTATGGACTTGCTGTAATTAAAAACCACATAACTAGTTGTTTTTAAATGCAGTTGTTTTACTTAATTGATTTTGCCGCCAGGACCAAAGAGAATTAATTAAATAAATAAAATGCACCTTCCCAGTGAATTACTGGAGGCAGCTGAGTCTGTGTTGGTATCTAATTACTGCAAATGCTCCGGTTTGTTGCTAGCAATAGTTTTCTGTGGAAGGGGCTGGGAGAGAAGGGGTAGGGTGGTGTGGGAGGGGGCTCATTCCTTAGCAGCTGCAGGAGGGAACAGGCTGCTCCTTGTAGTATTTTTCTTCCTTTTCAGCAAAAAGAGTATTCGTTTAAGGCTTTGCATGAAGACTTTGCTTAGAAGGTCTTTATTCATATTTAATTGCTAGGTTGCTGCAGCTCCCATCTTTAATTACCTTTTGAAAAGCAGGTTATAAAATGCACTGACATTCTTTCTTTTTTGTTACTGCATAAATTACAGGCTTCTCAACTGCTCACTCGAAATCAGTTGAGCCCGTGAGAAGGGCAGGACAGGTTCCCTTCGCTGACCTTTGTTTCCCTTCTGGAAACCTCAGAGCTTATGTTCACCTTGCCCTACAGAGCAGGACAAAAATCCTCAACTAGCATTACATGAGCTGTGCCTGAAGCCACATATCTGTGTTGGCCCTTCCTGTGAGCTGACTGTGTGTGATATTGCACTACCATGGTCGCAGTATTTCCAGAGCCTGCACTGCCTGGTGCTGCACTGAGGGTCTCCAGCAGGGTGCTGTGTTATGCAGGGCAGATGGGCCTTTGCCCCTCTCCCATTGCCTCACCCATGTCTGCCTCGGATTTTGCTTCCTGGACCTGCTTCTGGTAAATCTACTTCATCTGCAACTTTCCTTGTAGTCTAGCCCTGATTTTCTCAGCCAGAGCTTCTAATAATTTCCTCTCCTGCTCGCAAAGTGCTTTGCTGTCCCTGCTTGGTGCTTCTTCTGAGTTGAGAGCACTGGTTACTTTTACAGAAGGTGTGACAAAGTTCATCACATTAAACTTGTTTTCAGGCCAAGTTGTCAAGGTTGAAACGGCAGTTTTTGTCCCTCTGCCCTGAATGCAGCCCTTAACCACTGCTCCCAGTCATGTGCTGGCTTTCACCAAGTAAGGTCGCTCCTGCTGCTGTAATGCACAGGAATACACACTGTTGGGTTTCGGGGGTGGTGGTGGGTGGTATTAAATATCTGCAAAAGAAATACGTGCAAAGGAACAGCTGTTGGCTTCTGCACCCAGGATGCTGACCATAATCAACCCATTTTCAGGACAGCCTGGAGAAGTCCCTCATGTACTGCCTGGCCACTAGAAGTCCAAGATGAAACATGCTGCTGGCGCTCTGCCACAGGTTTCCATAAGCAGAGTATCTCCAGGGCACTTGCATGTTTGGCAGGCTTCACTTGGAGGCCAAACAATGACAAGGCTATGCAAGGGGACAGAAGAAGGATGAAAGGCCTGAGTCTGCCCAGCTTTGGCACAGGAACTCTCTGGCCTGTGGGCAGGGCTTTCCTGAGAATAGCCTCTGTTACCCCAAGCTGATGCCTCTTTCTCTTCTCTCGCAGATAAAAGAGCTCTTCATGAGTTTTGAGGACACTCCCTTGGGAGCAGCATCACTAGCCCAGGTACACAAAGCAGTGCTGCAGGATGGGAGAACAGTGGCAGTGAAAATTCAGCACCCGAAGGTCCAAGCTCAGAGCTCCAAGGATATTTTGCTCATGGAGGTAAAACTACCTATTGACTTCAACTTACAGAACAATTGCTATTGAACCATATGAGGACCACATTCACCCGTGGTGTAAGCAGGTTTAACGACACCAACCTGTAGCTTTGAAACCTCCACAGAGATCAATGCTGTCTTGCAGGATTAATACAGAAAATTGGTGAGGATTGCAGTGCTGGTGAATGTGTGGATGGAGAGACTGAACAACAGGGTAAGAGGGAAGGAGGGCAGAAGGAAAAGACAGGTAAAGATGAATGACATCATAGTAAGTCCAAATAAGATTTAAGAACTAGAGAGTGAGTCCTGAAGTCTTTTTTCAGCCTGTGTGCCCATTAACTGGTCTCAATTCTCTTGTAGTCAGGGCTTTGTGGCCAAGGAAAATCATTGTCCATGATTAGCATGTTTTTTTCTATTAAATTCTAGTGTGGATTCAACAGTGGATGAGATTGCTATGATTCAGTTTTGTTTCTTGATCAGATCCTTAATGCTGAACTGATTCATAGTAGAAACAATAACACTGACATGCAGAGAGGGTCACCTAACAGGGGCAAATACACAAATGAGGGATTTAGCTAGGAAAAAAGTTTCAATGCCTGGCTCCTGTTCCTCTCCTGAATGGTGGGTACCACTCATATTTCTCAGTGCAGTGCTGTAGCTTTTCCCAAACTTCTAAGTCTAGCCATAGAAAGGAGGAAATGGAGAAAAACTGGCTCGGTACTGCATTGCAGCACACAAAGATGCCAGTGATCTGTATAGAAGAGGAAATGGACACAGGGCTGAGGTGGAGGAGATGGGAAGTATTAGGTCTGTAAGTGGTAACACTAAAGCTTTTTGCTCTCCTCGTAAAGCATGTATATATATATGTGTGTCTGTATGATACAGTAAGTGCACATTAATTGGCAGACAGGTAGGTCCATGGTACTAAAGAGGGGAAGCATAAGGTGAGGAGTTCTGATGAGTGTTTGGAGGGTATTGCTGATGCAGTAACACAGTTCTCCATCACAGAAGATCAGAAATTAAAGATTCTGCCAGCACCCTCTCAGAGTACCACGTAACTAAAGCTTCTCTAGGCTGTTAAAATACCCTGCTTTTAGCAATCCTGGCTAGTCTGCCTAGAAGCACAGCTGGTTTGAGCTGGGGCAGATTAGTTTCAGCTGAGTATTTAATTTGAACTCACAGTGAAAGAAATTTTTGGGTTCCAAAAAGATGTCCCAATAAGATAGGATCTGTCTGTTTCAGTGCTGGTTTGAGAATACAGAACCGTTCGAACTGGCTTTGGGTCCAGCTGTAGATTTGAATTTGATTCAGATCTTCTCCAGGACTCACTGCAGTGGTCTGCCCAATGAATTTGCTTCTGTGAGTCATCACATGCACAGCACTTCTCAGGGGGCTTATGACATCCTTCAGTCCCTCCCAAAACAGGGTGGCAGAAAAAAAGCAGTCAAGGATTAAGGATGAGCAAGTAATGAAAGAGTGTGGCATCAGGGCAATAAGAGGATTCTGTATTAATGAACCAAAACCTGTGTCTACCTTGGAACATTTGCCCTTCTAACAGTGGATATCACAGAAAACATACCTCCTCACACCATGTTGCTGTAATTTCTGGTTATACTGGTAAGAGACATTTAAACAAATTATTTTAGAATGATTCCTGTCTTTTCTGGCTTTAAACTATTCCTCCTATGAAACTTGAAACTAAACCAGTGTATTTTCTTTTGGTAATTTAGTACTGTCCTTCTTGTACAGACAGTATAGTTTACCATCCTCAAGATGTGTTGTATATATGGGAAAGTAGCTCAGAATGTGACACATGCAGTTTTGTTTTTAAAAGGTCTCTCTTGTGGAGCCTTGGCTTACATGCATCATCGTATCCTTGTGTGGGACTGTTTTTGTCTAGGCTGCATAGAAAGCCAGATCACATGCACTAATGTTCTGGTCCTTTAAGAATCAGACAGACATTGCAGCTAGGTAAGAGGTTAATTTAAATATTGATGGAGATGGTCTTATTTAGAGACTGCTGGAGAGGAATCTGAACAAGAAAAGGTAGCTGGAAAATTCCTAAATTCACTTGAGGTTTCATAGAATCAATGCTGACTCTTTAAAAATCAGTACAGCATCTGATAAACCCAGAGAGAGATACCTCACTGCTCTCTCCATATCAATAATTATTTCAAGACAATGTGTTAGACAGATATCAGAAAAGGGGTAGGCTAAATACTTGTTAGTATGTCCCTGCTGATGGTCAAGTTGGCAAATTGATTGAAAAGAGCATTTGAAGAAAGGAAAAAAATGCATGAAGTTTCTCATGTCAGGCACCAATGAAATAATCTTGGAGACCCTATGAAGTTTATGTTCATGAAGATCGCTGGTTACATTTCATTTGGGTGACATAAATTTGAAAGGATTTATGCCTCTAGATATAACAGTAAAAAATACAATTCAATAGTGTCTGGAACCTGGTGATTACATTTTTAAAGGAACATTGAGTTTGCAACTGACATTTAGATAAGAGAAGTTGAGATGGGGTGGAGAACAAATGTTGTCACAACTGAACAGGAGCAGTGACGGTTCATAAATTTATTTTTGTCATACATTTCAATGATAGCAGCTTCCTGTGTGTACTTTAAATGTTCCTCCTGCAGTGCAGGAGTTCCCACCTCAGTGGTGGAGATCGAGAAAGGGAAACTGTGCAATAACACACATGTAAAAGCCTTTTTCTGTTTTCAGATGAATGTGCAGAACAGGCGAAATAAAGACAGCAAAGTGCATTGTATTTTTATGGTTTTTCACTTGTTTTATGACTCAGTTAGTTAAAAACAGCCAAACAA
This sequence comes from Edolisoma coerulescens, assembly GCA_013397115.1. NCBI lineage: Eukaryota > Metazoa > Chordata > Aves > Passeriformes > Campephagidae > Edolisoma > Edolisoma coerulescens. The sequence continues at coordinate 2,506,229 of VWZW01007936.1, read as the reverse complement.
ATTATTTTCCTTAAAGTGTGGTCCAAAATGTCAGCTTGTGTAAATTTGCAACTCTGGTGGAGAAACCTGTCCCTTTGTTTGAACAGAAAGCATGTTCGGCTGCTGTGCAGCTTTGATTATGCCATCCAATTGTGTAATGTTGATTCACTCACCCCTTAAATGTTGTTTCAAGCAAATGTTTCAAGGAACTTTTTGGCTGGGCTTTCCAAGGTGCTGTGTTGCTGAATACCTAACCCCTTTAAGAAGAAGAGCATTCCATGTGGTGGATATATGATACTTGGAAAATACCTTCTCAGCCTTGTGAGGATGGCTTTGCCTGATGCTGAAGAGCAACTTGCCCTCTGACCCCCACCAGAAGTGTTACTTAGAGATCTGTAGCCTACTAACTGTATCCAAACTCCACTGTCGTCTTTGAACTGCCCAGAGGATTTTCTGTGCTCAAAAGTGGACGAAGTAACATAGAGGTGACAAGTCTTACTTTAGATTTTCCTCGTCTGCATTATCTGAGAGATGTTCAAATGAAGCCAAAGAATGACTTGTAGAATTATAGAACTCGGAAGATGATTGCTCCAGGGCAACAGCCTTGGTGAGATCTGGCCATGTCATCTCTTCTCCTGAGATTTGTTATCTTACTTCTAGACAGCAGCCAGCTGGCCCCCCTTTGATGTGTGTGCCATCACTTAACTCCTAGATGTGCCTTCCTCTGTGGAAGTGTAGGCTAGAATTTGTGTTACATGACCCAGGCATGACACTGTGTTGTGTTGTGATACTGCACTTGGTTTTTTATCTGTAAATTATATGGAATGATCCTATCAAAACAGCACTGTGTGTAGCTGTGTGGCTTTGGAGCCAGGATGCAACTGGTTGTCTGTTTCCTTGTTCTCAGGTTCTCCTCTTGGTTGTGAAGCAGATTTTTCCAGATTTTGAGTTCATGTGGCTGGTGGAAGAAGCTAAGAAGAATCTGCCCTTGGAGCTGGATTTCCTCAATGAAGGCAGAAATGCTGAGAAGGTTGCTCATATGCTCAAAAACTTTGACTTCCTGAAGGTGAGGAAACATATTTCTGTCTATGTACATGCATTAATAGTCTCCCTTACTGTGTCTTATGCCCTCATTCACCAAGTGAAGGAACGATAAGGAGGGAGAATGGAGTTCAGCCCCCTTGTGTTGTTCATCCTAGACTGCTCTGCTAATACAGACCGGAAAATGCTCTGGGACATGCTTTCTCCTTGTTTGTTTCCTGCTGAATGCACTCTGTTGGGTTGGGAGTGGTGGCTTGGGACCAGCAGTCTTTGGAGCCTGCTACTCATTTTTCTAAGTTTTCTTTATGAATTTAATTTTCATTTTCTTTCTGAACTTGTTCAGAAACTGTGAATCTGCCATTCTTTGCTGAGCCATCTGATGGTACCTTTCCTTGGGCTCTATCTCAACTGAGGGCAAGAAATGGACATAGAACAGAAAAGCTAGACTGAAACTGATGACGTCAAGTAGTATTGTATCTCAGGAGGAAGCGTGTTCACATGAGTCCTTCCTACTGAAAAAAACACATTCTCACTCTAGAATTGAACATTCATCCTTCATACACATCTATGGCTAATGCATCCATGTTACCTTCATACAGAAACCCAATTGCACCCATGTGTGCTCTTTCCCACTGACACTTTTACCCCACCTCCCCTGCCACACACTAAGATCACTGACAGATGTCTCAAGTACAACCAGACATGTACACATCTCTTTCTTGGAAAGACATAAGGTCTCATCTTCAAAGTCACACATTCAGACATCTTTTGCTGACATACAGGAGTCACAAGCCTCCAGTATGTGGTTTCTGGAAACACACATAGTGCCATGGTCACAGTCACTGATGTGACTGTGCCTACGGCACATAAAAAAGGTGGCAAAAACGCACCCTCCTGTGGACCTTCCTGCATACACTTCTAAATAAGCTTTTCACCTCCTGTTTATGCAGAAGTTCCAAGATAGAAGTGACAGAGGTCTGAAATAAGGTGAGTTTTTGTTAGGCTTTACAGGCTGATTAATTTTTCCTTGCTTTTTCCATGCAAGGGTTGTAATTCCATGTTGCCTGACTCCGGGTTTGGAGCAGTACTTTTGGAGCCCAGTGGCAGCAGTGGCCTTCCCATTGACACAGATAGCTAAAAGCCACCAGGGCTATGGAAGGCCAAAGGCCAATATTTTTGCTGAGTGGGTGCTTATCAGAAGTGATGCACCTCAGAGAATGTATCTGTTGCAGCTGTAAGTAGCATACTGTGAAGTAAATCCCCATGGAGACAGCCAATCACCTCCTTGCGGGGGTAAGGAGCTATCATGATATCAATATGTGTAACAATAACAAATGACTTGAGATGGCTAAATAATGGATCCTCCCGTCTGACCTGCCAATTCAGAGATGTGTTCATCACCTAAAAGCAACAGAAGAATTGGGCTCTTGTATCATAAATTTTCCTAAACACGCTAGAAAGCTGAGAAGTAGATTTTCTGCTGTGAACCTGTTTGAGCTTTTAAAGCCAGAGATAAATTATTTCCACACACTAGCATTAGAGCCAAACATCTGTGAGTAATTAAAAAAATCGCTGAAGAATTTGGCTGTGATTGAGAGAGGCATCTCTGACAGCATGAATAGTGCTTTGCAAGCCCACTGACTTGCCCATGTAAATCCTGAGACAAGAATGAGTGCCATCGGAAGTGATCGAAGGGATCAGTGAGCTAGATGGGATGGGGAACTGTTAGTTTTGGAGTTAGCAGGCTTTCTCACCAATCTAACTGCAAAGAATGGGCATCCGTATAAGCTGGAAAGGCTGTGAGTGTCTGAATCCCCCTTGCTCATAGTGGATCTATGGCATCAAAGTCTAAGCAAGATTCACATGCGAAGTATACCAGGAGTGTTGAACGGCGGGACTGAGGAACATTGAAATTGCTCAGCGAAGGAGCCTTTGATCTAAAGTGGCACACACATGGTAAAGTAGAAGTGGTCTCTCTAGGACAGGAACAGGAGGGAAGCAGATGATGTGTAAGAGACTGGGACATTGTCAATAGTTAAAAGCAACAAATGCTGCTTGTTCAGGAGCTGTGATGAGCTACAGTGGCCTGGCTGGTCATCCCCTGGTTTTGGTCAGTCAATGGACAACACCTCTTACCTCTTCCTGTCCTGCCTCAAGGTGCTGAATCAGGAGGGTGAGAAGAGGGGACTGCACAGCTGGCTCACTCTTAGCATGATCCAAAATTATTATCTCTGTAGTGGGGCACAGTAATGGGAATGGGCAGAGCTCCCTTATGTCTTTGGTAAAATGTACATGTGTGGCTTCACCCATGTGCAAAAGCAGATCTGGGCAGATTGAGGGTTTGGTCAGCACAGTGACATGAGGAGTATCTAAAGGGAATTCAGCGAAATGGCTCTTGACAATAGGGATTTCAGCATGGAAGAAATTTGTCTGGAGAGAGAGGCTGGAAAATGGGGAGCCAGCCTGAGCGACATTTGTGTCACTGCTTCCACAGATGACACCAGACCTCTTCTCTGGTACCTCACTCAGCTTGATCTACCACAGCTTGAATGAAAAGTGCTTTGACATTTTACACTCCTTACTGTGTTGTTGGCAGTAAGGTAGTTAAGGGTCTCCCAGGGTTTCTCTGACAAGTCCCTTATTTGTGACACTTGATTTTTCTCCCAGTTCAATTGCAGATGGCCTAAGTATGCAGGGTTTGTCAGCTCAAAGGCGTTCGTGTTCCAAGGGGCCCTACGGAGATACAATTTATGACGATGGCTTGTAATTTTTAAAGCTGCGTAAGTGGACCCTGTGCGTAGCAAACAAGATGCAGTTCCTGTCTAAAGGAGCTGAGTGGATGATTCAGAAACTTGCAATAGGTACTAGTTAAACAGCCCAGCTAGAGGAGCTGCAGAGCAGGTAAGAAAGCTCTCAGACATCACTGGGAATGGGAGGTGGTCAAAATCCTGTAGAGCGTGGCCAGAAATGTTGCATGAGATCAGATCCTGCTGTGGTTGAATCGGTGTGTTATCCTTGTACACATTGCTGCTGTCCTGGGGAAGAGGCTGATGATGGATTTACCTCCCTTGTGCTCATCAAAAACCCAAGTCCTCACTTCAGCCACTTCCATTTTTACTCCTTTTCTGGGATTTGTGTGATATATTCTCCTTCCTTTCCCAAGCTGTTTCTTGACCTAACCCATCTGTTCCTTTTTCAGGTCCCCAGGATCTACTGGGAGCTCTCAACAAGGCGCGTCCTTCTCATGGAGTTTATGGAAGGGGGACAAGTGAACGACAGGGCCTATATGGAGAGGAATGGCATCAACGTCAATGAGGTAGTTTCTCAGCCATCTCTGAGATGGATGTGCTGGGCAATGCAAAACTGATGTTGACCTTGATGCAGAATGGAGGCTGACAGGACAGGATGGGATGGGGCAGAAGAATAAGCACACACAGATGTGAACAGAGCAATCAGTCTGAGAGATCTCTGTTCTTGTGCTCCTTGGAAAAGTACATAATCCCTTTTGGGGAACGCTCTCCTTTAGGCTGCAGAGCTGGGGACATCTTCAAGGAGACATATGCTCTTACATTAAAGACACCATGGTTTGTTACAACATGGAAGTTCCTGTCACACTAAACAGCTTCAGTTTCTGATTATTTTTATCTCATGGACTTTGCTATTAAGAGAGATTTGAAAAGTTCTGTCTGTAGCAAAACATGGTCAGCTCCACTCATCTGGACAAGTCAGCTGGTCCAAAGTGAGAGAGTTGTTTCTTTGAGTGAGTTTATCCTATACTTCTGCTATAGGCAGAAGTCAAATCTATCTCACGTGCTCAGATAGGAGAGTGAATATTCCTCAAGTCTTGAAATAGTCAGAAGGGCTTGTTTTGATGCATTAACGGGAGGACTCTTGAGCAAAATGTACATTTAGATTCTGAGCTGGGCTTCCTCACAGATCTCAGACAGCAGATCCATTCTGAGATTGAGGTAGCTAGCATAGTGTAGCTCCCTGGGATTTTCTTTGAATTTTCTCAAACTGCTGGAGATAGCAAAGTTGTAGAGCAGCAGCTAATTTCAGTTTTTTTAACTTGCAGAGGCTTTTGCTTGTGATAGAAGCAATGTAAGGTGAAAATTTCTGCTAATTTTTTTGTTTATCCATGCCTTTGGGAAGGTTGTTTCGTGATGACTTGGCACAATATGTTCCATGCAGCAGTGAAATCACATATTTTCCTGAGTCTGAGCTAGTCTCTAAATGATAGCTAAGAAGTAATTTTTAAAAAGTTGTCAACAGACTTCGACTACTACAAAGTATAAGCCTCAGAGAGTTGCGGCCATCTGTCAGGTAGAGGATGTTACTCAGCTCAGTGGCAGGACTGAATTTTCTTTCTGCCTTTTCTCTTCCCACCCCCTGAAATTAATGATTAACTTTTACTGATTGCCAATAAAGCAAGGTAGAAAGGAGGGAATACTGAGCCTGTCAGAATCATGTGATGGGAAAAGAGCTCTATTACTGCCACAGTAAGATGAGGTAGGGGCAGTGCACACCCCAGACTTCTCCTGCGGCAAGGTGCAGCAGATGGGGATAAATATTGCCTGGGTTAATTATCGGCTGCTGCTGTTGTTGCCCTGGGTAAAGGACTGCATGGCATGGTGGGGAGATAAGCAAAAGGCAGCAGACACTGAAAGGAGCATGAGGAGAGGGTGGCAACCCAGGTTTCAAAACTGTGACCTGGCTTATGATATGACAGCAATCTTGGCTTTCGAGAGATGCATTAGCTCCGTATAAATCACCCGAATCTATTTATTTTATCAATCCCTCTATCAGCTTACTCCATTTTGTTTTACGGTGTGGAGGAAGAGGAGTCTTCACTAAGCAGGATTTCTCTTTTGTGACAATGCAACCTTGAAAAGCAAGCTGAGCCTCTCTCCTCTAAATGGAAAGGATCCCTGAGGTGAAAGCTCCCTTCAAACCAGGTTACTGACATTTACTTAATACCGTCTGTAGCAGGATTATCATTAAAGCTGCCCAAAAGCACATTAATCTCTCTGGATCCATCCAAGTGCTGGATTGTAATGGCATTTAATCAGAGAAGGCTTTGATTTCTAAAGACAAGTGCAAACACTGAAATATCTGCCTGTGGAACAGTTACTTATTCATGTACAAGTGTAGCTGAGGAGGAACATGCAACTAGCATATTGACAGTGAAAGGGAAATCTGGAGAGGGGAGTTATCAAGAATGAGCTGGCAGAAATTTTAAGGGAAGACCAGAACATGGCAGAGCTAAGAAGGGGGCATCTGGAAACTGGGCTCTTCCTATTTCAAAACAGAAGAACATTTGCAGTCTTGGTTGGGAAGATATATTGGAAGAAGTGGGTAGGGCAGGGAAGAGAGAAAAATTAGATTGAGGGGCTCTTGGGGTTTGTAGCATACTGTATGCAGGAGGAAAGGAAGGATAGCAAGGCTACTTAGAGCATGGATTTTTAAAGAAGATCCCAAATGGCACAAATGCTCCTATAATCCATTCTGATTATACCTGATTCATTTAGAGAGACCTTATTTGTATACAAATCTTAACATTATCTTTGGTTTGCCACGTGGGTTCTCCGTGTCCTTCCTTGTGAATTCTCTGCCTGTCTCTGCAGAGGCTGCTGTATCAGCAGGCTGTAGGACCTGTGGAGCTTCCGGATGCGATCGTAGCATGTGCTGTATTGCCTCAAACTAACCTGCCAGCTCAGGTAGCCAAGTGAAGAGTCCCCATGATCACCCTGATTTGGATTTGAGTCAAGGAAAGGAAACGATGCCATGTACTTCAGCTCGCTAAGAGCCTGGTCATGAGCCATGGTTGATTCAGAAGTCAGGAAAGTGTTTTGTCCATCTGAGAATTGAAAGCAAACAGCTAAGGTACTTAAGATGAGCTACTGTGTGCAATTATTGCCATCTGTTACTCCATCCTACTGTGGCTTTTTGCTTCTTTCTGTTACTAAATGGGTTCTGCACTGGAACAGTATCTCTTAGCTCGATAAAGAGCCCAGTACCTTCCTGTAGCTGACAGCTTTGCAACTTGAAATATGCTTTCAGTGTGGAATTTACCCTTCTGCCAAGAGTCACGAGCTGTAGCCGTGTAGCTGCTAAAATTTAAGTGGGATTTCCCAGGGTGGGATCTTTTTGTCAGCAGTGGAAACCTCTTATGTCTCAAGTATTTGTGCTTATAACACTCAAGTGTTAGATGAAGCAGAGCATGGAGAAGAACACTGTTTCTGGGGAAAATGGCTATTCTTGCTCTTTGCACTTGCTGAATTAGTCTGGGGAAAGGTTTCTTTGCAGATTCTCCTACATTTCATCTTGTCTGAAGCTTAGTGAAATTCACAAGGCACTGATAAGCAAGAATAGTGACCTCCAGTATTTTCAGCTTTTGGACTGTGCACAGACAGCAGGTAAAAAAGTTAAATTACCCACAAACCTGTTCCTTACTGCAAGTTGGTATTGAGCATCAATGTCAATCAATTGCTTAAGACTCAGCAAGATGCTTTACATTAAATCCAAGGAAATACAACTGCATTTAAAGCCAAGGGAAATGATCCCCCATGTCATTTTGGGTCTGACAGAGATGCAGGAAACAATTAAAAAAACAATGACTAGTCTTCTCTAGCTGTGTCCTTTTGAGAATCTGGGTGAACTTGCCGAGTTAGTCCCTCAGTTCCCTGGGTGGCTGAGTCGGAATATTTCTCCCCACTTACATGCCACGGAAGATGGAGCATTGAGCATGAAAATAATTTCCTGGGTCCCCAACAGAGAGTACAGGACATGCTAGGAGTGCACTTCAGGAGTCCTAAAAACTATTCCTGTGTCTTAATGACATCAAGTGTGTTCAGACGTCACCTTGCCGTGGTGCTAGATCACTGCATAGTGAGAGTACTGCCTAACAGTGCGCTTTTGATCCTCACAACTGGATCACACAGGACAGAGTGTGAAATAAGATCTCTAATGTGACCACCCTAATCTGCTATGGATAAGAGCCATTTCAGAGCAGAGACAGAGAAGGCTTCAAATTGTGGCTATTCTCCATCCACATCCTTTGCTAATTTGACACCAGTTTAATTGGGCAGAATTGCCCTAGCAGGATTAAGCAAACCCTTAGACGATGGCTGTAATAACAACAATGAAAGCAAGCAAAAACCCAATACAGTCTTCAATCCAATTAACCTTCGATTAAGGTTCCAAAATCAATGCTATTATTTTGGCCGGAGGAGGTAATATTGAGCCCTGAGAAATGAGCTGCACAACGACCTTTACTTTTAATGAGATCAATAGAAGTTAGTGTCGCCATCTCTTAAAATAATTGGCAAGTATTACAGCCAAATTAAGGCCAGAGACTAGTATCTGCTCCTGATCTAAAGAGACAGTCACAGATGGAGGTGGGACAGGAAGGGATGATGCCTTATCAGGCAATTTCATCTAGGACTTATCAGGGGCAGGCAGTGAGATCATCTTTACAGGACTATGACACAGTATTTTTTTCTTTGCTTTTCTTCTTTATGTCAGTTAGAGGCATGGAGCCAGAACCACTCCAGCTTGCTTAGAAGTCCAGGAAAGTATCAGTGACTTTCCCCAGATAACCCAGGCTGATTTGTTACGTTGCAGCTACCCATGAGCATGATATATGTGCTTTTTACTGTAGGAATACTCATGAGCTCAAATTTGCATGCATTCTTTCTTTACTGAGAGGTTTCTTGCTAACTCTTGCATATTGGTGTTTTTCAAGATACTCATTTGTGATGAACTTTCCTAGAGTTTTGTTCCTGTCACATTGTTCTGTCAGCGGGTGTGCTGATTTGTTAAGGGGAGAGTTGCATACAGGGGCAAGGGTGACAGGTTGTCTAGGCTTTCAGAACTGATGGCAGCAACATATTGTGGCTGTGTACATATACAAGAGGAGATATATCACTGCTGATATCAAGCTGCACTACAGCTTGGGATCCTCTGAATTAGATGACAGAAATGCAGTGGGTGTACTTGTTAAAATATTTTGTACACTCGATACGACTCCATTAACTAGAAGTGGGGAATAGTAAGGAAATTGCAAAGTAGGTAAGAAACTCATAGAGGCAATGGTGGAGAGAAATTACCATAGTGGAGTTTTGTGAGGTTTGCTCTTCAGACAGATCTTACTTAAAAAATTGGTGATGACCTCAAAATAAGCAGAACTGTATCAAGGAGATTATCGATGACACCAAACTGGGAGGTCTGACGTTGTAGAGGAGGACCAGAGTGGCAATAGCCCTTGTTGGCCTTGAGGACTGGAGTAGTAGAAAGGGATAAAAAGGAGCAATGTCAAGTGAAAAGTCATGTGCTTGAAAACTAATGAGAAGAGTTTCTTAAATATACTGGTAGTTTGTAAGAGGGAAATGCCATATTAGAATTAACTTCAGGATAATGGTTGCACGGTGTGACTTTCTTGTGCAGTGGAACTGTGCAAAAGGCAGTTTGACTCTAGGACACACCAGGTAAAGGAGCATCCTGTAGAAACGGGGCAAATTTCTGCTGTTTATTATGCTGATCATTATCTGACTGGTGGACACATTGGGGTAGTAAATACTGGAGAGGAACGGAACTAATTAAACTCTAGGATTATGCTAGCTAAGGAAATGATTTAAACTGAATGTCATTAAAGTTAGGCTGGGATTTACGGGAAAGGTTCTGACCATCTAAAGGGTAAATTTTTGGAACAGCTGCCAAAGTTATACTTTCTGTCTCACATATTTCCAGTGAACTTGACCAGTTTATAGAAAGACTGTGATGCTGTACAGTAACAACCCTTAATGTCTGCACTGCATTTTTATTTTCTTCTGTATTCATTTGTAACTCACATAGGATGGTTTGTGACATGTAGCATCCTTGCCAGATTGAGTATGTAAAAAGCACTTCATGTGCTTAGGCTGGTGAAGAGTTACTCCCAAGTCCAGCTGTTATACATGTATCTGTCACTCCATTGTTTGATTGTTGTCAGCAATCTGTTTAATTCTCAGCTCTGTTTTTTTTCAAAATGAAAACATTGGGCTGAAAATGTGGGGTTTGCTTGACATCGTGTCATGGTCATGTCACATAATTTGGCAATGGCAGGTTGGTATTTGCATCAATTGGTAAGGCCACAGGCTCACTTGCTGACTAGTCATCGGGTTCTGCTGCAGCACAGACAGGCAAATTTAACTTTTTTTAGGCAATAACACACCTTCTGGCAATAGGCAAGGACATGCCTCTGGCCAGTGCCAGAGCCTGATGTCATCCTGATGTATCAAGCTAAGCTCTGCTTGCTGATCAGCATAGTTTTTCTTCTTATGTGTTACGCCTAAATTCCGCCATTCATGATTACACCTGCTTCTGCCTAGTTGTATTTCTTGTAGCACATACAGAACTACAAGTACTTCTGATTCCTTGCTACTCAAACCTCCTAACCAGTAGACTGTTCCTCCTTTGCCATTCCTTAGCCAGCTTTGGAATCTTCAGCTCTTTTAATCTTTTTCCCAAGTAAATGCCTCCTGCATCCTGCTCATTTATTTGCTTTCTCTGAACTTCCTCTGTGTAGTTTGCATCTCTTGTGTTAATGAGGTGTCTGGAAGTGAATGCAGGATTCCAAGAGTGATTATTATTTTTTTACAGTGTGCAGCAGAACAGTGCTGAGGGACACTGGTAATGATAAAGACCTTGTTTTGTTGGATGATAAACAGGGAAAGGACTGATGACCTCTCTGTGTCATAACAAAAAGCCTGTGTGTTAACTTTGGTCTTTGCTTCTGTAAATCATTGCAACCTTTTTTCTAATTTGTGATGCACCTTCACCCTGAGGTCTTACACAGCTGAAATGCATGCTGAATTCCTCCCTTCTCCTGAGCAGAGGTTTTCATAAGTCTGTTTTCTCATTTCACCTAGCTGTGTTCTTCCAAAGTGAATTTTGTAGATAATGTTTATACAGTGGCCTTCTCAATAAGGGTGGAATAAGGGCCTGAAGTGACAAGGCACAGTACTGAAGAATTAATGTATTTAAAGGTTTCATGTTTTTTTCCTAAACTTTTTCTCAAGAAATGTGAACTTCCTTTGTCTGAGTTATAATGATAGGTCACTATTCACATGTTACACTCTAAGACCTAGAGTGTAAAACTTCCTGTTTTGTTTAGAATTTTACAGTATTGTTGCTTTCTATCTTAATTTATTTTGTATCCTATTTTAGAGGTATGACAACAGACAAAATTATGTGAAAATACTTTAGTGGGCACCACAGCTCCATGGCAAATTTTTTCCAAAAGTGAAGACTGTTTATATGCTTGTGTCACAAATCCCTGTAAAATATCTTTTGTAGGCTAATGAAATAGTACAGAATACATTCATATGTCTTAAAGAAGCCATAAAGTTTAGTTGAAGATACTGGAGATGCTCAAGGTTGCATGTTGGGGAAGAGGTAAATGTAAGTACAGCAGGGAAGAGAGAGAGGATGGGGATCTTGCAGTGAACATTGTCTTCTACCTGTGACCCAGCCTGTGGGTCTGAGCAGGGCTATGACCCTTCTGTTTTCATGGGAGGATGGGAAGATGGATCTCGAGCTGCTTTTTTGTTGCATCACGGGCTGCAAGAGGCTGTGACCACAGATCTATTTAGTCACCTTTCTGCTGATGGTGACTCAGGAGTGGGGACCTTCTCTGCATCTGGAGCTTGCAGCCATATCATAAGATGCTGTTATGAGGCTGGCATGGATAACCTGGTGACGTGGTTTTTTGTAGGATCCTAGGATATTTGGGTTTGGAAGGGAACCTCAGGAAGGCTTCTATCAAATCTCCTTCTAAAGCAGGGTCAGTTATGAGGTCAGACCAGCTTTCTCAGGGTGTTAGCTAGTCAGGTCTGTAGAACCTGTAAGGATGGAGATTGCACAACCCCTTCAGCCGTGACCAATCAACAGGTTTGTGGAACTGCCAGCCCTTGTCTGGATTTGTGTTCAATGGGTATGAGGCATCATGTTGGGCCCCAGATTGTCCCCAAGTCCTCATCTTCAATAATTCTGTGCTTTTCCATGCCCCTGGAGGACAAGCAGAGACAGCAAGGGCCAAGCGTGGTTAGCCAGGTGTGTGCCCCATTGTCAGGGTTGATGCTGTGATCAGTCATGATGTCTGAGTCCATTCCTTCTGGTGTACGGGTCCCTGGGAGGCTTTGTGAATGAGTAACATGATGGGCTTAAAACAGACTATTTGGCACGTCCTTGGACTGTCAGCAAGGGCTACTCATCTCTTGTAGGAGATCACAGCACCTGGTACTTTGGTCCTATCTAATTTTAGAGCCTGCCGATCAAGGAGACTTGTAAGGGTCACTGCATGGCTCTGGTGATCTCTGCCGGTGATTCAGAAGGGAAGCATCACTCCCCTCAGTCAGTACTTAAAATAACACCTGCATGGCGTTAGGGAAGCTGCACTACGGGAGATCACAGGGCTGTGCTGTGCTGTCTGCGTGGGTGAATCATCATGGAGCGGGCCAGCATCCCCCGTGATTCAGCAGTGGTTCCAAGGTCCCACTTGAGGGACAGAGGATTGTTTTACCTGATCCTACCACCGTCCCTGTTGGTGTGCTGCAGGAAGGGTTCTTGTTCTTTCTCCTCATTTATAGTTACTTGGCCACTATTCATAATGAATGCCCTTCTCAGAGGTGGCCACGTTTCAGAGGTGGGTAAAGCAAGCCCTTTCTTGTCTGTCTGGTTTTCTGCAGGGTGAGCTGTCATTACTGTCTCTGTTACCTCTTCTACCACCTCTGCTTATGGGGACAGCTGCCCGTTTGCTGCTTACATAGTGTGTCTGGAGACATGCTTGGAATAATTTATAACGACTGTCTTTTAATTGCTTGTTCAGCACTCTGCTGTGGAGCGCTGTGCCTCTCTGGGATGGCAGGGAGGGCTGGTGGTGGGATGGCAGGTCAAGGCTGCTGTGTTAGTGCATGGCAAGGGATTGATCCCATGCCCTGGGGATGTTTGCCTGCTCCTAGGAGGTTTTTAACTTTAATAACATCTTTTGGTGATAAGGAGCAGTAGTATGGAGGGACACAGCTGTGACAGGATGATTTAAACAGCTTTTCTGTGCTTCTTCATCTTCAGACATTGCAAATCAGATTAGCATGGGTCTGAGGAAGGGAAGAGGGAAAGTGGGTAACAGTGTGATGGAGGGAGGGGAGAGGGAACCCATGTTCATTCTGGTGAGGAGACTGACAGGCTGAGTGTCCCCCCACCCCTCCTTCACTGTGTCCTGCTGCCATCCATGGATGGAAACACCTGAGTCTTTCTCCAAGCAATCTCACCCACCCCAGCAGCAATTTCCATGCCTTCCCTGTGAACGTGTGTCTGCCACTATCTGCTGTCCCACTTTCTTCCTCATTACCAGAAACCCCATTCCTACCCACAGTACTATCTCTTCTTTATGCTAGACAAGTGTCCTTAAATAACCCCTGATCCCACAAACACCATGGTGCTCCCTGCACGGATCCTTCCCTGAATGCCCTGGACCACCCTGCTCCCTGTAGAAGACAGCAGCCACCCTGTGCCTCCATCAGTGTGAGGAGCTGCAGGAGCTCTGCATGGGGACATCAGCATGTACAGACCCTTGCTCCCTGTAGGGTTGTCACACGGAGGCGAGCTCCCCTATCACAGGGGCACCCTACTGTGGGTGGCAGTGTGTGACCATCTCTCATCTCCTCACAGATCTCTCGCAACTTGGGGAAGCTCTACAGTGAAATGATCTTTGTGAATGGCTTTGTGCACTGTGACCCGCACCCAGGCAACGTGCTAGTGAAGAAATGCCCAGCCTCTGGCAAGGCTCACATTATCCTCCTGGATCATGGGCTCTACCAGGTATGTAGGTGTGAGGGGCTTCCAGGGCCTTGTGAGGCTGCCTTTGGGCATCAGGCTGAAAGAGCACACTCAGCTGCAGCCTTGCCCCTCTAAGCACATATGAATACATTTTTCCTATTACTTCCCTAACCCTCCAGTGGTATTTTTTGACTCTGAAATGGAGGATAGGGCACAGGTAAGGGGTGCAAGACTTTTCCCCCTGTTTCCTGTCCTCTGTGGGCTTCTGGGGACGATGTCTCCCTTCCCAGGTGCTGAGCGAGTCATTCCGCATGGACTACTGCCGCCTTTGGCAGGCCCTCATCAAGGCTGATATGAAGAGGGTGCAGAAGTACAGCCGGCGGCTTGGGGCAGGGGATTTGTATCCTCTCTTCGCCTGCATGCTGACTGCCAGATCTTGGGAGTCTGTCAACAGGGGCATTGACCAGTCACCAGTCTCTGCCAGCGAGGTAGGTCTCGTGTGTCCTTCCCTAACATGGGCCCTTGCTTCTCCTCAGCTACCTTTCTTCGTTAAAATCACTTGCACCACTGATATTACAGCAGTGCTGGGCAGCCCCTGGCAGCTCTGTAGAAATTTCTGCATTGATAGCTGAGGTAGAAAAAGCCAGGACTCCTTCTGCAATATGTTTCATAGTGGCTGAATTTAATTTCCCAGATTCACTTGTCATGGGCTGCTTAAATTTTTTATAATATTTTAATACCTATGTGTTCACAGTTTCTGGCTGGGGAAACATTTCTAGATTGTCCTTTTCTTAAAAAAATGTTGAATGCAGCTGTGCAGGAAACCATCAAGGAGGCTAGGATAAGATACAGGAGACATAAAGGTTTAGTGGGAAGACATGAGAAGGATAATGTATTGTCACTATTCATGTAAATGACTATCAGCACTGATATAAACTCCTAAAAACCCCTGGAAATTACCTCCCAATCAGAAACCCTATTAACTTGGAGTCAGGGTTGCTTAACTGCAGATCCTGTCAACTCAATCGCTACAAATCTGGGAAATTGCCACTTACATTCTCCACCCTTTCATATCCACACGTGCTGGGATCCTTCTCACGCCTCCCGCACACCTGATGCACACATACCCTGTCGTAAGCCATGCCGAGATGGACAGGCTTTCTCGACAAATCAACAGCAAAGAGACGGAAAGGTTCTTTGTGAGGAAATTCCACACAGCAGTTTTATTCGACTACCTGTGAAGGTGCTCCACAGACAAAGACCCAGAGAAAGGGGAGGTCCAGGGTTTATATGTGGGGGCGGGGAGAGCATCAGGGACCACTGGTCTGAGAGCACAGGGGCGGTACATGGGCAGAGCTGGGGTACGGGAGCCAGTGGGGAAATAGCGAGGGAGGGGCGAGGGAATGGGGGCCAATGAGAAAGCGGGGAAGGGAGAACCTTCTGGATCAGGAGCATGTAAGGTACCAAAGGGTGGGGAGGCCAGCAGGCCAACTGGGGAAACAGAACTGGGGTACGTCAACACAATAGAACAAAGCACCCTGGGAGAAGCCCTTTCAGCCACCCTACCCTAGGGAAGGTATCTAGGGTTTTTCCTTCCAGGGGACTGTTGTGGTTTCTTTGTATAGGCTTACCAGCCTCCACAATACCCCACCTTAAGAATAATAGCAGCCCTGCCAACTGCGCTGTTTCTAGAGAGGAACATAAGGTGATGTGATCCAGCCAATGGACGAGTGTCTGGAAGTAGAAGTGTGTTGTATCCTACGTTTTGCTTTTATCTGCACACATTTGTAGTAGAGAGGATGAAGTTAAGTAGTGTTATAATATTGTCCTATGAAATTCTCCTCTAAAAGTTCCTCCATTTTGATGGATGTGGCAGAATTGGCTGCACTGGCTTGCCATTTTGCATAGCAATGAATAGGTCAGATACCTGGGGTAATGGACCCCTCCCCAACTAGTAATTTGATTGGTTTCTATCTGAGTTAATTTTCTGCACATCAGAAATAATATAATGACTATCTAACAGATCTATGCTTGATCTGATGAGTTTTGGAGCTGGTAGCTCCAGAAGAAAATTCAGAGGTGCCAAAGCAAATTGGCACAGCGCTGACTCCAATCCTACAAGGCCAGTGTAGAATCTGAGTTAGTGAGCAATGTTTATTCCCAGCTTGCTTGTGAAGGTTACGCCAGAGGTGTAGCTGCAGCCACATGGTACCCTGTGTGTGCTAACGAACTTTGTCATTGAGTTGAATTGTGTGTATGGAACCAGCTCTGTTGTCTTTGCCTACATGACACAATTAATGCTGAAACTAGATAATCCTGCAGCAGATAATGGGGAGCTGAGCAGATTTGCTGTGGCATTAGGAAATGAGCTGCTGCTTGCCCTTACTTTAGAGGTGAATTTGAAAGATTTTATCAGCAGCAAGAGCTGAGCGCTGTGTAGGCAGGTACCATCAGTGCAGAGCTCCAGAGAGTGTGCCTGAGGATGTATCAACATGACAGTAGCCTGTGAGACAAGGAAGCAACCTTCCTAAACAAAATCTTATCTGTAGTACTGTACTCAATCTGGGACACTGCATCCTGAGAAAGGTTTGATGAAACTGGGGCAAGTCTAGTAGGAATCTACAAGGACTAGTGGCCAAGCAGATGCAACCCATGAGGTAAGTCTGAGCAAGTTAGGTCAGAAAAAAATCTAGAAAAGGCAGGTCAAGAAGAGTTGTAGAAGTGATTTTCAAATTTCTTAAAGAGTGCTGCAAACAGGACAAGCAGTCATGGGTTTAAATTCAGCTAAAGATGAGAAAAGCCAGATCTAATAGCAAAGCAGTGAAATGCTAGTGCAGATGGTCTGGGGAGGTTTCGATTCGTGTTACTGGAGAGTTTTAGGTGCAGGCTGACCAAATGTAAGAGGACTGCCATAGGTATAGTTGTTCCTGCCTTAAGCCGGGGCCAGGCAGCTGATTGCTCAGGATGGCTGCTGGCCTCATCTCATCTGATTTTATGATGTCTTTTGCTGCATCCTGCAGCGGCCTCAGCAGCTGCAGCCAAGGGGCTTTTTTCAGGTCCTGTGGCATAGCTTATTTCTTCCTCTGCACACAGGCTTTGCCCTTGACAGAAAATGACAGTTCCGATGACGGATCATGTGGTTGTTTTTGATGTGGACAAGCAGCTGGAGCTAAAAATAAAAAGAAAAGAAATAGAAAAGAAAACCTATGTGTGGAAAATAATGTAGGCTCTGCAATGATGCTGGCTGGGAAAATGGATAAGAGATAATCAGTGAGGAATTTTCTGCCAACAAATAATGGAACAAAACAATTAACATTTAAGAGAGCTAAGCATCTTCTTGCTGAAGCCTTGTATATCTGGTCAATGATAGAAGCAGGAGGACACAAAGATTTGTTTGTCAGCAGCAAAGCAACCATGGTGGTGTGTGAGCTGTGCACATCTCTGACCATCATGACCTGCACACTCAGTTCATTTATAATAAGTTTTAAGTTCATAAAGAGTGTGAGATCCCACATCATGAAATACAGGCCATCCCTCATTCCAGAGGAGAGAGGGCTTTAGAGCTGTCATTTCCCACAAAGGAGCCTCCTTCCTGTAAGAAGTTATTTACTGCCCCCCTGCATGTGTCCTCCTGGATTTTGGAGATTTCAGACATTCCAGGGACTTGTCTTTGGATTTCATGTCATGATTCATGTCACAGCCTCTGTAGGAAGAGGTAGGCACATGGTATGCATATAGGATCAGCTCCCAACTACACTGTGCTACATTTACTGGGATGGTGAGGGAACTTTCAGCTCTAAAAACAGTCAGAAGAGGCGGAGCTGATTGTCTTGCATGCTCTGGTGGCTTGTATTTGGAGAGGAGCTCATCTTACGTGGCTCAGCCTGTAGCCCGTAAGTTATCACTGCGTTCTTACAGTAGGCAGTGTGTTTGTTGGAATCTGGAGAACCAGAGAACATGAAGGATTGCCTTGGACTTACACTCTTTCCTTAATTATCTGCTACTGTCTGCTGTCATACAGGATATAGGTCTAGATCTGACAGATGACAGTTTTTGATCTTTTGGGTTAACATGATGCTTAACTGTATAATGCTTTCTTACCTCTGCTGTATTGTTTTGAGGACAGAGGACTAAACTAGGCCTTGGAAACAGCTTCATTGGTATAGCATAGAGCCATCAGTTGCATGGGGCAGCAAAGAGCAAGCAGCCTGGTTGTCTTTGCAGCATGCCCCCACCTTCCTGAGCAATCCTGCTGCCTGTAGCTCTGCCCCTTTTGGGGCTGTTAAGGTGAGAAGTCTCCAAGGGCAGTAATGAATTCTGGTTGCTGCAGGCTGCCTAGGACCAAGAACCAAGATAGCAGTGAGTGGCTGTTCTCCTGAGAGGCTATTAATCCTGCCAGTGAGGGGATAGGTCCTTATCTCACCAAGGGACAGATGGGATATGGCAAGAGTGATCTGTGCTGTGAGTGCTGTGCCCAGTGTCTGCAGGAAAGCAGGACAGAGCTCTTTAGCTTCTGGCCTAGTGTCATGGTCTGTAAAAACACTGTCTCTTCCTGGCAAATCTCAGCTGCATCTGGACCTGGATTTCCCATGTACTCTCACTTTCTCTCTCCTTTCTCCCTGACATGACCTGGCTGGCCACAGGACATGGAGATCCGATCCAACGCTGCTGCTTACTTGCCCCAGATCACCCAGCTCCTCAACAATGTGCCCCGCCAGATGCTGCTTCTGCTGAAGACCAATGACTTGTTAAGGGGGATTGAGTCAGCCCTGCACACACGGGCCAGTGCCAGCTCCTTCCTCAACATGTCTCGCTGCTGCATCAGAGCCGTTTCCACGTGAGTCTCTTATCCAGGCACCAGAGGCCAGACAGGGAGCAGCAGGAGCTGACTGTCCCTGTGGTCCAGGAGATGAGGGAGATCCCAGGTACAGCAAGCCAGTCCGGATCCAGTTCCACTGCAGCTGAGCAAGGCGAGCAGGACAGACCCTGAGATGGTGGTCAGATCCAATCAAAAGTCCTCATGATAAGGCAGCATGCTGATGACGGGGCAAGTCTAAGAACAAACCAGAAAGTCAATCTGTAGATTATGTCCAGTGGTTGTCAAACAGGTCCCTGGTGACAAGACAGGGCTGAGGTCAGGCAAAGAGGTCAATATACGAGTTGAAGTCCAGGCCATGGGGCTTCACAGCAGGGCATGAGTTGGGGCCATTACTCTTCCAGTGTTGCTCAGGCAGGAACAGAAGGTGCAGCTCTGAGATTCACTGGGGTTCCTGGGCCTATGGGCAGAGGGTTGGGGGAGGTTCCAGGCTAGTCAGGGCCATTAAGGCTTATTAGAGACCCCCACTCAGGGGGCCTGACAAGGCTCTGACTTGACCTCTTGACTTATTACTCTTAGCTGTGGATCTCTTCCCCTCACTGTGGTCCTACCTCTGCTCAGTTACACATCTCAGCCTCTGTCTATGGTGTTCTCACATCCATCAGCCTTTCCAGAGGACAAACCTGTCACCCTGGGGCTGGGGACAGGGATGGAGTTGGAGGCCTTAGGTTAAGGGTTTAGGATTTGTCCCCCCAGAGGAGGGGAAGGGGCTTCCTGCCCATTGCAGGCCTTACCACTGGGCAGTATTTGTGGGTAGGATAGATCTGCAAGTTTACTGCAGCCTGAATGAGGGAATTGGGCTGACTGAAGATCAGGCTGATGTTTAAAAGCCAGGAACAGGAGTTGTGAAGTGATTTCCATCTGTGAGTCTTATGAGTCAATGCACTTCTGCCTCAGATTCCTCCTCCTTGCAGATGAAATAACAGTTATTTCTCTGGCTGATGAGGGACCTATGAATCCAAATTAGCCCCTGCTAAAGAAAGGTGGAGAAATACTTTTCCTGGAATCTATGTGTCAGCATTGCTGGACTCTTAAAAGTTTGCTACCAGGAAAAGCAATAGGAGTGTGCACCTGTCCCTGTGAGCTGAAGTGAAGCTGGGCATAGAAGCAGAGGGATGCCATAACCCAGGATCACTACACACAGTGGGAAGAGAACTGAGTTCACAAGGGAGCAGGCTGTCTCTTCTGCCAGATTCATTCTAAGAAAGGCAGTCCCCAGCTCCTCAGAAGCACTGCTTAGAGAAAATCCCTGCTTCCTGGGGGTTCTCCAGATGGGGGATATTGCCCACCCCTGGGGAGGGTCAGTTGTACGGATGATGTAGGACAGGCCTCCTTCCTCCTGGGCTGTTTCGTGCTGGATCTCATGCAGCTGTTTCTCTCATTCTAGGTACCAGAGGAGCAAGAGTCACTCGCTTTACAGGAGGGCCCAGATCTCACTCACAGAAGCCCTAAGCCTGTGGCAGATCAACTTGTATGAACTCTTTCTGTGGCTGAAGGGGTCCCAGCTGGGGAACTGGGTCATTGCTCTCCTGAGACGGATGCACCATTTCACGTACTGACATGAACTGGTGGGAGAGGCCTGGTTGCTCCCTCCCTGCCTTCTGCTCTCCATGGCACATTTGCCTTTCTGACTGTTTCTGTCTATTTTTGGGTCTTACTCCACATTACACACTGCACTGTCCTTGTCTTTTACAGCATTAGCTTCCTCTGTGGCACAGAGGAGTTGAGTTGGTACCAGAGCCGTACTGTATTGTGGTTTAGGAAAAGTAGGTGCATGATACCTTGTGTCAGGTAAGACAGGAAAGGATACTTTCTTTCCTCATTTGTGCAGGTTAAGTTCCACTCAGATTCTAGTGCGAATGCACTGGAAGCAAATGCCTCTTTGACTCTTTCTTAAATAATTTTAAAGAATTTAAGAGAATCCCAACCCTACCTAGAATGCCCCAAAACATTTCTCAGACCCTCTGAGAGAGGTGGTAAGTCCCTTTAAAATGCAGTAGGGTTTATATTAGTTTGTGCAATCTCCTTAGTCTTGATTTCTGTTCAGGTGTGCAGAAGGTTTCTCAGAGGAGTGAGGCCTTGTGGAAAGCTGTCACTAGGGTTTTCTCTTCCAGCACCAGGGAAATAGGACTCAAATGGTGAGAGCGGTGGACTGGGAGTCTGACTCTCTAAGGTTCATCTCCAGTCCTGTCAGCAAGTGCCTCTGTTTTTGGACTTCTCCTGGCCTGTTTCCTTGCAAGTGAAATGGGGGAAGGAGGCAGTGATCTTGCCCCTCTTCTGAAATTCGGGGAAGGCAGTAGGAATGACAACTCAGGGCTCTGAAACTGCTGGTAATGTATGTGTACTGTACAATACTTCCACTGAACAAAATAAATGTGTTGTATTGAAGACCTTTGGGGGAGAGATGCTTGGCTGTGCACTAGAGTAATGTTTGGGCCTCTAACCTAAGTCCTGTTTCCATTTCTCCACAAGTGAGTGATGCCAGGCAGTGCCGGTAATTCCTTGTAAGCAAAATGTCTACTTGGTCTTTCCTCTATCCAAGAGGTTTGTACCACATCTGAGTCCTCTGGTACCGCATCAGATGTGTGTTGGGATGGAGTGGAGGAGCAGGCATCTTTCTGCTGGGAGGACACCTCACACCCATCTGCCCAGATCCATGCTGAGCCTGCGTCCTCCCTGCCTGTGGGAGTGTGCTGCAGCACATCTGTGACGTGTCACCATCCCCATGGCACACTGAGCATTTTACCTCGTCACCGCCTGTGATGTTTTACTGCTCCAGCCTCAGACAAAAACCTGCCATTTGCTCAGTGGTGCAAGTGACAGGTCTGATGGTTCTGACTCTGCAGTTGTGGGACAGCTACCAGAAAGTCTCACCTAGAAGCCTGCTTTATGTGAGACATGTTTGAGATACTGGGAGACATCTCTGCTGCTTGTAAGAATTCCTTTAGCCAGGAAGGGTGGATGGCAGTGACTGCTCACATCATCTCAGCTTTTCTCATAAACTGTCTTGGTGAAAGGGAACATGAAGGACAGGATGGGAATGTCCCTCTACTGTCAGAAAGTTTGCTAAGATGAGGGTTACTCAGGCACCAAGCTGTGCCTGAGAGCAAGCCACAAGAAGGCCATTCACTCTCCCAGTTCCCATACAGTTTCCCAACTTGCACAGGTGTGAGACCCCACCTTGAAGTGAGTTCATGTGCTTGGGAAGGGAAGCAGAGCACAGAGTACGGGTGAGAGTGTGTGTGAGTCCCTGGGGAACCAATCATCTTGCTGGCTGTGTGGGGAAGGGAAGGAATGTAATCCAGAAAAAGTATCTGGCTGCTGGTGGGCTTGGGCATGATGGGTTAGGGACTGCAGATGTGCAGACAGTGGCTGTGTGCATGCACAAGCATGTAGGCAGAGCTGGCTGGCTCAGGACTGCCGAGAAGTGGTGTGATTGGCAGAGTTGTGGATAGGGTATTACTGAATGTGGGCTTGAGGTCTCTTTGTGTAGTCAATCACCTGATCACCTGATCCTGGCATTAGCTCTCTGAGCCCTTCCTACTTGGGGGGCAGCAGCAGGAGTGATGTGATGTGCTCTCTGATCTTTGCTAAGGGCAAAAAAGAAACCCTGGTAAGACTGGATGTCCTTGCAAAGCTTGTCCTGACCCGTGCAATGACAGGTCAGAGATTCCCTTGACTTCTCGGTCGTATGATGGCATCAAGGAGTGGAGTGGTGGTAATTGCAGGATGAGACTCCTGAGTCAACAAAGAGTCACAGGGGCCCTGGAATACTCGGCCTGCAGCCTGTACATGATTAATCTTTGCTCATGTGAGCAGTCTGGCTGAATCAGTGCCTTGCTCAGGCACTTAAAGCTGGTAGGCTGGCCAGCATGGGTGGGCCTGACTTGTTCTCATCACAAGTAGAGCTCCTCTCAGAAAGGTGGCCTGGTGTGGTGTGCCTTGTAAAGTCCCAGAGACGCTCTAATAATGGCCACCAACTGCACATCCTCACCTTGTAGCTGCCTCTGCAAATGCCTTTGCCTGTTCATGGCTGGATATGCTGACCAGAGCACTGTCTGGGTCTGTGAGTGAAAGCTCATCCCACATTTAGGCCCTCATTTCTAGAGGATCCCATGTTGTGGAGAGGCTCCCTGCAGCTGGCATTTGCACTGGCTGTCAAGCTCACAGTGTGCTCTTGGCCATGCATGTTCTTTTAGTCCTTCACAATCCCACCACATGACTGCTAGTTCTGCTACCTGAGGAAGGTCCTGACTCTAAAAGCAGTAGGGAACCTGCAGCCCCTCAGACTGGTTTCTGGCAGTGTGCAGCAGGCAGAGAGCAGGGTATATTTGGCAGAGCTTTGTCTGTTGTCATTTGTCTCTGCTGGGAGGCTGTGTTTTGCAGTGTTAGCAGAGGGACTCCTCCGTCAGTTGTGCTCAGCTCTCATCCTTCCCACAGTCAATCAATGAAGGTTTGTCTTAGGAAAGTACAGGCAAACACATGGAGTTTGACCCTTTAACATACATGCCTTTTCTTTTTGCTGAAAGCTCTCAAAGGTGAATGTGCCAACAGGGTTTTGAAAAGACACTTTCTCATCCCAGTTTGCAGTTGTCAAACATGGGTAACCTGGATCAGCTCTGTGCACTTGGCCTCTCCTTCCAACCTGTATTTATTGGTGTTTTCACCACCAGCAAACACAGCTTCTGCTGCTTTGCTTTCAGGCAGCACATGGGCTGCTGTCTGCCCAGCTTCAGCTGTGAGCGAACTGAAGTTTGGTGCAGTCACTAAATGCTGGCCTTGTAGCCCACCAACTCTTTCTCAGGACTAACATGGGGGTAAGAGCTGGGGCCAGAGGTGCAAAACTGATGGGTATCTTTCAGCTCCTGTAATATGAAGTACTATGTTGTAGCCTTATGGGATCACCAATCCTAGTGGTCTCAGATGTATTGGGAAACTAGTGGACATTTCATCTAGCATTTATAGGTACCATCATTATATCTGCTGGAGGTGGAAAATGGGGCAGTCAGGGAAAATGAAGTTGCTATGCAAAACTTCAAGGATCTCGGGTATGAAGTGAACATGGTTTTGCACATCCAGCTGAAAAAAGGCCAGAGGGAGTATCAGTCCAGGCTGAACAGCATAGCCTTTGCCTAGCCCATCTAGTGAACACTAATGATAACAAGTGAGTGGCATATAGATCTGCAAATCAAGGCTGCATGGTGCTGTCTGCCATCTTGCAGGGGCGTACAAACCTCATGCAGTTGTAGCGTAGAAGCTTTGGAATGAATCACACCCTGCTTCCCACAGCATACGTCTTATGAACTGTGACTTGCACGCAGCTTGGCCAGCGTCAAAGTCATTCCCCTCACAATGACTCCCCCTTCAGTGCATGACTTGGCAGGGCTCTTCCCCCACCTCCACTGTGCATCCCTGCGTCCCCCCGGTACTATTCCTCCACCCCCATACCCTGAGTCCAAAGGGGTATGGGCAGCCTCCTGGGTCCTGGAGCATGCAAGAAGCTGTCACACACGGTGGGCTGTGCCAAGATGCCCAGCAATCAGGTGGGAGCAGAGAGAGGGATGGCCTGGAGTGATACAGCCCTCAGGGCTGTCAGTGCCTTATTCCTTTCATCCCCCGACAACTGAATGGCTAGAAAGAGGGGATGGATGTTTCTTCCTCCTTGTCTCCTCTCTACAAGCGAGAGACTGGGGCTGGCTTTTGCCTCTGCAGCCTGAGCTCTGTCCATGGCCATCTCCTAGGGGTTGTGCTTGTCTGGGTGATGGCAAGAGTCTGTATTGCAGCTTTCAAATGGCACAGAGGAAACGAACAGCACTGAGATAAGAGGGGTGCGGGCTGGGGCCATTTTAATCTTTCAGTGCTGACAGACAGTGATCCTCAAAAATACACTGAATTTGACCTGAGGCCTTAGAAGAAGCTGCCAAAACTATATGATAGCAGTGAGATAGTTGCTGTGTAATTAAAAATAAGTGTGTTATATCACTGAGTAAAATATATAGAAATGTAGAATTTCTGAGATATAGTAATAAGTAATATACATGTAACAAGATAGAAAATTTTAAGTGTGAGCTAATTCTACTTCTTCTTCTTCACAAACTTAAGTAGTTTAGTATTAGTTTAAAAATCCCGCAATGCAGAACCTAGCTAAGTTAGTTATTACACTGTTACTGGGAGGGGGAATTTGCTGGTGCTGCTGAGCTGGAAGGTGGGAGGAATGCTTCAGAGGCTCCCAGTCCTCAGGATAAATCCAGGTCTGGTTGGGGCTGCTGATTCTCAAGTAACTTGAATAGATGTGCCCTAAGGTGAATCAGGGTGTGTACGGAAGAAGCAGTTGGAGTCTTTGGCTTTGCTCATGACTTCCTTCTTGGTGTCCTCTGCAAAGCAGCAGAAGGGCTGCTCTCTGCACCAAAGAGTCATCTCCTGCCTGCAGGCTGAGATGAAGGTCTTGTTTGCTGTAGGAACGCCGTAGCTCCCAAGGAATCCTGCTTCCCCTGCTGCCCCTGCTTTGGGCTCCTGAGCCACATAGCTGCAGCTTGTCACCTTGTGCAAGGCTGCAAGTGGTGCTGGAGGCCAGGACCTCCAAAGCTTCCTAGGGGCCACCCTGGGCAGCGAGGTGCCAGAAGCTGACATCTCTGGGGGCAAGCTGCTGCCACCACTCCATGTTCACTGCCTCCTACCATGCTGTGTGGAGAGAGCCTGCAAGACCCAACAGCTTTCTGCTCCTTCCCATTGGCAGTCCTCAGTTTTGCTCGCTGGGGGGTGATTGCTGTCCTACCCCTGTTGATGTGAGAGGACTTGGCCTCAGCTGCTTTGCCACAGCGTGGCAGTTGCCAGTGGCTAGCATGGTGTTGGTGCTCCAGCCAGGCAGCAAACTGCTCTTCACAGAGCAATGGGAAGATGCACGTTATTCTGAGTGTTTGCAGCAAATAATTTTGCAACTGAGTCCTGGGAGTTTGGAGATGGGAGGGGAGGAGAGGTAAGGAAAGGAATGGACAAAGGGAAGGGAAGGGGAAGGGCTTTCACTTCAGCCCCACTGAGGTGCCTGTGGGGTGTGGGTCATCCTCCTTCCTTAAGCATCTGCTCAGGTGCTGGCCAGGACTGTAAAAGAGCTGGCCAGTAAGAGACTGACATTTAATTAATTAATTATCTGCCTGAGAAAAATTACCCTTTTCAAGAATCATACAGGTGATGGTGACATCACATGTTACTCTATGAGGTATCACTAGAACTAGGAAAACCTACTAGTGGACTAGCAGCCCTGCAGGAAGGGGTTATGGGGGACCCCAGGTAAACATGAACTTACAGTGGAAATCACGTCCAGGGCTACTTGTTCTCCTCCTCTGCTTGGTGCTACTGAGTCCACACCTGAAACTGTCCTCTTTCGGTTCTCTTGGTTAAAGACGGGTGTTGGAAAACTGTATTGGGTCTGGTGGAGGGCACACGACATGGTCAGGACCTGTTCCTATAGTGTGTAAGGGAGATGGGCTTGTTTAGTCCTGCAAGGAAGAGGCAAAGGGATGAGCTGATAATGGCTGGAGACTCTGAAAGGGTGTTAGAGCCAGTCTCCTTCTGGCAGTGCCAGATGACTAAACAAGGGCTGATGGCCACAAGTCACAGTTTTCAAAGTTAGGAATGAACTTCACCAGGAGGGTGGTGCAAAGCTAGGACATGTCACCCAGAGAGCGTTTCCATCCTGGCTGGCCAGCAGAGTGGCTCAGCTGGTATTCTGTTGGCAAGAGTCTCCCTCAGAGCAGGAAAGGAGTCGGACGCCCAGTGGCCCCTTCCAGCCAGCCTGTTGGCGAAGCCATGGAGCCATGGCACGGAGCAGGCAGGGAGCTGGCTCACATCACCGTTGAGTCAGCACTGTGGGATGAGGTTGGATCTGGGTTTCACCTTCCCCAGCTCTTCTTCTGTGTCACTGTCTGTGCTCAGACACAAGATAACATCCCTGACCAGATCTTGTCTTTGCTTTGAAGCCCAGGCCAGGGCTTACCAACTGTTTTTGTTTGGTTCAGTTGTGTGTGAGCCTGCCTGTGCTGGCGAATGCTAGCCTGGGTAGCTTGCCTTGCAGTTTTTATCAGCCAGCCGCCTCTTGGGTCGCTCTTGGGCAAAACCTGCATGTCGCAGTGCCTTCCAGAGAAGAGGCAGTGGGTGCCTCCCCAGGATCCTCTTGTGGCTAATGCAGGCTTTAAACAGGTTGTAAACTGGGAGTAAATTGTACGCAGATCTAGCTGAAGGCTTCCTGCCTGGGCTGGAGGGATGCTCAGTGATTTCTGTGTGACGGTAATCAGGCCCCATCGAGACAGTTCAAAGTTTCCCTGACAGGGCATTTGGAGCTACACCTGTCTAGGGCAGTGATCAGTGCCTCTGTCCCCCGCAGGGAACATGGCTGTGTGTCCATCCACAGCAGTGCCTGAGGGAGCCCTGGGCAGGACGTTGACCTCACTCTTGCCCACGCACCTCCCGCCGACCCTGTGCAGCTCATGGTGACCTTGTCAAATGGTAACAACCTTTTTGGGTTGACTTGTGTGACCCAGAGAGCATCATTCTGCTCGCCATCCTCTGTGTCACTCCAGATGAGCCACGATGTCAGAACTCGGGATGCTCTGTGCACAGCTTCCCCCTTGAGCTGCTTGCTGTAAGCAGGTACCTGTGACTTGTGGTGGTCTGGTGAAGACTCTTCACCTAGACTGCATGAACAGTGGAGTAGGGAGGAGCCTTGGCATTTTACTATTATTTTATTTTGTTTTACTTTTTATTTCCGTTTGATTCAGCATCTTTTTTGCTGAGGCTACTTTTCCATACTCTGATACATACAAGCATAAAAAATGCTCATAAAGTCTCTTCCTGTAACTGAAGCTCTGCTAAGAAGGTTACGGGACTTGGGTCTGACCTAGCAGGACGAGTCTGCATGTAAAATGCACATTAGCTGCTGATAGTTTGCAGGCTTGCAGCTCCAGGCTCAGCATTGGTGTACACAAGGCAAGCATCTCCCCAGGGTGGGTGCCCTGTGAGCCCTTGCTCTCCTCTCAACCCTCAGCCTAACAGTGCATCTAGCTTTAATAAAGCAAAGGTGGAAGAGGTTACTAAATCGTAGCTAATAAACAAAGTGACATGCATGAGGCCTGGTAACACCATATTGCTCTTATAGAAAATGTGAAAAAAAAAATCATGGACATTGTTATTGCTGTCTTGTACTTCACCAAGGCTAAACTATCCATCATGATGATAAAGCTGAAAGGAAAACTTAGCAATATAAGATGCATACATCACAGGGCAGTGAGTCCCATGGCTGCCGGCGCTGCACCCAGTCTGCTCTGGGACTGCAGTTGCTTCTCTGCATCATCAGATAAACTGGAGCAGGGCAAGCCTGTCACCATAGTCTCTGGGAGCAAAAGGTCAGTAGGCAAATAGCTGTTCTGCAACAGCCGGTTTGGAGATCTAAGCAATGAGGTGATGCAGACTGAGGATTTACTTTGGCGTACCAATGAGCCTAAAACACACTGGTGTGAACTGGAGAGAGCACCAGAGGAAGACAAAGGGAAGAAAGCAGACTGATGTGGTGTGGGAGTCAGCTAAGTGTGGTACCCCTGATAACTTTGCACAACAGGCTGAAGAATCAATTTTATGGGAGAACAGTCTTGCCCTGGAGAAACCATACTTGGCTGTTCAATTGTGTTCCCAGGAAATGAGAGCTCCTGAAGCCAGTGAATGTGATGGAGAGCTGCACAGGCTGTGTAAGGTTGCCCTTACAGCCCTTGCTGGCTGAGGGCTGTTACCTGCAGTTTGCTCTTTCAGGTTATGTGGTTAATGGAACTCCTTCATTTTTGAGACTGCCCTATGGTCTTACTCAAGGGAGCTGTGTCCAGGGTCTTCTTACCATGGTTTCCTTTGGTTGCTGCATTTGCTCTCTCTGCCAAGCAGTGGCTGCACAAGAAACGAACCCTGTAGGAGTCTCCATGGAAGAGTATGGGGTTGCAAAGCTGCTTGGGTGCTGCTTGGCTCCTGTGCCATGTGCACTGTCCTTGGCAGCACACAAATTTTGCTGTGGGAGCAGGTGCTCCTATGGCCCCTACCCTGGAGCCTTCTGCCAAGTCTGGGTTGGGGAGTCCCACCCTGATGACGTGGATGGCTCTGGGTGCACTGCCTAAGCTCTCTCCACAGCCTGTCTTCTGCTAGAAGTGGGGAAGGATTAATTGCCATACTGTGCTATGGTGGAAAAACATCACAAGTACCTGTGTAGTGGGCAGGTGGCAGAGCACAGAGCGGGCTGTTATCATTGGCAGTTACCTTCTTCACTTGCTCAGGGGCCTGCAGATGTCGGAGCATGGCTGCTGAAATGAAATGCTCTTAAACCTGGGACATAAATCATGGGCAGGACACAACACTGCATGAAGGCTGCCCTTGGCATTTAGCTTGGCCTTGTCACATCAGCACCATAGCAGGGATGGTCTTCTGCACAGGGATCCTGCTGGGCTGGGTCATGATCTGTGTCCATGCAAATGCATCCTGTGGCAGTGGCAGCTCACCAGAGCCAGACATGGGCCTCTGCCTCTTTCCCTTCCTTGTTGCTTTCCCTCTGGGCTGGGCTCCCATGCTGTCTTGCCATAGCTGCAGCCAGCCCCATCTCTGGCCGTTGGGGGAGGTTTCAGGAGAAGGTGGAACACCCCCTGGGAGAGAGGTGCTTTGTACTGCAGTGGCACACCTTGGTAGAGCACAAGGAAGATGTAAAGAAAAGCCTTGGGAATAGCCCAAAGCAAACTGCTCTCAGACAGTGGCACAATGGTGTTATGTGATGCCTGGGTCATCCCCAACTTACACCAGGATGATTACCAGGCCCTTCCAGGACATTGCCAGGGCATGAGTGTTGGCAGGGAGCCCAATATGACCACGTTGCCTTCTGACCTCTCAATTGAGGCATGGGGATGGGGTGGCAGAGGTAGGGAAATAGGGAGAGCGGCTGGCCAAACTGCCCAGCTCTGGAAATCAGCAATACCTTTGTCTCCTTCAGGGCTGCTAGTCATGAAAACTAACTATGTGACAAATGCCAAGGGTTGGGGCTATCACTGGACAGTTCAGGCCATGTTGTTTACTCACACTCCCCACCCCTCACACATCCCTATATCCCCCTTTCTTGTCTTGCTCCTATTCTTATAAGCTCCCATCGGGCCAGTGGAGCCTTGGGCCCCTCGTGGGTACCTGCCAGGATGGGACACACTGTGACCCACTGGAGCTGGCTTCATGGAGGTAGGTCCCCACCAGCTGCCATCAGCCAGTCCAGGACGTGCCCCTCTTCCCTATACAGCAAGGTTTTGGCACTGGCTGCCATTGGGGACACCGAGCTGCTCCCTCTCAGGCAGTGACAAAGGCAATTACCTCACTGCTGAGCTCCCCGGCTGGCTGCTGAGACACTTACCTGAAATTAGCTGTGGCCAGTGCGTCGCAGAGGTGAATGCGGTTGTGATTATGAATGCACTTCTTGTTTGCCTTTTCAGTGCCGAAATCCTGTCAGCGAGGAGAAGCGATAATAACATGCTATTAAGTTCTTTCTGGATAATGTAATTCAGGAGTCAGGAGGCAGTTTGGTCATTTATGCCTTTGAAAAGCTCAGAATAATTTTTGGTGTCATTATCTTCCATTTTAAAGAGACTGTTTCAAACATCAATACCAAGAGCCCCTCTCCTCACCACCTCCCCTCTACTTACGTGGTTTTCTTTCACTTTTTGTTCCTGTTTTCTCTGTGCTTTCAGGGATCTGGGGTTTGTTTCCAGTCATTCACTTCCCCTGAAACACACCACACCCAACCCTTTCTTTCACCCTTTCTCTTTTTATAGTGAGTTTTGGAACTCACTGCTGTTTTATTCAGCATCTTTCAGTTGTGATTGGTGAAGCATCCCTTTGCAAGGCGGGGGAGCCCTGCTCGGGCCATTGTGGCAGTGAGAGGAGGGTGGATGTGATGTGGATTCAGGTCTGCAGGACTGCAAGGGTTTGAAGCAGTGTGTGTCCCCCAGGGGCCAGCGAGCAGGTGGGCAGAGCTGCCATGAGAGTCTGGCTGCCCTTGGGAACGGTGGCTGTCTGGTGGCACTGTACATGCTGGAGGTTTTGGTTGTATTGTGATGCCCCAGGAGCAAGTCCTGCTGCCAAGGCCATGGCACAGGCATGGTTCTGGGGAGCCCAGGCATCCTGGCCACCCTGCTCCCAACCGCTCTCTTGCCATCTCTCTGGACACAGCCGTAGCCAATGACTTAAATGCAGAGCTTGAGCCTTAGGTTTTTTGCTCATGCTTTTGTTAAATGTGTGCTTCAGAGTAAGCAGTTAATGGATACATTTTTGCCCTGAAATAGCCCCCAGGATGGGGAGCTGAGAGGCTCCTTAGCAGATGCAACTTCAACACCAGCTTACACTGCAGGCATGAAAACAGACAGATGTCTCTGAGTGAATGCAGCAAAAATGATTATCCAGAACTGGGGCAGGAAAACAATCCAGCTCCTCTCCAGCATGCACAGAAAATGGCTGAAGAAGAGGATTTTATTCATTAAGTTAACTGGCAATGATCCCTGAAATGTCAGCCTTGGCCTTAAGTTTGTCTCTAGGCTTGGAAAGCGTCCTAGCCCTTCTGTTTTTAAAAGAGGAAGGTATATGGCTCCTTCCATTTTTTATGTGCTGGCTCTGCCAGTTTCAGTGCAAACAGGAGGGATAATGCCCTTCCATTTGCCGCCTACTTCCTTCACAGGGGAAATGGGATCTCCCAAGCAGAATACAGAAAATCTGCAGGGAGCATGCAAAAGTCGCATCCATCATTAAGCCTGGTTCGTATTGTTCAGCAGCTTCTGAAGGAACTGTCGGGCACTCATGTGCCAGCAGAGTCAGCGGTGGAGTCAGGCTGTGACCTGGCACGAGCTTATTTGCGGAGAGGGTGTGGGAAGACTTGCACAGAGAGCAGGCTCATTGGCCTCGCTCTGCCTAGAGGCTGCGGGAGCATTAGCGGCACAGTGTGGCTTCATTACAAAGCTGGCCCAGCATCGTTAGCGTAGAGGATACAGTCTCCTTGGGACAGATGTAAAGAAGGACAAGAATGCTCTTTCCTTTGTGAGAGATGGAGAGGCCTTTTAAACACTTTTGGCAGGCCCAGACATGAATATACAGTTCAGTGCTGGCCAGTGATGCCAGGAAGGGAACCCACATGATAAACTAGGTGCAATGGATGCATCTGCTCCCAGATGCTGTGCCTACTGTCTGCAGAGAGGCCGCAGAAACAGAGACCTGCCCCTGATCCAGCCATTATGGGCTGATCCAACTGTTATGGGCTGTGCCTGCCTCCATCGCCTGCTGATTCCCTGCTCCATACCCAGCTGCAAGTGCCCATCTGAGTGTGGAGGCAGATTAAATGTGTTTCCTATGGCCTGCGGTAGTTATGGGATTTCTCCCATGAAGGTTTTCTGGTGCTTGGTATTTTAGCTCGCACTGCAGTCTCTCGCAGTGGGGGTACTCAGAGAGCCCTTTCTCCCCTCTCCACCTACCTATTTTCTTTAGATCTAAAAGACTTTCATTATCTCTGGGGTCTGTATGCCTCTCTTGGTTGAAGCTGGAGAAGGATTTGAATAGATGCTTGTCAGTAGGAAACTGGTAGAGGTTCAGACAGCCCAGTCCCTCCTCTCAGGGCAGCTTGATGGGATAAGCTGTCTGCCCTTAAAAAACGGACTAATAAGGGAAACACAAAGGAAAAAAGAGAAAGAAAAGATGGTGAAAAGTAGAGGAAAATGGATTTCTTAAATGGCTTGTTATATCAGCCAGATGCCCATTCACTCTGCCAGCAGCCTGGCCAGCTTAGCCCCACTCCCATCAAGAAGTTTGTGTCTTGCACATTGCCTCTCTTCTTGCATATTTGTTCCACTTGCAACTGGTTTTCTGAGCCCAATCTCTCCCCAGTTTCTGCTGCACTGAAAGCCTGTGTGCCATCACTTCATGGCACTGCTGGCTGGTGCTATGGGCACGGCAAACAAGGCACAGGGAGGGACTGACAAGTAGCACAGGGCACAGCTTCCCTTTGGTCCCTGCTTTAGCCACAAGGCAGATGTTGCCCCGTCTTGGCTGCATGAAGCTGGTAGGGCTGTGCCCACCCGCCCAAAGCAGTCTGCATGGTATACTCATGTGCTGAGTAATTTCCCTGTTGCTTTTCTTGCTGTGCCCTTCCTTCTCAGCCCACTCTGCAGTGATGTTTCTCTCATGCTTGGTTTGCCTCTCCAGGCTGAAGGAGACCTGGCTGTGGTTTGGGCCGTATTGTAAAGATGCTGGTGTTGCTTATCAATAGTCCATGTTGTGGAGGGATGTTGGGTGTGGTTTAGATCACTCCGAAGACCAATAGTTTAGTCTTCAGTAGTGGTGCAACTCGGATCTCAGCTCAGCCTGGGTGGTTGGGACAGGCACAGCAGTCAGGCTGGAGGCTTTTTCGCAAGGCTATGAGGAAAGCCAAGTCTGCAATGGCATCATCAGGCCAGGAGATTGACAACCATCCTGTAGAAGCATCAGTTCTGACAGGGAACTCTCAGAGCATTGCAAGAACAGGGCTCCGGGAACCCTGTGTGCTCACAGGGTTGATGTTCAGCTCCAGGTCACTTTCATATTTGCTTTGGATAATAACACTATTCAGGTTCCATGAGCCATCTGAATACTCTGCCTGGCTCTTAGCAAGGAGAGTTCCCCACCTGATGTAATGGAGGTCACTGCAGCGTGAGAGCAGGCAAGTTGTGTCCTCTCAGCTAATTCACTCCTGTGCTCCTCTTCCAGCCATCTCCTGGGATTTAAGGCTGTGGAGCTGCTAGCATGAGTGTGCATATGTGTGCTCATTTTTATGTGTGCACATGCTGGCTGGAGCACTGAACTCCAGCCTGTGCTGGTTTTGTTCCCGGTGCGCTGCCTTCTCCACGCTCCACCGGTTGTGCAGTCAGAGACCTTCTAGCACTAGTGCCAAAGGACTGCGACAGACCCCTGGGTGGCAGCAGGCCATTTGGTTGATGGATTATCCATTCCAAACATGAGACAGTAATCTTCAGAGGAACAGGCCCAGAGAAAGGGGCAGAGTTAATCACTTTGAGCATGGACAACAGTTGGAGAAGGAGGGGGTGGGCAGTTCTAAGAGAAAACAGTGTGGTTTGGAGGGGAAGAGAAAGCAAAAGGGAAATTCAAAACATACAGGAAAAAGTCAAGGGCTCTTGCTTGGCCAGGAGAGACAGAAGATGACCAGGTTTATTATAGCAGGATGGGACTCAGCCTCCACCAGCACCCTCATTTTGTCATTGATTTCTCACATGTTCAATGGAAAACAGCTGCCCACTGATCTCTCCACAGTGGGACACTGTAGCCTCTGCCCACAAATACACACATGCTGCACGGTTACCAATGGGAGAGGTGGGGGGAGCAGAGTTCTGTTTAATCTCTGACCTCATTGCCTGTATTGGGGTGGCAATGAGAAGTGCTCAGGCAAGTATTTTATGCCTTATGGATTCAAACAACAGATTCTGCTTGAGACTATATTAAGAAGCAGGGAATTTAGGTTACAAAGACAGGTCTATGTTACTACAATATTCACATAAAGATATTTTTGAACTCCATACCACATTACTCCAGGGAAGCCATTCATACCAAACTAGCTGTATGTTGGGCAGAGGGTTTTGTCACTTTTCTGATCTGCAGCTGGGTCAGTGAGTATATTAGCCATTATTTCCAAATCTTAATGGGTTATCTCTAGGCTCCTAGCAGCCTACACAGTATCTCTCATTTCACAGAAGGTCTTTGATATATAGGGGTTGAAAGCATTGCAAGTCCTGAGTATTAATGCCCGAATTAAAAATTCAATAACCAGTCAAGAGACAGGATATGTTTATATTGTTATTGCATGTGCCAGTGGATGATCCCACTACACACAGTTTTTCAATTTATTTTTCTTGTGTTTGGCCATGGAAGGATGTGATATGGCACGGAGATTTTGCAATGTTTGGGACAGAGTCAAGAGACCTGAAGTGAGAACCTTGTAAGCACCACTGTTCTGCTTTGGGTTTTTATCAATGTCAGTTCAAGGGGAAATCCACCCCAGTCCTGGGCTGAGGTCCCTGAGAGCACTTGCAGGCTCTTCACCACCTCTGCTCCAGGGCTGCATATATATAGCAAATGTGTACACTATTCCCAGGCACAAATCTTCTCCTTCTCTTTTGGTGGAAGGACAAACCACATACTCTAAACATCTGGCATTACACAGACTAAAGGACAGTGGATGGAAAAAAGTAATTAAAAATATTAGCACTAGTTACAATTAAAACCCACAATTTCTAACATAAGACTAAAATCTTAATGGCCAGATTAGACCAATGCTCCATCTAGTCCAGCCTGCAGCCTCTAAAAGTAGTTCTTCCTGGCTGCTCCAGAGGGCAGTAGAAAAGCCACACAAATGGACAACACCTAAAACTTGCCAAGTGGAGCAGCTTCTTCCTACTTTATACTTCTGTTTATAACAGGTCTAAACTTTTAATAAGAAAGTTTATATCTCTTAACATTTATAAATATATATGTACGCATTTAGATATATTGCAGCTGTGCCTCTTTTCACTAATTACTGGGTACCTTGAAACCGTTACAACCAATGCAGGGCACAGTGACAAACCAACTGACTGTGTCTTTCTGGGCCCAGCCATTCCTTGTGATACAACAATGGCAAAGACTGAGTCACAGTGGTCACCAAGGTGTCCTGTCCAAGCCTTCCTAGTCATATGAATCACTTGGCTCCATCACATCACCAAATCATCTTGGGCACTTAAGTTGTGTGGGCTGGAGTTGAATCACCAAGACCATATGAGGCATCTCAGTTCCCAAGATCAGTTCAGTTGCTCCAGTCAACTGCAGGTAAATTCCAGAGCATCTTTAACAATAGAGTAAAGGTATTGTAGAAGCCCAGAAGATAAGGGGCTAATATGTATGTCTCAAACACCAATAGCCAGATAGCCATGGAGCCAACCAAGGACTGCTGGTAAGAACATGCTGTGCAAATGACCAAGAAAGAACACTATGTGACTGGAGAAAGGGGTCATATGGAGGTAGGGCAGCACTTTTCTCAGACAAATATCCTTGTTCTGGCTCCTGGAGATAAGCACAACACAGTACAGTGCAAGTGCAGGAATGAGGTCAAGAAGTGGTCATGGACTGTTGAGCAAAGGTCAGTCCTGTAGGGGAGGATGAAGACACCAAAGACCCCCAAAACTTCTGACCCTTCATTTTCAGAAAGAAAGGAACTGTGCATTATAACTAATTTGCCTAGAAAAAGAAACTTAGCTCCAGGGTGGGGACAACTTATGTATACAATGGTACCCCCACAAAGCTCGGGTGTGTGCCCCCAGGACCCTGGACACTCCTTCAGCTGGATCAATGCTGGAGCCAAGACTGACTGACTGACTTCCTTCCTTCCTTCCTTCCTTCCTTCCTTC